>PYAF01005195.1:941219-958189 GCA_007407185.1 Glycine tomentella
ATTGTGGCTAATGAGGACAAACCTTAATAATACAGTAATAAAATTGTGTTTTAATCATTAATTGGTTATTAATTTAATTCAAATTCAGAATTAACCTTTTATTGTGCTTAATGAGTCATTTCTCTACAATTTTTTTCCTTCAGAAGTCACATTAATTTACAGAAATTAACAAAGAACTCGTAGAAAATTTAACAAGCACAAAAGTTTACAAAGTTTTCTTCATCCACATAAATTGAACACAATACCATAAAATTTATAATACTCACAATATCATATTCAATAAATTGAGTTAAACTCTCTTAATAGTTTAAAAAATAAGCTAAAGATGCATTAAAATATTGGAGTAAAGTGTAATTTAAATTAATTTTAATTATCAAAGTTTGTTTGATTCCCACAATGAACACATTGCAAATTACTTTTACAATATGCCAAGAAATTTTAACAATTCTATTCAAATAAAGATAATTTGTAGTAATAATTAAGTAAAAATAATAATTTTCAATCAAAATTTAACTACTAAATTATCCGTGAAAATTTTAACTGGATTGCTAATCTTGTGATCAATAAAATCAACCTTTAAAAGGTAAAGCACAAATACATGACTATCAATGACCAATTCATAAATGCATTTACTGTATTGCTATAATTTTACAACAAATTCAAACAGAAATTTGCACCAACTTATAAGAAATATGGAACCCCTGTCCTGGGTCCTCTCATCTGATTGTTCTCCTCTGTTTCGGTGAAAAATTTAACTTCTCTTTCCTGTCACAGAGAAATTATAAGTTATTTACTAAGATCATCTCCGATAGTACAACCGCACCAGTACAACCATGGTAGCGTTGCTTAACTCACTTTCTGTAACCCCTATATATCACGACATTTAAGAACTACTAGTACAACAAATTTTCTCTCTGCTGATGCAATCCTTAAAAACTTAAAATAGATCCTACAACTGTCTCACAAATCTTAAAAACTATTAAGAACAATTGCTTACATAAGCAACAATTCTTATATCAGAATTATGAGGTCAATTGCTTAATAGTAAAACTGCGTAAGAGCCCCATAAGCAATCCCATTAAGAACAAATAGGAATATTGTAATAGTCCCCATCCATTTGCTAATTCAAAAATTAGCTACATTGGAGTGAAATTGAGAGACATCCAAGATTGCATTTACTATCTATCCCTGGGCACATCCATCAAATCAGAGCTAATTTAGCAAAATACTCAATTGAAAATTTAATGCCAGGTAAGATAAAAGATGAAATTTCATCATGATATACTGTAAATTCAGTAGTTACCACTGGATAGCATATAAAACAGTGAGGCAAACGGTATAAAACACTCATGCCATCAAGGCACTTTTCATCTCATCACATACAGAATCATTAAAGAATAAAATACCATTTGATCCATCAAGGGAAAAGAAAAGCACCATGATATCACAAGACCAAATAATGAAGAAACCATCATTATCATGGAAATAGATTAAAACACAGCAAAAAGCTTCAGATGACTCACCATATTTTCATTGAAACTCAGAATAGAAGCTACATTTCCACATCGGTAACAGTAATTAGGTGCAGACCATACCTGCAAATGTCCAAAGGCGATCACTCTATTGATCACTTACTATCCAGGAGCCCAAAAATTATATTTTAAAAATTTAGGGAACAAAAAAATTATGTAATTCATATAAGAAACATACAGTTACAAGGCCTTTATCTTGGAACATATACTTAAGGCCTTCTTGAACGAGTTGGTGTGCTCGGCAAACAAGATCAAGATTATTCATGTGATTGAACTGCATGAAAAGAATGCACTGGTAAGATTAAAGCATAATATTCAAATCGAAAAGCAATTAAAAAATAAATTACATTACCTCCGAAGTGACCCTGGATCCAAAAAGCCAACCTGCTCCACGGGGACTGACTGCCCATGTTTCAATATCTTCAGGATCACTCCACATTAGATCACAGAAAGGACCCTCATGAGGAATTTCACAGTTCCGATCAATGACCCTTATCTGCAATAAAAAGTTCATTTCTAACTTTTAACCATAACCAAGATAGAAAATAATTCTCTTTCTGAAAACTAACAAAAACAATAATTCATTTAACTTAAAAATTATCCAATTAATTAAGAACTAAGTGTTTGTTTACTGTGATTATTAAAAAACAAAGGTAATTTCTGTGCTCCAAACATGTTTGACAAATATAAGAAGTAATTCAAACAAAATATCAAAACGGCAAGCATTGAAGGCTTTCTGAAGTCAAACAGAAATGGGCCACATTATTAAGTTACCAGTAAAAAATAAAGAAAAGGAAATATGCAAGTGTCCAGCTCCAGCAGTTCATTTTTCTGTCTAAATAGCATGAGAATCATGGGGAAGAAGGACCATCAATCTTAACTTTTAAGAGACATTTCACATCATGGAAACAAATATACAACTTAACAGTACATATGATGTATCCACAAACAGACAGGGCATAGATGGGCATTTATAAGGATGACAGCATGGTGCAACGTGAATGTTGAAAATTAACAATCTTAATTGAGAAGAGATAATCAGACACCTGAACAAAATACACATGTGAGGAGATAGTCTAAGCTATAGAAATATTGTTTTTTGGCCAACAATTAAGAAGGAGGCTAGAGGACCTGATCAATTGTTCGAATGTCAGGAGAAAGGCCACCATGAACACAAAGCACCTGGGTCAAACATAACATATATAAAACTTAAATTTTGAACAAGAACCATTCAAACAGACCTATAAAAAGTCAAAATAAATCCAGTAAGCTACCCACCAAGATGCACAGAGACACATTGGGGATAGATACTTGAAGAGGAGGAAGTAAAAGATATTTACAGTTCCATCAATAATTGCAGAAAGAGTTAGATAGTCAAACACATCTGTACAATACCGCCAAGCATTGGCATTGCCATACTTCCTCTGGCATTCATCATAAAATCCATAGACCTAGCAAAACAGTAAATTACAAAATTAACATAAATCAGCATGATACTTAGGCATTTCCGGTTTTAGTATTACCACAACTCATATTTCCATTATGAAATCTAGCATTCTGCACCACAACCTGACTACTACTGACCTTACTTTTCAATCTCACATCCATGGAAGATGAGATCCCTAACGAGTCAAAAAATACATTAGTTTTCCTGGCCATTTCAAAATTTCAACCTAAACAACCATCTCCAAACATTGATTACAGCTTTAAAAAATTCAAAGCAACGAAACTCCTCTAGCTTAGCCAATTCATGCTTAAAAATTTCAAAAGGACCAAATTTAAAATTGCCAATGACTTAGTTCAACTTTTTTTTGGACATCAGAAATTATTAGATCCTGAAAATAAACCTGTCTCAGTGAACTCAACAATACTAGCAATAATGAAAATTTACTTAAGGTGGGATCACTGCAATTACTACTTAGCAGGAAATAAAGTCATGCACATAATTACACTACTAACATTTTATAAGATTATAACTAGCATGCTAGACTGACAGGATTAGAAATATTGTTTAGACCACTCCTCAGTTGCACAATCTGTTTGAATAAAAACAATATAAAATTCTGCAAGTTTAGAATGATTCATGTAATGATTCCATTCACAAAGCGTACCTGGGTTAATTGTCTACTTTCATGATTTCCACGCAAAAGGGTAATATTAGCTGGGTATCTATTAAATTACAAAAAATAAAAGAAAATGTAAATTTTTAAAGGAAAAAAATATATAAGAATCACACCAATAGTTGTTTTCAGCAAAAGACAAAAATTATACAGCAAATGAAAGACAGGTGAAACAGATGAAGTGCAGAAAAATACTATCATCGCACCAGATCGTTTGAGCTTCAAACATGCTCAATGAAATATACAAGTTTACAACCACTAGGAGGTTGAAAACAACCAGTTTTTGGGTGTCATGCTAAGCTGTAGACGAAATGTTTAGAGAACAGCCATTAATTATTAAGTTAATGTTTGGTCATCTATGTAAGAGTTTTGACAAATTTCACAAGGCCAAATCATTTTTGGGGGAGTGGATGGTGTTGAGACTTAGGGTAACTTTAAACAATGCCTTGGCACGTATTTGGAAGTCTCAAAAATCAATTTTATTCCTTCTAAGGAGAAGAAATCAAGAATTGTATGTCCATTGCAAATTCTTATTAGATACTTAAATGGCATTCACAAAACAGAAAGCATAAAATAAATGTAGAAACACTGCTAGCACTTCAAGAGTTTGCTTCCTTCGTTCCAAAACCCCTTACTTGAAACTTTCCTGCCTCTCCCTTATTTATTACCTCCTTTATAATTGACCCCTAGCCTAGTACTCCCCACGCCACTTAACATGTGTGCTGCACTGCTGGTTGGTTACAATTCAGATTCCCAACATGAGTCATCTGTATTTCATACCTTTCCTAAATGACACTAATCCACTGTTACCCTTCTTTTCTTCCTATTTTAACCACAATCATTGCTCCTACGTTGAAGTTGAGTACAAGAAGTGAAGAATAAATGAATTCGTAGTTCGTATGGGAAGGACAGGCTCCATAGAAAAAACTAAATAGAAGTAAACAATTTTAAACTAATACTGAATGAATGATGTGATAACTCACAAAATTGCACCACTTGCCAATGGATGTAAACTGTCCAAAGTCAAAAATGTTAACAATGAAAGACTGTTTGAAAGTATCATCATAATAAGCATTTTGATATTAAGACTTAGAAGTTAATTAGAATATGCTGACAGTGTAAATGTTTTTTATCCTATCATCCAATCATGGATTGTTTTTTATCCTATCATCCAATCATGGATTGTCATTTACAGTGAGATAGTTGACTTTTATAATAATTGTTTTAAGAATCATATCAAGCACAATTTCTAATTGGCTCTTCAGTTCTTCACACTGACTGTGGGGGAATAAACCAAATTAATCTCAAAACTCTTCTTAAATGCCTCCAAAGCTAGGACAAATTCCAAGTGATAATCTTATTAACAATACATGCAAAGACAATAACAAGTCGAGAGTCAACACAGATGCAAGCATGAATTAAAAGAGCATACCTAGCTTTTAGAAGTAAAAGGATGGTGAAAACTTCAAGACTATTGTAACCTCGATCAACAAAGTCTCCCTGCAATGCATTTAGGAAAATATAGAACTCCGAAAAAAATATTAAATCATCAAAGTTAATAGGAAAAAAAAAGTGTAGCAAATACCATAAAAATATAATTTGTCTCAGGCACATGACCCCCAGTCTGGAAAAGTTTCATTAGATCATGGAATTGACCATGAATATCACCACAAACAGTCACTGGACTATTGACAGGCTGCACATTGGACTCCTCAATAAGGATCTCCTTTACCTGAAGTATTGCAAAATTCAAAAAATAAAATGTTTGTTACGGATTCAATTAAGATAAAAGAATATGCAAATTAGCATAAAACACTTTAATAACACCAAGGTGCACAAATGACAAACACAAACCTATCACTAGAACTAAAACAAAAGTAACTGAATTACTTCATGTTTAATAATTAATAATGAGATAATGATTTGTTCAGTGAGCACAGTTGCAATTGAATTTAGAAAACACCATCCTGAATGAAGGAAGACAAAGGGAAAAACTGTGAAAGAAAAAAATCTCTATACACAATACGAAGTTAAGAAGCAAAGAGAGCATTAAGAATTTTGTTTACCCAAAAAAATCCCAAGAAAAAGGGACAGAACCGTGAGAAGAACAAAGGCTAAAGGCGATGGGAACAAAATGCATAATCAGATTACTATTTAAGATACAAAATGGGGGTAAAATAAACAAAGCAAAGGCTGGGCAAGAGAGGGTTTTGGAGTAACAGCGAGGAATCGAAGAAAGAAGAGTACATATTCGCAGAGAAGCTGAAGCTCGTCTTCGAGAAGATGCTGGCCATCTTTGACCTTCGAGATCCACTGGTCCAAATCCATGTTCACCACAAATGGTCTCTGTTTCGGTAACGAGAGGAACCCAGAAAAGGGCAGAGCCAGAACCACGGGTGTGAACGATGGGTTAGGTTGAAAAGAGTAAACAAACTAACAAATACATGTCAACCAGCCTTTTGCTTTATTCGTATAGGGATTTTGGTACAGATCCCGGTTTTAAAAATCTGGTGGCCGATTTGGTGAATAAATTGGGTCGCTATCGAACCAGGAAATTATTAATTGAGCCTTGTAATATGGTTTATATTAAAATAATATGAAATTTTTAAACTCTTGAAAAAAGCCTCCAAAAAAATATTACTCATAAACAAAAGTAGAGTATCAAGTACCTAAAAGGCTAAAACAATTGGAGTAAATTATATTTTTATCTTTTTTATTTTTCTCAAATTATATATGATATATCTTTCTTGAATCTCACTTTAACTATGGGTGTTCATCAATCGATTCAGACCAATGTAAATCGCGGTGATCAAATCGAAAATCGAATAAAATAAAAAATTTTCACTTGTAAAAACCGATCCAATCACCTATTTGGGCTTTTTAGTTTTACATTTAAGATATGAGTTCAGTTTGAAAATTAGAAAATTGTGTTTGTTTTGTCCAATGAACATGTTTGTGGTAAGATTTCATTGTTCTTTATTTTGTCCAATGAACGTGTTTGTCCAATGAAAATTAAAAAATAGTGTTTATTTTTGTCCAATAAATGTATTTGTTTATGTTAGATACTCCTTATTT
This sequence comes from Glycine tomentella, assembly GCA_007407185.1. NCBI lineage: Eukaryota > Viridiplantae > Streptophyta > Magnoliopsida > Fabales > Fabaceae > Glycine > Glycine tomentella. The sequence goes on from PYAF01005195.1 coordinate 947,947, forward strand.
TTATAAAAATAATTCTTATAAGTTTTATTTTTAGACTTTTTAAAAAATCGAAAACCGATCTAATCCAAACCGAAAAAAATTGGATTGGATTGGATAGGATTTGAAAAAAATTTCAAACCAAATAGATGATCAAATGACCAAACCGAAATGATTGAATTGGATGATTTTTTCTTCAAAACCAATCCAATCCAGACCGCGAACATCCCTAACTCTAACAGACATGTCAAGGTTATTAATGTCACTTACGTCGACAGCACTATTGTCCAGGGAATCAAACACAACGGTGATGGTGACCGAAATTACAGCAAGGACAAGGAGGTGGTGGAGATGGATATGGCGGTGGTGGTGATGAGGGCGACAGATACAGTGGTGGCGGTGGCTACGATGGAGGTGGTGGCTATGATGGTGGTTGCTTCGGAGATAGTGGGTGCACCCGAACGTCGGTGTTGATGGACGATGACGACTATGAGGAGGAAGAGATGATGTTGTCATGTGAGAGAGGGAAGATGAAGAAAAGAAGCTGTGGTGATAGGTGAAAAGGGGTTGTTGAAGAAGAGGAGTATTTGTAAAATTCAATATGTGATTTTGATAAAGAAGATGAATGTATTTTAGATATAAAATTTTATTAAAAATCATGTGATCAGCGAGTGTTTATTTCTTGTTAAATCATTAAACAATGTTTAGGATGGAGAAATCTGGATGTAATATGAGTTAAATAATTAAAAGATTTTTTGTTGAGTGAATAAAAAAAAGAGTACTAGACACAATTTTTAAAAAAATACACAAAGATACGAGTATAATTTACTCAAAAAATTAAACATAAATACTACTTAAATACATCTCATTGAACAAGTAATATCAAAACCAAATCAATAATTACATTATAATAATAAAGTAGAATGTAATTACATTATAATAATAAAGTAGAATGTGCAATCGAAGAGAGAAGACAAAAAGAAAAAAACATGATGGACAACATACTTATGAGAAAACATCATAATTCATAAAGCTTGTAAATGAAAGGAGATGAAAATAGCAAAGGTTCGACGACGATAGAGGCGATGGTGATGGGAGGAAGTGTTGTTGATGACAAAAAGTGACAACCGATGACCTTTGAGGTTTATGAAGGAGTGAGACAGCCATACATGAGTTTGACCTTTCTTTCTTTCTTTCTTTCTTTCTTTATGAAGGAAATGACATCGTTTTGAATAATTAAAAAACTACATGATTTGACTTGGATCAAAGGGGTCACCGATTCAACTTCGCTAAGTCACGGATCACATTGAGTTGGCTGCATACCCAATCTAATATCTAACCCAATCCGATTATACCACAAATTCACAATTGACCCCGCATAATAAGTTCGAGTTATAAAACTATCCTATTGATTACTCTTTTATCCATTGTTAATCCTTGAATTTGCAAAAATTATCATAGGTTAAATTCTTTTTTTGTTTAGTTCACACCCCAATTCTATTATCGAACAAAAAAAATCCAAATTCTTTAATGAAATAGTGATGTAACCTGTCGTTGACTTCGTCTTTTTTTTTTTTTTTAAATTGTCGGAATTTTGATAAAATTTTGTTTCTATTTACTTCATTTATCTCTATAATTAAATATTTTTATCAGAATATTAGAAAATTCTAATTTACTCTTCTTTATCACTTGTTTTTTTTTCCAAACAAATAAACTATTATGGCATTTTTTTTACGAGAGAGCGAAATTCACGGGAAAAAATTGGAGTATAAAAAATTCGCAACATTATGACTCTTTGGAGGGAAAAAATAAAATTAAGCCTTGTATTTTTCTCTAAGAAAAACACTTTTTAATTACTTCATAAAAATAAAATGCATGGAGAAAAACGCAACAAGACAAATGTTGGTAAATAATCAAGACTTAATATGTTTTTAGTCTCTTGAATTTGTGGGTTTATTTTTTTTGGTATACATATTTAAATTTGTATTTTTAGTCTCTCAAATTTATGAAATATATTTTTAATTCCTCTTGCCATAAAAGAATGTCACAAATTATGTATCAAAACAGCCAAAAAGAGTCTAAGAGTGACTAAAAAATATTTAGCATATTTGAAGGACTATAAAATTACAAATTTAAATTTGAGAGACTAATAAAGATCATTTTAAATTTAAGAGACTAAAAATATATATAAGCTTATAATCAATTCATAATATCATATAAAATAAAATATGTTTGTTAATTGATAAATGAAAAAATCATAAAAAAATTAAAATCATTGGCGTGTAATAATACACCTAAAAGATTGTTTTTGTGAGTTTTGACCCGTATATAAAGAAGGTAAAATATTCAAAAGTTTTTATACATTTTGTACATTGTTTTTTTATATGATGCACAATTTGTCGAGACAAACAAGGTTGATTAATGACAAAAAGATAATAAGTAAAATGATATTTTACCAAAGTGCAGATCGAGGACATGTAATATTGAAAAAAAAGGAGACGATCAAGTATTCTACCAGTATTTATACCGCCTTAAATAAAAAGAGAAAATTAGTATATTTATAATGAGAGACAGAAAAGTCTAGAAAAAAGGTGAGTAGGAAAACCACAACAAGGGGTTAAGTAAGATTGTTGATATGAATGTAACTTCCAAATAAAAAGTTAAACACATTATGTAAGAATCAAAATAAAAAAATTACAAGATAAAAATAAAAAATGTTAAATTATAAAAACCAAAAATATATATAAGTCATTTTTTTAATACCCAAACACTTTTTTTAAGGCCTGAAAATTCTCAATTAAATACCATCAAATTTTAACATATTCTTATGTAAAGAATTTTGACACGTACCCTCTTTCAAAAAAGCATGATAATCTTAATTAAATATTAGAAAACATATTTGTATAATTTAAAAAATCTTGATCTAACATCACACTATTTTTTTATTACAGAAAACATTTTAAAATCCTTTAAAGTCATATTCCAATGCATCACTTAATTAATATCTTGCACAATGACAATTCTAAATGTCATTTTGTATTAAATATTTAGTTGGAAAGGATAGAGATACCGATTCCATATTTCCATTATGTCCGGTGCGAATCCTATTTTTCTTATCTTCTTTCGCTTTCACCCCGCCAATTTTCTTTCTTCTCACTTTTGAATTTTATTCTTCTTATGAAAATACTACCCGCATGAGCATGCAAGTATAGCACACCGTAAGAAAGACTGTGGAAGTGTTAATTACTTAAGAGCCTTGGCTACAACTTACAGTAGCAAAAAAAAAAAAAATGCATTGTTGGCTTTAATTTGAGTAATTGAATGCATGCACTAGTAAAAGATTTTTTTTTTTTTTCTCAAATATAATCAGACTACTGTAATTTATTTTTTCTGTTCATGTGTTGTATGTGGATGCAGATTTGAGAAGCTCCAGGAAGATGCCTTCACTTATGCATACATCATGAAGACTCTAAACATGACTAGTCAGTCGGCTTTAGACCGATTGTTACATCCATGGCTTGAGTGAGATCAACTGCGTAAAAACAATCATCTCAGGAATTAGATTGCCAACAACTTCAGGATAAAATCTCAGCATGTCATTGGTGCAAATACTAATGAAGGATGTGGCAATTAAGGATGGGGAATTTGTTGCTTATCTTTCAGAAAAATGTCTGAATTGGTGTTTAACTGGATTCGGTTTAACAGTATAATTCTTCTATACGCCACAGTATTTTCGTTTTATTTATCCTTGGTTTTGGAGTCACATTAGATCTTAACTAATTCAAGTTGAATTGGGTGGATCCGTTTCAGAGGATAACGTACTTTTTCATTGCCCATTTTTTTATTAACAATATTAAAAACTTTGAACCTTGTAATGGATTGTTTATTGAAGTTGGATAAATTCTTACAATAATAGTTAGAAAGGGTACCTAAGTAATTTAACAATAACATTAAAGGAAATTAGGAAGAGATCAAGATTTGAAAAATTAACCTTGAGAGTCTTTGATTTTAACATGTGTTAGCAAAATTATAACAATAACCAAACCACTTGTTTCCTTAAGATAACTCAGTAGCTATAAATAGTAGTCATCTCAAAGAGTACACATAACCATTTGATCACTGCCAATAATAAACATAACTAGTTATATAATACTTAATTGAGTTAAACTAAAAATAGAAGCAACACAAATATAGTTCAATTATCTTTGATCTTTCATGGTGAAAGATATCCTTTTTTGGTTACTATTTATTTGATGGAAAGTTATCTCATGCAAAATATCAATAACATCTACTCAAGAAAATCAATCCCAAAAAATCAATTATTCATAATGTTTAAAAAATAGAAATCAAATAAGGCACACTTTTAGAATATTCAAAGGGAAAAATGTAATTTACAACTAAATAGAAGTACAAAAAAATGGGGTAAAGTAAAAAAAAAAAAAAAAGGATTACCAACCAAGAGATTGTGTTGATAACTTCCAACAATAATATCATCATACTTAAATATTCATAAGACTTAGAAGAAATATCATCCATTTCTTGCTCAATAATAGTGACGACGGTTGTGAAAACTAATTTATAAGGGTGAAGACAAAATTTGTATTGTCCTTCATCAGGAACAATTTTAAAGTTATGCATAATATAAGTTTGATTCTCTTTAAGCATAAGCTTCCATGTGTTTAATTGTTCCTTCTTCACAATGATATGTATTTTATGGGCCTATGAAAACAGAAGAACAAGTAACAAAATGTTTATTGATATTAAAAATTAGATAAGAAATGGCAGTGAAATTAGTATACCAACATTCTTATCCATTATAATCATCTCAGCCTGTTCAGCTTTGTCTTTAGTTTTGACAAACCAAAGATCAATAATCCTAACAGCAAGTTTAAGTGTCTTCAGAATGAATAGAACAAAGTTAGGTAAAAATAAAGTTAAATAAAAGTCAAAACACTTTATTTGGATATCGTAGCACCAATACTACTCTTAAATATAAACACCACACTAAGAGTTAACATGGCGTTAAAAATAAAATTAAATAAAAGTCAAAACATTTTATTCATATAAAGTAGCACCAATGCTACTCTTGAATATAAACACCACATCAAGAGTTAACATGGCGTTAAGAAATTGACATGGATAAATTACATATATAACAGGAATAAAATGATTTGACAGCTAACAAAATGAATTTAATGTAGTATAGAGTAGGGAAAAACATAGTCATGTATATGATAAATTCATAGAAAATGTGGAAATAATAAAATAAAAATTAGCAAAAGTATAAAATGAAATGTGAAAATCACAAAATTATTAAGAAAGCACTACAAAAAATAACTGGTTTTTTAACTAAGAAAGCACCTTTACTGATCTCATTTAGGTTAGTTAGTTGTTACATACTAACACTATTTATTTATATATTTTTAAATTAAGAAAACTAAAGCTAAAAATATATATTTAAAGTGATCAGATAAATATGAACAATTCATTTAAAACAAAATAAAATATATACAAAATAAATATATCAACTTATAAAAGTTATATAACACTTTTTAATTAATGATGAGAAAGGACACTAAATATTTTATATAACATTTTTTTGAAAGTTAGTATCACATGATTGTTATGATATGCACATACGAAAAATGCAAAGATTGAAGGAAGAAAAACAAAAATGATGCCATGCCTGTACATAAGTCTTGAACTTGTTATAAGTTAGTTAAAAATAAAGTAATGTGAATAATGTGATCATTTGCTATATGATATGTTTGCTAAATATACTATGTATCTTTGTTTCTATGAACTATATTTTTTTTGCATTGAATGTATGTTTCCTGAAGTATCAAGTCATTTTTAGAATAATTTTGAAAGAAATGTTGATGTTAATGTATTTGTATGTTTGGAGTGTATTTGTGCATGTATGTGTCTAAATTATTAAATTCAAAAAATAATTGAGTAATAGTATGTTTGGTCTTTACTAAATTATTTAAATGGTTGTTTGTGTTTTTATTTGAATAGTAGTGTGCTTAGGTCATATAATTTTTGTTGAATATTTTTGTTCCGATCAACTTCTTAAATATTCATTAACATCAATAAATATATTAAAAATGTTTCGTAACCATTTTATTTAGAGTGTCATTACTCATTATTGGTGCAATAAAGTCCATTTTATTTTATCATATTTTTCTCTCTCGATCACTTCTTTTATTTATCTCTCTTTTTTTTTTCTTGTGTTCAATGTGCAAGGAAAACACATGTTATATAATATTATAAGATTGCAATAGACCACAATTTTCAATGACAAATGAAAATAGTAATATGTTTGAATGACATTAAAATAAATTACATGTTTAGATAGATTAGTTTTCTAAATTATTTTGACTATGAAATAAATTAAATTTAGTTTATAAGTTAATATCAAGGTGTGTGATAGGGTATGAGTAGTCACAATCAAAAGGATAGTTTTTATTTAATATTCATCTTCATCTCTCTTTATATTCACAGTACAACAGATACAGTATTTATTTTTATTTACCAACACACATTGAATACTCAAATAGAAAATCTCAACAAATCAAATGGATCGGAAGTTGTTGATGCGGCCTGTTACCAGGCCTGAATAATGGGTCTACCTATAGGGTACAATAAGGGAGTTGGAATAACTTGCCCGTGAATTCGCGAATCCAGAATTTCTATAATGTCACATGTCTTACATAGTGACACTCAAAAGTCTTCATTTCCAACATACCAGTATTCTTGAACATGAAGAAGTAATGGTCACTTGGCATGAACTTCATCATCTCAATATGGTTTATCAGCACGTGTATTTTTATTGTCTATTTTTGGGGACAAACTTTACCATGTTAAAGTAAAACTTATTACAAAAGATTTGGATTAGTCAGATCCATTAAACTTTAAGCACATGACCATTTGTTCGTTTATGTAAAAACAAAGTTTATTACTATTTTTGAAAATAGTTTGTAATTCATTTTCATCTTATCTTCGAACAAAGAGTTGTGAAAAGTTTGTTGTATGATACTTAAACGTGTTTTTGCAATTTTCCCACACATATAAATAGACAAAACTCATTTAATCACTACTCCGTGTTGAATTTCAACATGTATTAATTATTGAGAAATAACTGTCAATTACAAAAGAAGATTGCAGTCTAAGAGATGCAAGAAAAAGAATAAGAAAGAAACAAAAAATCATAACTGTGATGAAGAGAAAGAAGAGATTTGTTCCATTTGCTTGGTGGAGTATGAACGAGAAGATGCAGTGAGCAAGTTGGGAAGGTGTGTGCACGTCTTCCATCTCAATTGCATTGAGCAATGGATATTACTCAATCAATTCTCTTGCCCACTTTGTAGGTCCTTTTTGTTTTCTCATGCATGTACATGTAGTACCCAAAATTAGAAATAGTTAGTTTTTTGTAATTTAATTTTGTTAAGAGGAAACTGATCTTTGAGTATGTGTTGTAAAATTAAGTAGAGTTAATTTTCATAAAAAAAAATGAATTACATTAAAATGTGTCTAAATTATATTAATTGATTTAGTCATATAATTAGAACCTATACTCCTTTTTGTTAAGGTAAAAACAAAATTAATGGGAGCTCAGGCTCATGCTTATGTCACAGCTCCTTGAGGTGGTTATTGTTCGTTAGTAAGATTATTGATTTTGTAGACTATCGTGAAATGAAGGCAATTTTGACATACTGTAGTCACAAGTTACAACAACGCATGTGTTTCCCTTTACACAGGGAGAGAACAAAAAATTGATCTAAATGCTTTTGTTATTATCATTATTATTAATAGGGGAAGAGAGTACCTTTTTAATTTTTTAAATAATAAGTAAAAATAGAAGTTAAATATAATTAATAAAAAATGATAGAATAACAAAAATTAATAATATAAAAGCAGTGGGTAGTTAATATAAGTTAAAAGAAAAAATTAAAATTCAATAAATAATTTAAGAGTAAAATGATCCAATAAAATATGTACATCAAAAGAAATAATTATCTTTATTAATAGTTATAGATTACTTTAGTCTTAATCCCTGTTAAACAAGGAAAATAACGGAAGTAGTGAGTGTTTATATCCTTTGTCCCACTAATATACTTTAATTTTAATTTTACATTAATAAATATGGTTGAGTTAAACTATTAAACATATTATTATCACACCGGCCTGGAGTCCCCAAGAGCTTCAACAATCGACTTCCACTACTTGTTAATATCAAGTTGTGGGTAAATTTTTTTAGAAAAAATTTAAAAAAAGAAAATAAAAAGAAAAAAATAAGAACTTTTTTATAATTAAAAATAAATTTTCTATTAATTAATTTTTAGAAGTTCACTAATATAACTTCTCTAAAAGATGAAATACGATCTATAAATCAACTAATAAAGAAATCATTTTATTTATGAAAAAGTTTATTTTATTTTATTTTTTATTTTTATTTAAAAAATACTTCTAAAAAAATTTAGATCCAGACAAACCTACTTTTAATAGATACGGTTATTATGTCCAAGCTCAACTCTTATACTTATACAGGAAGAAATATAAGAAAAAGACAAACAAATAATATTCTAACCCTATTACACTTCTGATTCACATGCTGACATTTCAGCCTACACATATAGAGAAAGGAAATTACATGTTGATAGACACTTAATAAAAATAACTCAAGTAATCTTAATCGAATTAAATAAATTAATCAAAATTTAAGATGATCCTGCCAGAATAAGTCATAATTCATAAGCTGCGGTTACCTTTCTTTTTAGGCTGGGATAATTAAAAAGAAATATTCCATTTAAATAAATAAATAAAAACATTCTTTTCTTGAACTTATTTATTTATAATTGAAAACATATTGAATGATATTAACGAGAAGAGGCAAGCAAGAGCCTGTAGTACATCAGTATCATCAATGGAAGAAATTAACTTCCAAATATTCAACTAATAGCTAGAACAAAAATAAAGAAGAAACACATTAAAGTAAACTAAAGAAAAGAATAAAAATAGAAATGGGAAATAATGAGAAAGGGAAACAGCGAATAGAAAAGTGAAAAGTGAAAAGTGAAAAGTGAGAAGAATATGGAGATCACCGAGTCAGTAAGCAAAGTCGGTGCGGCTTAGATTAAACATTTGGCATTACAGCGATCATGAAATAAAATTGAATTTGTGTGGAATTGGAAATGGAGGCAATGTGGGAGAACATTCTTGGAAATCATCAGCACTCGCTGAAATCCCTTTTCCTCCGAAGGAAGCCTTCTTCCCCCGACGCCAACGCCAACGCCGACGCCGCCGATGACTACGCCAATTTTTCTTTCATATGCTGTATGTACTGTGGATGTAGATTTGAGAAGCTCCGGGAAGATGCTTCACTTTTGTGTTCATCATGAAGGCTCTAAATCTATCATCCATTGCTTGAGTGAAATCAACTGCGTAAATACCATCACGGTTCTACTTCTGAGTGAGAGCTTATATTGTCAGACGTTTGGGTCCTCTTAATTAGGAATTACATTGCAAACAACTTCAGAAGAAAACCTGAAATTATCTTTGCAATTCAGAAAGAATGTCATTGTTGCAATTCTATTGGTAATATTTTTTTAAGTCAATAGTAATATATCTTACTAATGGAGTATGTGGCAATTAATTAAGGATGTTGTATTTGTGCGTGTTTGGATATGATATTTTTTTTAAGGGTAAATAGTTAATTAGGTTTGTCCGAAAATGTGTAGAGTTGACAACTGTATCATGAATTCATGGGCTTTTTGATGCAATGGGGGCAAAAAAAATTGATTGCCATCTGGGGTTAAGTGTAAAAAAATTATCAAATGCGTGGAATAAGTCGCATTACAATTAAGACTTTTATTTTTCTGATTTTTTTAAAATAGTGAGTATTTTTATGATTAAATATGTTTAGACTTAAATATATTTACGATTTTCTTTATTTTTTTTCTTACAACTTTAAAATTATAAGTTTACTTACTATTTCTAATTGTAACTTGTTTTTTTCCTTTTTTTTTCCTTATTACTTTTAAGTCTTAAATTTACTTAGGACTTCTAAGACTTGTTTACTTTTTTTTATTAATTATATTTTTTTGATACGTTATATGTTTTTGTTATTAATATTAACTAATTCTTAAATGATAATTGCTATTAATCTTAACATTATTAAAAATTAACTATTTCTTAAATGAAAATGTTTTTTTATTAATATTAATGTTAGATTAATAACAATTATCATTTAAGAAATAGTTAATAT
>PYAF01005195.1:964030-984219 GCA_007407185.1 Glycine tomentella
TTATACTTTTCCATTATTCTCTCTTAAAATAAGAGTGATAATAAACACAATTAAAAAAAATGAGACAAGAGTTTAATCTTTATATATTGTAAGGATAAAAAACTATAATATCAATCAATAAAAAGATTATGACTTTTAAAATATCCATTATAAAAATCAATAAACTTTAACTTGTGAATATGTGATTAGATGATGTTATCAATAAATTCCAATTTAATTCAAAATTTAATTATAATTATTGACTAAAATAATTATTTAAAGTATAACAATATAGATAATAAATTACAGAATTATTAAAAGCTTAATTATTATTGTTTTAATTAAGTTATAATTATATTTTATCTGTTATGACTTCTAATTTTAAAAAATTCAAATCCTGTTTTTTTTAATTTCTTCAAGAACAACAAAAAGAAAAGTCCAGAGGAATCCAAAGAAAAAAAAAAACTCCAAGTAAAGAATAAAAGAACCAATCCCTTGTTAAGACTTAAATGAGGCCGTAAAACAAATCGAATGTGTTGTTGGATTGGATGAAAATGACATCAAGGCTCAGTCGTAATGAAAACATTAGTGTATGCCTCATTCATCATCCAAGTAAAGCCGTGTAGTAGATGAGTGATAAAAACGATTAACGCATTCTATTTCTGTTAAACATTTTTAATATATTTTTATTATTACTTAAAATTTATTGAAAATTAAATTTATTATAAAAAATTGTTTTTGACAAGAATTTTATTATTAAATTCAGAGTAGTTTTTGTTTTTTTTTATTTTAAAAACAAACGAAGATTGTTGGGTAGTATGTTTTGTGAAGTAAAGTGGTTTAGATTCTGCAAGGCAGAGAGGAAGAAATGATAATGCAAGTTGTGGAGGGTGTTACAAAGGCTAGGTTGAGGTTGAAGGTGAATTTTTATTATTTTATAAAAAGGACGACGACAGTGAAAAGAATTTGAATCTAGTGCGCTCCAAGGTTCAAATACACCAAGGAACCTCATGATCCATCAAACGGTCACAATTTTCCATGTGAACTCCTTTAAATTGATCCAAGGCTCTCTCTCGCTCGCTCGTTCGTAAAATAAAATCCCCTTTCATTTCATTTCATTCACAAGCTTTTTTCTTCTCTAACTATAAATAAGAGACTGCTCAATCCTGCATGCAGATCCCCAATTATCAATTATAATTCTCAGACGCCACTTGCTCTCATTTTTTCATCATCATTATACCTTCCCGTCTACGTGAAATAACAATAATAATAGACTAAACCAAACCAATGTCCGAGTGGTACTTTTTCTACCCTTTTCCTTTTTCTCCCTAAATTCATCTTCTTTTCAATTTTTCTTTTGCTCTGCTTACCCAAACAAAGTTCTCTTGTCTTGCCAGATCCCAACTTCACACACAGCAACACCGTGAATCTGATCAAGACCCACCTTCCAAAAATGCAACTTCGGAAATGGGTTGTGGACCTTGTTCTCGTATTTTCACTTCTCAGTCCTCAGTTCTCAGAAAGTGTGGCAGAGACAAGATCCTCTTCAACACCAATCTGTTCAGAAGAAGACAGAGCTTCTCTTCTCAGATTCAAAGCAAGCATTTCACAGGACACAACAGAAACACTGTCCACGTGGACTAGCAGAGACTGCTGCGATGGTGGGTGGGAAGGGGTTCAGTGCAATCCATCCACAGGGCGTGTAAACGTGTTGCAGATTCAAAGGCCAGGGAGAGATGATGATGATGATGAAACTTACATGAAGGGTACTCTTTCTCCTTCTCTGGGCAACTTGCATTTCTTGGAGGTAATGGTCATAAGTGGTATGAAGCATATCACAGGACCTATTCCTAATAGTTTCTCAAACTTAACTCACCTCACCCAGCTAATTCTGGAAGACAATTCCCTTGGAGGGTGCATTCCTCCAAGTTTAGGTCGTTTGTCTTTGCTTCAGAGCCTTTCATTGAGTGGGAACCATCTGAAAGGACAGATCCCACCAACACTTGGGGCTCTGAGGAACCTTGCCCAACTTAATTTAGCAAAGACTTTTCTCACAGGTCCTATCCCTCTTGGTTTCAAAACCCTTATTAATTTGCAATACTTTGATCTCAGCTACAATTTGTTATCATCTACCATCCCGGATTTTCTTGGGGAGTTCAAAAATTTGACTTATTTAGACCTATCCTCTAACCTTCTAACCGGAAAAATTCCAGTTTCCTTGTTCGGCCTTGTCAATCTTTTAGACTTGTCATTGAGTTATAACAAGCTCACAGGGAACATTCCGGATCAGGTTGGAAATCTGAAATCCCTGACTAGTCTTCAACTCAGTGGCAATCTGCTCACAGGGCATATTCCACTGTCCATATCAAGATTACAGAACCTTTGGTACCTTAATGTATCAAGGAATTGTCTGTCAGATCCTTTACCAGTGATCCCTTCCAAGGGTATCCCTGCCCTTTTGTGCATAGACATGTCTTATAATAATCTCAGCCTTGGAATTGTACCTGATTGGATCAGAAGCAAGCAACTCAAAGATGTCCATCTAGCTGGGTGCAAATTGAAGGGAGATCTTCCGCACTTCACAAGACCTGACTCTTTGAGCTCCATTGACCTATCAGATAACTATCTGGTTGATGGTATTTCAAATTTCTTCACAAATATGTCCAGCTTGCAAAAGGTCAAGCTCTCAAACAACCAGTTGAGGTTTGACATTTCTGAAATCAAATTGCCAACAGAACTGTCTTCCATAGATTTGCATGCTAATCTGCTGGTGGGTTCACTATCAACAATCATAAATAACAGGACAAGCAGCTCCTTGGAGGTTATAGACGTGTCAAACAATTTTATTTCAGGTCACATTCCAGAATTTGTGGAAGGCTCAAGCTTGAAGGTGCTAAACTTGGGGATCAACAACATATCAGGTCCAATCCCAGTTTCTATCTCAAACTTGATAGATCTTGAGAGACTGGACATTTCAAGAAATCACATACTGGGTACCATCCCTTCAAGTTTATGTCAGTTGCTGAAACTACTATGGCTTGATGTATCTATAAACGGATTAACAGGGAAAATACCAAGTAGCTTGTCACAGATAACTGGTCTAAAGCATGCAAACTTCAGGGCAAACAGGCTGTGTGGCGAAATACCACAAACTAGACCATTCAACATCTTTCGACCGGTTGCTTACGCCCACAACTTGTGCTTATGTGGCAAACCTTTACAACCATGCATGAAACAAGGGAGTATGGGTCAGTGAGATGCTGACTTTATCATAGTACTAGATATGCTCATGCCTTGTGCCATTGTTACATGAGCAAAATAGAATAGGGGCACTACCACCTTTGAATATTTCTTTTCAAGGTCGACCACAATGCTTAAGTTCAATTTTATAATTCAATATTATTTTTAATAAAATATGCACTCATTTTATAACGTGCTTTAGATTCTATATTAGAATAGTCTCAACGGCTTATATATTGTGTGGGCACACTAAAAAAATGTCACTGCAAAACCCCAGCACATGTGGACCTTGCTTTTAAAGGTTGACCACGGTGCTGAGGGTACACCATGCCCTTAAAGAATCTTATCCAACAAAAAAAGCGTGGCGTGAATCAAGCCAACACAACTCCTAGTACTGAATGCAACGCAAATGTCAATATCATGAATACCGCTGTAGCCATCAGACTATTTACCAATTGCCTCAAAGGCTCAAATATATGCAACCAATAATCACCACTGAAAGAGACCAACAATCCTCTTGTAGAAAACAAGGTGACTACCATTCATGTACATTACAAGAGAGCATTACAAAAAGCGCAGGGATTTCAACAGCATTTAACTCCAACGAGAACATGTTCCAAAATTTACAACCCTAGTCTGTCTAAGCAATTATGTGGCCCTTAAAACAATAGTTATCAGGTTTAAGGAGGGCCAAAATGCCACCATTACTCCTCGTCAGTTAGCTCTTCTTCAACTTCTTTTGCAGCAGCTTCCTTATCAGGGGTTTCCTTGTCAGACCCAGCTTGATCCTAAACCAAAAACAGCATCTTTAGAACGAGGGAAGAATAAACAATTAACATCATATAAAGCACATTTAGAATAAAAACAATATCTATAAGCATACTTCTTCATCTTGACCAGCTTCATAGCTTTCCATAGCCTTCTCATACTCTGCCTTAAGTTCAGCAACTTTATCCAAATAAGGCTTCTTCTCCTGAAGAATCAAGACATATCATGACAGTTGATCAAGATCACACAGTTAATAAATTAAGGAAACACTTGAACCAAAACACAACAGTGTGAACTTACTTCATCAGTCATAGACCTCCACTTCTCACCAGCCTCTTTACCAACCTACAAATCCATAACAAATAAGCCAATCAACGAACCCCAACTCACTTGTGAAAACCTAAAAGGGCAAAAACAAGTTTTGCTTACCCTTTTAACATCCTTAGAATCAGGATTAGCTTCCTTGAAAGATTTTCTAAAATCATCCCTGCAACAGATTATTACATTAATCAGACACTCTAGTAAAACCACAGCATCATTAACAAGCAAAATAATCCTTACAAGAAGGCAAAGAAGGCCGTGGGAGGACGCTTAGGCATGTTAGGATCCTTGACCTTCTTCCCCTTCTCAACTTTAGCCTTTTTTGCCTTAGGCTCTTTGGATTTGGGCTTCTTCCTACACATTTTGAAAAAGAAGAGCAAATCCAAACGTTTATAAACACAGATTGAGGAAATTAGGTAGAAGCGGGGGGAATCACCTCTCTGGCTTCTTAGCTTCAGCAGCCTGTTCCACAACTTGAGCATCTGAACAACCAAACGAAATCAAGAAGTGACAAAGTAACTGAAGAAATGGAAGAATCGATTATATATACATACCTAGGTTCATTTTAATTTTAGCTTCAAGGCTGCAACTGTGCATGTCGATGAGTGCAACCGGTACATTCTTCTTGCAGTCGTCGCTGCAAAGAAAACACACGCAACGACAGAATCACATCAGCAAACACAAGTAATAAAAGCTGAAGTGAAAGACGCTTCTCAATGTCATCGAATCGCAAATAAAATAAAAAACATAAACAGCATAGCGCAATAAATCAATCGGAAATATAAAACCTAATAGGAGAACGCTTATGAATTGAAACTAATAGATTAAAAGCGTTGAGAGGGAGTAACGAACCATCGAGCAAAAGCACTTCCATCTTTGGCGCGAAGGAGAACCGAAGCAGCGCGAGAATCGACGGCGTCAACTCTCTCCCTCGACTGAGATGATGCCATTTGTTATCGTGGTGTCCTAGTTCTGTACCTAAACAACAATGCCCTCACTCGCTCGCTGGGTTTGAATGCGAATTACAATTATATGATATGAAATGAAAGAAGGGAAAATCGAATAGCCATGTTTTTTGTTTTAGCGCCAATAGTCCTTTCCATTTCCGTTTCCATTTTTTGCATTCACGCTCGCGCCGATCCATCGTATCAATTTTTTTGGTCTACGTCAAGGTTAAGCTAAGTTACGTTAAAAAATTGGGCCCATTCATTCTTTTTTTCTTTTCAAACTACCCCACATTACATTGGGCCATTTAAATCCGGAGAACTGCTTCATACACCATTCACTTTTTCTACTACACCATTATTACATTGGGCCATTTAACTCCGGCACATTCATTCCATAAAAAATTGGGCCCAATCATTCCATAAAATTTTGTCATTTTTAACAGTGACTTGCCCATTTGTACCCGTAAAGTAACAAAAATCCTTAAATTGAAAGCTCGTATTACTTAAAAACATTACTCTCTTCGATTTCTAATATAAGTAAAAACAATATTTTATATCTTGATCTCAAATATAAATAAATTTTAATTAATTTTACATCATTTAATTATACTATATATAAATTGTCCTTCATTTAATTGAGTTATTATTTTAATAATTCTTATATTTTTTGTATCATGTTTCAAGAAATGATAATTTAAGAAAAATACTTAATTTTTAAATGTTGGTATACTGTAAATACCACTAACTAAAATTTTCAATTAGTGTAAAGTAGATGTTTTATATTTGAGACCAAAGGTGTAAGAGAGATGAAAAAAAAAATATAATGTGTATTTAAGATTTTAAAAAGGAATACTAAGGTGTACTTATAAATAAAGGGGGTGTGATTAGCAATTAGACAACTTTCAGTAAATAAAGGAGGCTATTGAGATAATTTGCAGTGTATATTGGTTTATTATATAAATAATTATAGATAGTAGATGAAAGAAAGGATATAATAATGGGTATTTAAGATTTAAAAAGGAAGGTTAAAGTGTACTTATCAAAAAGGGGAAGCAATTAGCAAGATTATGTAAGAAGACTAAAGTAACTAATCTTAGGCAGCATCAGTGGTGGATAAAGGAGGTAATTTTCAGTTTACATTTTTAATTGTATAGAAGATATATAGTAGAATATGAGCTTCGTTTTTTTTTTTATGCATACATCCCTGTAGACTACCACCACTTGGGAAAAATTTGGAAACATTTTTTAAAAAAATAAAATCTCGATCCTCCTCCTTCCCTTCAAAGATTCAGGCATTTTTTAGATGGCTTCTCAAAATCTTGCACTTCAAAATGTCAAGACTAACTAGATTGGTTCTATGCAGTGACCGCTGCAAATTCCTGGAAAATTGGCTATATATTCCCTGTAAGCTAGCTAGCTATATGGTTTGTAAAATGAGTAACTTGAGCAGAGAAAATAAAAGATGCATGCCTTTGGGCAAGAAATATAAAGAAAGCAAAGTATAGCAGAATAAGAAGGATAAGTAGTAAAACAGAAATAAAACTAATATTCCAATTTGATAGATACAACATCAAAAGCACAAGAAGGAAGTCCACACACGGAACCATGAAGCAGAAACTACAGAATTAGATGGAGAAACGGAAAAGAAACAAGTGAAGTGACCCTCTGGCCTCTAGCTAGCTAGTAAATCTTCATCTAGTGGTGTGGTTGTGGTGCAAGATAATTAGTAGTTGTGTTGGGCAAAATTAAGAAGAAGCGAAAATTGCCATCGTCAAAGTTGAGGGAGTAACTAAAAGGGTCATAGTTGAAGTAGTTGTTGTTGTTATGGGAACGAGCCTTCATCTGCCTCTTTATATATGCCCTGATCCTCCAAAACAAACTCCTGAACCTTGTCTTGGCATGCAGAACCACCACGCGTGGCTCAAATTCAAAACCGCAACACATGATCATCATGACCATCTCCGCTTCAGCACAGCACAGCAGATAGCTAGAATAGAAAGAGAGATGAAAGCAAAGTGTTAATAGTGCAGGAAGAGAATAATGTAAAAGCTTAGGACTTAGGATGGGGAGTTTTTGTGTTTTTTTATGTTTGTTTGTTTGGTACTTTGGTCTATCTAGTGGCACTGTGGATGGCTTGGAGGGGAAGTTTGAAGTGTAGCTTTTTCCTACGAGGGCAATAATAGTATAGTTGTTTTGTTCTCTCTCTGAGGTCACGTCAGGTCATACGGCGCTGTGAGAGAACGAAAAGGAGGGTCAAAAGTCTTAACCTAACGCTACGCACATGGACATGGCCATTGGGTACGGTACCGGCCTGGAGATAACAAAAATCAAATTCACATGTTTTAAAGAAATGAATAAGTTATTTATCAATTAATTGAACTAACTTTTGCTTCCACTTTCGGATGTACCGTTACAACAATAATAATTTTATATAAGTAACACTTTTCAAGTGCTCTTTAGAGAATAAAAAATATTTATAATAAATTATAAATATGGCTTAAGTTTATTACTTTTCAGAACTGTTACATTTGAATAACAAAATATGTTTTTTTAGTGCTTGTACTTTTGTTGAATTTCTTAAGTTTTAAATTTGTATATTATGTAATTTAATCTATGAACTTTATAAGAAAAACTTGTTTTTATTCCTTAGAACTTAAAAAAAAAAATTAATAATTTGAGTAGTAAGTCAGGATCCTAAAACACTTTTTTATAAAATTTAATAACTAAATTACACAATATAAAAGTTCAACAAGTAAAAATAAGATTTAACAAAAGTATATAGAAATTAAAAATATATTTTATCCCAATTTAAATACTTGATTATAACATAATGTACTAAAAAAGTATACATGTACAAAATTCAGCTCGTTTAAACATATGTGTCATGTTATTGTATTGTTTTTTTTAGTAAATTTAATTTATTATCATTGTATATTATTCGTGAAAGAGTAGTAGTAGTGTCGATGCCTTGAGACAAAAAGATGCTATCTATAACCCATAATACGAAACGGTATGTATATCTTCCAAAAGGCCTAAAATTACGCTGAGAAAGTGAGAAATGGAAATTTTCACCAAAACATACAGAAAAATAAATAAATTTACCAAAACATACATCTTCTATTTTTATTTATCAAAACATACATATTTATTATTTACAGTATAAATTCAGGTTGTGATTTTTTCTAAAAATTTTAAAACCCAGTTGAGAATTCGGATCCTCCCAATCCGAATTCTGAACTGGTTTTTTTTTTTTAAATAAATAAATAATTTGATTTGAAAATAATAAAATTAAAGAATATAAATAAGAAAAAATTAAGATAATTTAAACACGCATATTTGCACATAATAATAATTTAATTTTGATAATTAATATTGTAATACATAAATATTTTTATTATAAAATAACTGTTACAAAAAAGGTTCGAAACAATAATGGACTGCTACACTAGAATGTTGGGCATGATCAAGAACTCTCCGTAGAATGATTCAAATGGAAGAAGACATGTCCGTTGCACAACATCTTTCAAATTATAATTAGTTTTGTTATTTTTGTATTTCAATTTTTATTGTTAAAACATTCCATTATTTTCATTTTATTAAGTGGTGTTTATTATATTTATCTCCTTGTCTCATCCCAATTATCGTAGTGTTTTAGTTTCTCTATATAGTTGCATGTACAAATTAATTTTTTTCTCATTTTTTCACAGTGAATGATCAACATTATTTATCATAACTTAAACAAATAAAAAATATTAAATTATCATTTTTGTATATTATATAATTTTATTAAAAATCTTAAAAAATAGCATAAAACAAAAAAATTATTAAATTATTAATATGTGCAAGTACGCGTTTTTAGATTATCTTAATTTTTCCTTATTTATATTCTTTAATTTTATTATTTCCAAATCAAATTATTTATTTATTTAAAAAAAAAAAACAGTTCAGAATTCGGGTTGGGGGGACCCAAATTCTCAACTGGGTTTTGAAATTTTTAGAAAAAAATCATAGTATAAATCCGGGTCCTCCCAACCCGAATTTACACTGTGAATAATAAATATATATGTTTTGGTAAATAAAAATAGAAGATGTATGTTTTGGTAATTTTTTTTTATGTATGTTTTGGTGAAAATTTCGTGAGAAATGTTGATATCATTTTCCAAAATAAGAAATGTTGATATCATTTTCCAAAATATTTGATTGCTGATGGATATGTTCTTGACTTTTTGATGGATGGATGATTGGGTATAATGATCATAATGTATTTATTGCACGTGTATTTTTGTCGGTCTATCTTTGGGACAAATTTTATCGTGTTAAAGTAAAACTTATTACAAAAGATTTCTGGATCAGTCAGAGCATCTTTAGTGGTAGATCTCAAATTGGGATCTTAGATCACTTTTTGGTAGACCCCATAGTACCATGTAGGATTGAAGATCTCTCAAGATCCCTCCTATTTTGTTCTTTAATGATAGATCTTATTTTGAGATCTTAGGGAGAGAGAAAGAGGAAAAAAATTTATTCTTTTTTGAACAATATGCAGATCTTAAGGGTTCTTCTACAAGAACCCATTCTCCATGTTGGAGATCTCTCTACCTCCTTTATTAAGAGATCTAATAAAGACCAGATCTTAAGTTCAAGATCCTTACTCAAGATCTTGCACTAAAGTTACTCTCATGTCCATTTAATTTTAAACGAATGGTTAAAAAAAAAAATTATTTTTTTATTTTCTTTATTTTCTTTGGCTTTTCCAATTTAACCTTATCCCTGTTGTATGCTCTCCCACCTAGAAATTGCACCGTCGGAATTAATCTTTTTCTCCTTTCCTCTTCCCTTCTCATTTACTCCGACCACCACATGCCGCTTCGAAAAGGACATCCGGCAACCCTCCCCCCTCTCCTTTTATTTTTTATTTTCTTTCTCTTCTCCGGCAACCCTCGCATACGGCAGGGAAGGTTGTCAGTGAGAAGAGGAGCAGGATGAAGGGTTTTCGACGCTGGTTTCTTATTGTATTTTAAGATCATTTTTAAATCGCCGTCTATGATTATGATTTTTCGATAACGACGATGGTGAGTCGAAGGAGTGGGAGTGGGGAGAAATTTTTGGCTCAGAACCATTAATTACAAATTGGTAAATGATAAAAAAAATAAAAGAAAAATAAAAATCTAACTCACGTACGGTGCACAACTAGTTTTGATTTCGTATGCTAAACTCCGTCGTGAAAGTGAAAATGGGGTGGGTATTTGAAAGTTCTAGGGTGGGAAAGTTATTCAAGTTTCCCACTATAGGAAAGTAACTCTCCTCGTTTTGGATCCTTCCAATCAAGCCCTCACTGGTCTACTGCTGCTTAATCTTTCTCGCCACGGACGAACCGACGCCGCTGCAAACAACTGCGACGCCCCCGCGAATGTCCAAGAGCGATGTTTCCTACGGCGGCACTCTCCTTCCAAATTGCGCAAACCACAGAAAAAAATACAGCACTGAACCTTGAAATAGAGGAACGTGGTGGTGCATGTCATTCACGTAAAAAAAAAAAAAATCAAACAGATACAGCAGAAATAAAAAGAGAAGAAGAATAAAAGACAAGATGTTATCGCCATTCGCGGGTTGGAGACTGAGAGTGATGAGACGAAGGAAAACCGCCCATTTTCGTCGCGGTGGTCGGTGGACTTCTGTGCACGACGCGAAGGGTTCGGGCACGGCGGCGCAACTGGGCAAAGAAGGCACGGTATTTTGTCGGAGCAGTGCAAGCGGGGGAATGAGAGAGAAACGAGGAGAAGGAAAGCGGAAGAAAGGAAATATAAAAGGGAACTGAAACAGGGTGGTGAGGAAGTGGCCACCGGAGAAAGATAAGGGGTAAACGGGAAAGGATAAAAAAGAAAGAAAGAAAATAAAAAGAAAAAACCGTTAACTTAAAATTTATTTCATGTAACAGCTGAGAATAACTTTTCTACTGTGTGAAACATGCCACACTTTCCCAGACTAGAAATCCAGCTCAAACAATGGCAAAAGAGAGTGGAAGAAAAGTGTAGGTCTCAACATGAAACAAATCCAGCTCAAACTAATGGCAAAAAAGACTAGAAGAAATATGTACATAAATATTTGAATTAAAGTATATAAGTTTCACACAAAATTTTGAAAATTTCTCTCTTTCTCTCTTATTTTTTCACTTCCAAACACACATTAAAGTAAAAAAGGCTTCAGTCGATTAGGTAAATTTGAAAATATTTTAAATTAATATATAGAGACGAAAATAAATTAAACTAGGAAAATTTATCATTTTATAAAAAAAATTAAAAGCTTAAGTTATTTTTATTTTTAATATACTACATTGTAGTTTGATATATAAAACCAATGCACAATTAAATTTCAGAAATGAACTGACATCAAAAATCAATAAATGATTTAGCTTATGTTTGATAGAAAGTGATGGAAAAAAAATGAAAGTGTGCGAAATGTAAACAAATGAAAAGAGATGAAAGAGAATAAAAAAATACATTGTTTGATTTTAATTAAAGTAGTTATGCAAATAATAAAAGAAATGATCTTAAAAATAAATTTGGAAAAAATTTAAAAATATAAACTTACTTTTTAGATTTTATGATTTTAAATTTGCATATATAATTTTAATTATTTTAAATAAATTTAGGAAAAAATTAAAATATTCTTATAAAAAAAATTCCTGATAAAGCTTTGATCCACTTGAATATGAAATATTCTTATCCATAATTGAAACTAAGATAATTTTATATTAATATTTGTAGGAGATGAAATTTATGATTGATCAGACACAAAATAACAAATTACCAAGAATTAATTTTCCTCAGACAATTTATTTTTGAGAAGGAAAAATTTGTCTCTTAACTAAGTTTTTCGCCCATTTCAAAGAGCTTTTTATCAATCTTGAACTAAAGTTTATACTAAATTACCACTGTTAGTGAACTATGGCAAAGAGATGTGATAAATGACTGGAAAAAGGCACTAAATAAAGCGACAAATAAAGTTGTAAATGAAAAGTAAATAGATGGAAATGATAAATTTGACTGGAGTCTCTTTTTTTTTTTCATTGTTGAAAAACCACTTTTAAGTTGACACTTAAGTATGATAACAATATGGGTGAAAGGATGGATTTTTTCCTTCTGGTCACTGTCCACACAAAAGGCAGAGGTGGGTTGAGGCTTAAAATTGTAATATTCATCTTCATGTCTTTCGTGTTTTATTGGATTCGGAGAAACTCTCATATTATCCACCGTAACACTTTTTATGATACTAATTTACTTATATTTTAAAAAAATTATATTTAAAGTATTTAATTATATTTTTATTTAAACAATATATAAAATAATAAACAATAAATAATTAAATTATTTTTAGTTAAATTATCATAATTTAAATTGTTTAAGTACTAAACTAATTAATTTATATTTTCAAAAAATATAAGAAAAACATGAAAATAAAATCTTATAGATGTATGTATACACACACACGTGTAGCTTAATATATATATACACAAACACATGCAATTGTGAGTTATTTATATATATGTTGCATGGTTCTAAATTGTGGTTCTCAACCACAATTGCGATGCAAATGTCAATCATATGAAAATGTTGCAACATATTTGCAACCTAGGCGCAATGGAATCGTATTGGAGCCGCAACGAAACCTTAGCATTGTTTTATTCTACCTTGTTGGAAAATAAAAAATAAAAGAAAACAAGATTCAGATTTCAATATTCTATTATAACTTAGTGTCAATGGTTGAATAGGTGTGGCCATTCACAACAACAGTGCCTGCAATCGCAATTGCAATTGTAGTGTCAACCACAACTTAAAACCATGATATGTTGTAACAAAACAAATTGTAAAAAATTTTTAACATGTTGGTAGGTACAAGTTCAAGTGGGTAGTTATATACCCATCTTGGTATCCATTCTAGTCCCTGTTTAAAAAATTGGGAAATATTCATAACCCGTTAAATCATGTATTCTTTGTCAAAGCGGGAAAAGATTTGGGTGATTACTTTGTGGATTCAAGGTTGTTTTCTATGCTTACTGTCAAATACGGATCGTTTTTCCTATAAATAACTATCCACTTCCCACGTTTTATGAAATAATAGGAGTTGAAACTTTCTCCTACGCTATGGGTCTATATTAGTCTATCGAGAACGACTTAAATAGTTGTTAGTCATTTATTTTTGCGCCAACAATATTCATAATTTGGTGATGTCATCTTTTGGAATATTATTAAGCATCATTGTTTGGTACAAAAACTGCTAAAATTTATTTAAGCTAAAGGGATGTCTTGTTATTATTAAATTTAAAGTGAAAAAACACAATAATAACAAGAACAAAGTATTTTTCACTAGGTGATGTAAACTTTATAGATCACAAAATATCATTAAATCTGGTTAAAAATCAAATTTTCATATATATTGTATCATGATATAATTTTCAACAAATTATCCTCAATGATCTTCTCAATTTCTTCCCTTTTTTCACAAGACTAAAAAACATGCAATCAAATATCTTAAGTGGAACTCATAATAACATATTTTATACCTGTCAAACCATCTTAACACGAGATTATGCAATGATATTGAATAAAATAGTGATAATTCTTTTTAAATGTGTGATGTGTTTGAATATCTAGAAAACATATCAATAAGAAAAAAGTGGTTAATTTTCACAAATTAACGATAATTTTATCTCCATATATATGGAACAACACAAACAATCTTTAATTTTTTAATCGAAATTTCTAAATGGTGGACTTTCGCATAAGATATAACATTATTGAAAAAGACAAATACATTATTGTTCACATTTCTCATGCAAGAATTAAATGTAAATTTAAAAAATCGAAGATGATTTTATCCATATACTTAACATCACGAACAACCTTTAACTTTTTAATTGAGATTCTTAAACAATGATTTTTTTACATAAGAGATTATTGAAAAAGACAAGCATGTTATCAGCTACACTTTTCATACGAGGATTACTCACTTGTCTATTATACTTGTCTTCTCGTTCCTGCCTAAAAAATTACATAAAACAATCAATTACATTCTTTCGATATACAATAAAGAGTAGATAATTTACATACAAGATTTTGTTTTAATTTATCCTATTAGTATTTTTTATGTTTTGAATAATCAGCCTAATCAAGTGTTTATTAAATAAAATTTTCTCATGCAATTACTTATATATAAGTTGATTTTATTATCATAAAGGAAAATAGTTAAACTATTTTTCATATAAATAATATTCTATTTTTATAAATTTTTAAAAATATTTTAAACCATTTTCATATTCTCTCACAAACAACTATATATTTGATTACAATCAATTTTTATATGATTTGAAAAATAAAATACCAAGTAAATCGCTACATATTAATTATTATTTATAAAATTTCTGCAACTTTTATTTAATTATTTATTAATGAAATTATTTTTTTGAAAGTAAAGTTAAAAGTTAGTTGTCAAGGTGTACAAATACTACATATAAGAGGGAGGAAAAAAAAAACCGGGACGTAAGACTGTGGCGCAAGTTTAGTCGTGAACCATCGTTGTTGTCGAAGTTTAATCTCTCATTCCGTGTTTTCCCCAGATTCTGGGTAAGTGAACTTCTACTCCCTCCAACCTCTGTCGTTTTTATCTTCTTTTACTGCGTCTTGGTGTCAAACTAGAGAGAACCCTAGTCTCTGTGAATTCTCAAATTTCTTCTCCAAAGATCGTTTATTTTTTTTTTACACATTTCTCAAATCAAAAGGCAATCATCAACTACACAGTCACAATTCCTCGATTCCCACCTTTCCCTTTTCTGCAACTGTTGAGGTTTTGGTGGTTTTGCACGTTTTGAATTTTGGTTCCACTCTTCCCCTTGCAATGCGGTTGATCTGATTTGGATGTTTATTTTCATTGGTGTTTTTTTTTTTTTTTTTTACAATTGTCGTTATGGATTTCTTCAATGGTGGAAATACATTTATTTTTATTTTAATGGGTGGAAAGTCATGTATTTAAAGCTTAGGCACGATGGTCGTGTATATGTTAGTGGTAATTGTCTTTGTTTGCGTTTTAATATGGAATTCAGAACAATTTGATGATGTACTTTCGTTAGAATTGATTGATGATAGGGTGGCAGACTGATAGATAAGAGGAGGATTTTTTTATTTTGGTGATGTACTTCTTTTTATGGTTTTTACATGGAGGAAAATTTCTGTAGTTCTTGCTCTGATTGTTTTGATTTGAGCTCTACTTGTAAATTTAATATGTAGTTGGTTGGAAAGGTCTTTTAAGATAGATGGATGGATGAGAGAATTTCATAGTTCATACCGCCTTTGCAGTGGGACTGTTAATGCTGGCTTGGGGGCATATATTTTTTTTACTAATATTCAATGAAAATAGATGGATGTTGTTTTTGATGTTTTGTCCTTCAATCTAAGTCACAATATATTGTTAATTATTTTGCAATATTTCTTCTCTTCTGTCAATAATTTTTTTTTTATCTGAAAAAGAATTTCAAAAATGGAACCCATTTGCTTCAACACTTATTCCTAGGGTTGCTCTGATAATGTATTGATATTTATGTGGTCATTGTGGTGTTATACTTCCCTTTCTTTCTCCCTCCATTTATTGTTTAGATTTACATGAAAAAGGAATAATGAGATTGATGATCAAATTTTTGTAATCTCTTAATTGCATTTGCTTGTTGTAAAAAATTGGGAATTATGGATCAGGACGTACCCTCAGGTGGGTTGCTACAAGATAAATGCTATTTTCCTCTACTGTGATTCACGTCGTATTTATTTGTTTAGTTTTTTTCCCTTACCTTGTTAATGAATATCTGTTTAATAAGGAAGCTGGAATATGGTTCAAGTTTCAAGTAGATGCTTCACAATGTGGGCCATATTCATCATTTCACCAATAGAACTTGGAAATTTTGTTCTCTTTTAGGGGGTTGAGTTTCTGATTTAATATCAAAGCCCTACAGAACAGCTGTGAGTGAAGGTGTTTTCGTTTGGGGAAGCTTTATTCGTAGTAGTCAATAGTGCGGTATAGCGGCACTATAGTGGGATAGTGGCCGCAATAGCAGTCGTAATAGTGGCTTTTCGCGCGCTATAACGATGCTATCATGATGTAGACTTAAAAAATCCATTTTTTTACCCTTGAAACATCATTATTTTGTTTTTTTTTTTGGGGGTAAAATATTCCACAAAACTTACCTATGTCTTGACCTCTACTCCTTCACAATTTATAGGACTATTGTTACCCCATTTTCCATTCGCCTTCCTTTAGACTTCCAGTTCACATTCTTCTGATTTTTTTATTATCTAATTTGTTATGTTCCTTTTCTATTAATTTCACCATCATTTTTCTTTGTTTTTTTGACTTCATCACTTTGTTCTTATTGCTGATAGATTGATGGTAATTGTGTGACTTATTATTTATCATGAATTTCTTTAATTTTGATTTTTTGAGTAATTTTATGTGTAGTGTATACATTATTTAGTTTGTAGTATAATATTTAAAATAATGGTCATCCCGCTTCCTGCTATAGCATTTTCAGAGTTAGCTGCTATGCACTACTATCTGACGAGATTTATAACTATTAACTATGGATTTATCATTTGTTGTCATGTTGAATGGGATGTTCATAATACCTTTTTACTGCAGGTTGGCTTGGCATTTTAATGGTTCTGTTTCTCGGGTGGCTGAGGAAAGAGAATTTCTTATTTTGATTTCATGGATGGGTGTATATATATTAGTTCGTCAGATGATGACTTGGAGGAGATAGAAGATCCAGGGAGGACTCTTCCGCAATGGGCTACTACTACTGTAAAGAGTTCAGGTGTGTGATCTTTAGTAAAAGCTCCCTTTTAAAATATATATTTTTTAAATTAGTAATCATTGTACATGCAATATTATGTGCAGATAATGGTGGATGGTCTAGGCGGGATAGTTCTTCAAGAGGGGCAAATAGTTTGAACCCAAACTCTTCTAATGTTTATAATCATTCACAAGTCAAGCCTCAAACCCTACCTGTGTCCAGCACCAATACACTGAACCACAGAATTGCACGAAGAGATGAACCTTCCTACCATACCCAGAATGGAAACACAAGTCAGCATCAGACAGTTAATTCCCGAATTTCAAATACTCATGGTGCAGATTATGAGAAAATGTCATCTCAGCAAGCTTTCAAGAGGACCCTTCCGTCATCTCTTCAACCTTCAGCAACAAGGGCTCTTCCTTCTTCATTTGCACCAGACAGCAGATTAAGAAACTTAAAAGATAACACAAACAGTAGTCAACTTCATGATGCATATAAGAACCGTCCCCATGGAGTAGGACCTAGCACGTCCAGTGACAGGGGCTACATTCATGAAAATTTTGGCAGGGGTTATGATGAAGATCATTTCTTGTATCAAAATGGTGGGAATAGGATTCTTCCTTCACCTCTGATGCTTGGAAAGGCTATATGTCCACAGTTTGCTACTTCTAGTGAATCTGCGTATCGTGCTGGAGCAGGTGATGAAAGGGCTGCTGAAAGTGATGAGAGACTAATTTATGAGGCAGCATTACAGGTATTACATGCTGTTTATCATTTGTGTTTGTAGATTTAACTCCTTAAGTTCTTAAGTTGTATGCAGAAGATATTTCCTCTGTTAAGTTTGAGTGGAAATCATTTAATGAAAAATTATTTCCTTTAGTATGAAGCTTTGTTTGGGAGTTATATGTGATGTGTTGCCAAAATTGACTCCTTTGGGAAATTTGTTTTGGTTGTTGAGATGTTGAATTTAAGATGCAGTGCTCCTGTATATAAAAGTGGTGAAGCTGGTTCTCTCCCTCTTTTAAAATTTTCTTCATTTTTTGGTGTTCAGTGTCAATTTTCTTTCTTAAAAGGTGTTTAATCCCTTACACGCTTGTCATGTCTGTTAGGATTGTTTTTGATTTGAGGGTGTTAAAATTATTATTCTGTGTTATCCTTGTGGTGTAGTAGGGGTTAATTCTCTGGAAATACACTATTTACTAAAATTTCTGGTTGTTGCTTTGTTGTTGAGGATTATTGGAACCTGATTTGTTTTTGTATTATGTTTATGATAAATGTTTACAAACAAATGTGCGTTATGCTTTTGTGTGTAACGTAGGGTGGCAGAAACATTAGGATTTAGCAGATCAGAATTAGGGTTTATTGGGCTGATCAAGGGTAGAAAGCAGGTGAGTTAAAGGGATTTTGGGTTGAGTTGAGAGAAAGATAGTTTACTCATATCAAATATGGAGATGAGGGTTTGAAGGGCCAATTAATGATTTTTTGGGTGTTGCGAACAGTGTTTGTGAAGATAGGGTTTTAGGTCTAGTGGATTTTTTTACTATAAATTCACAATTCATAAATATGGTTGCTAAATCAATTATCAAATACGAAGCATCACATTTATTTTAAAAAGCTTCCTAATTCCTATCACTTTTCTTGCTAGAACCAGGGGAATGCCCGAGGCTCTTACTGATGCTAAAACCATTAAAGATACTTGGACATGAAACTAAAAGAATTAAATCTTAGCTATGGGCTTATGCCTACTTAACATAAATTCAAGAACAAGCACCACCCAAGCACTAAAATTTCAAAAACCGGTCAAGGACTGAAAATACAAAATTAAATGAACTAACACCCCACTACAATAGTTGGTGCATGGAATAATACAGTTAGTCCTGAAGTAAATGGTTAAACCTAATTTTGAGTTTCACATGGTTTAGTGTTTAATATTATGCTTTATGATTTATCGATGTTTGTCCTGTATCAATGTGATCTGTGGAAGGTGCTTTGAAGATTATATTTTCAGTGCTTGTGTGTGTGTGTGTTATAGTCTTAGAGACTCAATATTGTCAATTGTGAGTTTGGTTATTGCAGGATATCAGTCAACCTAAAACAGAATATGACTTACCTGCTGGTGTATTGTCTGTCTCTCTTCTGAGACATCAGGTATTATGGCTTGTCTATTAAATTGCTTCTATTATTTCTGTTCCGGGCCATTTATTTGTTATCACTTTGTATTTCAGAAAATTGCATTGGCTTGGATGCTTCAGAAGGAAACCAAGAGTTTGCATTGCTTGGGGGGGATTTTGGCTGATGACCAGGTCAATATTTGATGTTAAGTTTTTTAGTCAACGGCTCTTTACATTTAATTCTGAGTTTTGTTACCTGAACATCAAAACCTTGTTCAAGCAGGGCCTTGGAAAGACAATTTCGATGATTTCCCTCATCCTGGCACAGAGGTCATTACAGTCAAAATCAAAAATAGATGATACACTCAGCCATAAAACTGAAGCTTTGAATTTGGACGACGATGATGACATTGATAGTGTTGATGTGGAAAAGCATAAAAATAGTGAAGAATCTGATGATATAAAACCTAGTAGAGAACCAAGCAGTTCAACACAGGCACCTGGTAGAAAAAGGCCAGCTGCTGGTACACTAGTTGTCTGCCCAGCTAGTGTTCTTCGACAGTGGGCCAGGGAACTTGATGAAAAAGTTGGAGATGAAAAGCTTTCTATTTTGGTTTATCATGGGGGCAGTAGGACAAAGGATCCTGTTGAACTTGCAAAATTTGATGTGGTTCTAACAACATACTCTATTGTGACTAATGAAGTTCCCAAACAACCATTAGTTGAGGATGATGATATTGATGCAAAAAATGGGGAAAGATTTGGATTATCCTCTGAGTTTTCTGTTAGTAAAAAGAGGAAAAAGCCATTTAATGGAAATAAGAAGAGTAAAAAAGGTGGAAAGGGAATTGACAGTTCTTCTATTGAATGTGGTTCTGGCCCTCTTGCCAAAGTTGGTTGGTTTAGGGTTATTCTAGATGAGGCTCAAACAATAAAGAATCATAGAACTCAGGTGGCTAGAGCTTGCTGCAGCCTTAGAGCCAAAAG
>PYAF01005195.1:984319-1010834 GCA_007407185.1 Glycine tomentella
GGTTGGTTTAGGGTTATTCTAGATGAGGCTCAAACAATAAAGAATCATAGAACTCAGGTGGCTAGAGCTTGCTGCAGCCTTAGAGCCAAAAGAAGGTGGTGCTTATCTGGAACTCCTATTCAAAATACTATTGATGATTTGTATAGCTACTTTAGGTTCCTAAAGTATGATCCTTATGCTGTATACAAATCATTCTACAATACAATAAAAGTTCCAATATCCAAAAGTACTATTCAAGGTTACAAGAAACTTCAAGCAGTTTTAAGGGCCATAATGCTACGTCGTACAAAAGGTGAATTTCTTATATTCTGATTGCTCATGTCCAGACTGATAAATTGTGTTTTACCTTTTTGCTGGCATGGTATGGGTTTTCAGAGTCCTTGCAATATTCTCACTGATCTCCTCTCAAGTATAGTCATCATTTAGATAATCTTTTTTCATTTCATCATGTTTGACATTTGATACTAGTGTTACTACCATTCCAGTATCAGCAGAAATTCATTCTTGTATAGGATGTCTTCTGATAAGTATGTCATGATCTACCTGGAAAAATATAAAGTATACTGTTTTCTCAAAGAATCAGATAAAACTGTCATTCATGAACCTCTAAAGAGTTCCTTGAGGGTTGCAAAGTCTCTTTCCATAATTTTGATAAATTTGGCCATGGCTTCTGGGCAATATTGACACCATATATTGTATTTGGTGTCAGTTTTCTTTTGCTGTTATTTTCTCCCTGAAAATTTTCCATCAGAACGCTAGACATAGGTTTATATTTTTATATACCAGTAAAAATAGAAAAATACTTTAGTAATTTCATATGTACTTGGGATACCCCTAAAGGCCTAAGCAGGAAGAGCCTTGACTTTCAAATGGGAGTTTGATGTCTCTCACCCATCTGATATGGGGACTACTCATTCCTGCATTAATCATGTCAGGTTTGGAAGTGTCCATAAACACCACCATGGGGGATGGGCAAAAAAGGTGTAATACCACTTCTTTAGATTAGATGTCATGAAAGGAGTTTTCATCCTTTGTCATCAAATTCATCTTTGGATAATTTAATCCAGTAGTTGCTGAGAAAATTAACCAGTATGTTCCTCTGATACACCTCTTAGTTTTACAGCCTAGAAATTTCTAGGTATAAATTTTGGAATTTATCAGGACACAAGAAATCCTCATTTATTTTTGTAACTGATAATGTATGTTCTACTATCTCATTTTACGCATAGCAAGTCCTTCTATAGCATATTAAACACTTTGTTTTTGTAAACAAAAAATTGTTGTCTTGCCCTATTAACCTTGGCCCATTCCAAGGTAACTCGGGCTTATAGTGGGTTATTTTCGGATGACCTGCCAATGAAGGACCACCTGTAGGAATTGAATGTTATGTCAATGCTGTTCTTCCCTATCAATTGAGCCAACCTTCATTGGCTAGAATGTAAACATTAATCTATAATTTCATGTTCAATAACAATCATATCAAGAACATGAAAAGGATCTTGAGAATTCATGAGTTTTACATGAACATACCTTTGACCATAATTGCGGAAGATCCTTTAATGGTAGAATATTTTCTTAGAGTCTTGACCCTTTCAATTTTTGTATCTTCTTTGATAGGGATGAGATACAACTTTCATGGGCAGATGAAGGTCTTTTATGTTTCTATATCTCTCTTTTCAGAAACCAATGCCTTTTATACTTTCTGATAACTGCACCTATCAACAATTATCTATTTTTATAACTTCCATAACTTCTAATAACTCCCATGCCAATATTACCTTTTTACCCTTTTCTCATTAAATCAAAATAACACTACTTTTATACATGAGACACATAATGTTTTACATTCTTCCACTTGGCTCATGTCATAAAGTGTCCCTTCATGATTTAATGAAAATTCATCGTAACGCGCATACATAAGGGTAAAGGTTCCATACATTGGTCTCATCATACATCATAATGTCCCACCATAATACTATTATGTCTTCATTAGGGACAAATCCTGTTTTTTCAAAATAATCATTCATACATGCATGTATACATAAATTTGAAAACAGGGTAATTTTCAGAAACTTAAACATCATTGAATTCAGAGTGTCAATAGTTAATAATTTCGATAATGATCAACATTCATTAGCTGACATAATGCCCATACTATATACATGACCAGCAAACATCTTGGGTGGTAACCCCTTCGTCAATGGATCAACTATCATAAGATCAGTTCTAACATGCTCTATAAACACTCTATGTTTCTGAACATCTTCTTTAACGACAAAGTATTTTAATTCCATATGCTTAGCACCTTTTGAATACTTGTCGTTTTTTATAGAAGAAGACTGCTGCGGAATTATCACGATAAATTTTCAGCGGCTTATCAATACTGTTGGCCAATTCAAGCCCTGAAATAAAGTTCCGCATCCATTTAGCCTGAACCATGGCCTCAAAGCATGTCACAAATTTAGCTTTCATAGTGGATGCAGCAGTTACAGACTGCTTCACACTTTTCCATGATATAGAGGTTACTAGACCTCCTATAAGTAAGCATGTGACCTTTAGTGCCTTGTAAATATCTCAAAACTTTCTTTGCAGTTTTTCAATGATTCATACCAGGATTACTCTGGTATCTTTTCAACATTCTAATTGCAAAGTTAATACTGGTCTCATACAAGTCTGAGCATACATTAGGCTCCCAACAAGTGATGCATACGGAATTGCTTTTATTTCTTTTCGTTCCAATTCATTTTTAGGACATTGTATGAGACGAAACTTGTCTCCTTTCTGAATTGGTACTGCAAATAATGAACATTTTTGCATTCTGAATCTCTCTAAAACTTTATTAATATATGCTTTTTGAGACAAACCCAACAATTTTTGTGATCTATCACATAGGATGCCTCACCCATATCTTTCATTTCAAAGTTACTAGAGAGAAACTTCTTAGTCTCATTTAAAAGACCAATATCGTTAGTTGCAAACAGAATATCATCAACATACAGAATCAATAATATAAACTTGGTCCCACTGACCTTTAGATTTATACACCGATCAACAGTGTTTTCTTTAAATCCAAAGGAAACAACGATATCATTGAACTTAAGGTACCATTGTCTTGAAGCTTGTTTAAGTCCGTATATTGATTTCTTAAGTTTACACACCATGTGCTCTTTACCCTTTTCTATGAACCCCATTGGTTGGTTCATGTACACATCTTCCTCTAAATTCCCATTTAGAAAGACAGTTTTCACATCCATTTAGTGTAACTCTAGATCATAATGAGCCACCAATGCCATAATGATTCTTAGAGAATCTTTCTTTGAAATTGGTGAAAAAGTTTCTTTATAATCAATACCATCTTTCTGAGTAAATCCCTTTGCAATTAATCTGGCCATATAACATTCCAAGTTACCATTAGAGTCACGTTTGGTCTTAAAGACCCACTTACAACCAACTCTCTTGCACCCTTCTGGTAACTCAACCAGATTCCAAACTTTATTCTATTCCATAGATTTCAACTCATCTTTCATGGCATCTAACCATTTATCACCATTTTCATTATTCACGGCTTGTGAAAACGTTACTGGATCATCTTTTACACCGAAGACAAATTCAAACTCTTGTAGATATATCACATAATTATTAGAAATAACAGATCTCCTTTCCCTTTGAGATTTTTTTAATGCTATTTGTCGTGGTTCTTCTACAACAGGTTCATTCAGTTCATTGGCAATAGTTTCATCATGAGTAATGGGATCATTCATTTGTTGTTCTTCATTATTATTAATCGGTTCAATAACATGAGGAACAACAGCTTTACTAGAGTTATAAGTCAATGGAACTTGTATTCTCACTTCATGAATATCCACTTTACGTGGTATTTCACTCCCACTAACTTTACTATTCTCAATGAACCTATCATTTCTAGATTCAATGATCCTCGTGGTATGATAAGGACAATAAAATCTATATCCTTTCGACTTTTCTGGATAACCAATGAAATAACCACTGATTGTTCTTGCATCTAATTTCTTTTCTTGTGGATTGTAGTATCTAATTTTTGCCTGACAACCCCAAACATGTAGGTGTCTTAAACTAGGTTTCCTTCCAGTCCAAAGTTCAAAAGGAGTTTTTGGAACTGACTTACTAGGAACCCTGTTTGATACGTACATGACAGTTTTTAGAGCATAAGTCTACAACGAAATGTGTAAAGAAGAATTACTTAACATACTTCTAACCATATCCAACAAGGTCCTATTATGCCTTTCCGAAACATTATTTTGTTGTGGTATACCGAGCATTGTGTATTGAGCACAAATACCCCGCTTTTCCAGGAATTTAGCAAATGGGTCCGGATGTTATCTACTTTCATCATATCTTTCATAATATTCACCACCCCTATCAGATCTGACAATTTTCACTTTTCTATCTATTTGCCTTTCAACTTTATTAATATAAATCTCCAAAGCATTTGCAGCTTGAGACTTATCATGTAGCAAATAGACATAACCATAACGTGAATAATCATCAATGAAGGTGATAAAATATTTTTCTTTATTGAAAGTATTAACATCAAATGGATCAGTGGATCACATACATCAGTGTGTATAATTTCAAGAAGTTGACTGCTTCTTGTGGCTCCTTTGTGTGTTTTGTTTTTTTTCCTTTAATACAATCCACACAAATATTCAGATCAGTAAAATCTAAAATCGGAAGGATTTCATTTTTTACCAATCTTTCAATTCTTTCTTTGGAAATGTGTTCCAAACGTAGATTATCAATACATAATAGTATAATCCAGTACATAAGGTACCATTGGCAATCAAATGATTGTGCTAGTACAAACTGAAACTACCACTAAAAACATGAGTTGTACATCCAGGATCAATCCACCAAGTATTATACGGAACTTCAGCAAGGTTTGATTCATAACATACATAAACACAAGGCTTACCTTTCTTTTCAAATCAAGCCTTACTTTTTGGGCAATCCTTTGAGAAGTGCCCGGCCTTACCACAGAAATTACATCTGTTTTCGTTATGTTCCTTCTTGTGAATTTGAGAAGAGGAGGCCTGATTGATCTTTAATGGTCCTCTTCCCTTCTTCTCATGTTTCTTACCACTTTTGTTTTCAGCTCCTTGATGTTTGACATAATTAATGGAATGAATTCCCTGATTCTTATTTCTGGTTTCCTCTTGAACTAACATACTGTGCAATTTATGCACATTCCATTTGTCTTTCATGGTATTATAGTTCATTTGGAAAGGACCATACTCAGACGATAATGAGTTCAATATGAACTGCACTAGGAAATTCTCATCCACAACCATTCCCAATGATTTCAATTTTGCTGCAATGTTTATCATTTCAATAACATGCTCATGCATAGTACGTGAACCATCAAATTTTATGGTGGTTAGCGTACTCATAAGTATTCCAGTAAGAGACTTATCAGCAGTTTGAGAGCACTTTTCCACAAGTTTTATCATTTTTTTAGTACTTTCAGTTTGTGGAAAAGTTGACTTAATGTTGCTTGCAATGCTCATTCGTATGCACATCAGACTCAACGTATTGGATCTTTCTCAATTCTTAAAATGGATCCTTTCATCCTCAGTGCTTGCATCAGTAATATCACTAGTTTTTTCTTCTCTAAGAGCCAAATCCAAATCCATTACCCCAAGGTAAAATTCAATTTGCTCTTTCCATTCAGAGAAATTTAGTCCATTGAAAATTGCAATAGTTGTGAAAAGCGAATGTGTAGCAATAGGTACTTTAAGGTATAACATTTAAAACATTAATGCTTTGAGTCATACATGTCACATACTAACATACCAACTTAAATGCATATTAATGTTCACCTTTGGAGATCCATTAATATACAACATTCAAATATAATGATGCTAGAAAGATTTCACATAATTTGATAATGATGCATACCCCAACTAGAAATATTTGTCATCTTTAGATGTCCAAATAAAACCAGAAGTGTATCATCAATATCAACATTCAGGTTCATTTACTATAAAACAAGTAATCATCCTTTGGATTGATCCTTAACTGTCCTATAATAATGAACTTCAATATACCACAACATAAACAGTAATTTTATAACATTCATAGCATCACAGTCATGATAATTCAAACATAATTATAATGTTTGAAACTAATCAATTCATCAAGAATTTGACCACTTTGATGACTAACAAATTCACCATACTTAATTCTAAACTTTAAACATTTCATAAACAATAAGTGATTTTTACACTTTATCATATTCTCGACAACTTCAATTGTTCTCTAATTACCAAGAACTAACAATAAAGGTCTACAACTTTTATATATATATATATATATTTATGCCACATAATGCGAATTCATGAAACCATAAATAACGGGTCTTGCAATAATTGAATTCAATAGAGGTATCTACAATAATTGCAAAAACATAAATATATAAGTAGACTTGCATCAGATTTGATGAAAATGTCATCACGAAAACCAAAACGTTGAATTGAATTTTCAATATATATATATATAAAGTCACCACTGTTAACGTCTTTATTCTTTCTTCAAAGAATCCATACATCGTTAATGGAAAGTATCTTTCTCTTAATCATGACTTTCGAAAACTTAATTTCTCAAAAATTAAGAATTCATTCATAACCATACATGAAAAAACATGAATTCCCAAACACACGCTCTGATACCACATGTAAGCATTAATCTATAATTTCATGTTCAATAACAATCATATCAAGAACATGAAAAGGATCTTGAGAATTCATGAGTTTTACATGAACATACCTTTGACCGTAATTACGGAAGATCCTTTAATGGTAGAATATTTTCTCATAATCTTGACCCTTTCAATTCTTGTATCTTCTTTGATAGGGATGGGATACAACTTTCATGGGTAGACAATGAAGGCCTTTTATGTTTTTATATCTCTCTTTTCAGAAACCAATGCCTTTTATACTTTCTGATAACTGCACCAATTAACAGTTATCTATTTTTATAACTTCCAGTAACTTCCATAACTTCTAATAACTCCCATGCCAATATTACCTTTTTTTACCCTTTTCTCATTAAATCAAAATAACACTACTTTTATACATGAGACACATAATGTTTTACATAGAATACCATAACTTAGTTAAAAATCTGCTAGAACATTTTGCCTTCATCTGTGCACAATTAGTGAATTTATTTATAAGACTATAGTGTGTGAATAGTATTACATTGTCAGCCTGTTGTTATTTTGCGATTTTTTGGCAAAATTTTCATATGTTTTTAAGTGATGGATTATTGCTTATTTTTAGTGAACTCATCCCTAATTTGTTTTACCATACCATTATGTAGAATGTAATGACTTGTAATTTATACTCATCCCTACGTTGTTTGGTTAAGGGACTGGACTGAACATTTTAGCCATCTAGGTTTTGACACATGTACTTGAGCAGGTTTTTCCTTCGATTTGGATTTTAGAGTCAAATATGGGATGAGTATTGGTCTCTTCTGTTTTATAACATCAATTTCGTGCATTTGTCTAGGAACTTTGCTTGATGGGAAGCCAATAATCAATTTGCCTCCCAAGACAATTGAGCTAAGTAAGGTGGATTTCTCGATTGAGGAGCGGGCATTCTACACCAAATTGGAATCAGACTCGCGTGTTCAATTTAAGGTTTACTTCCTTCAAATTTGTTTACATTAACCTGGACAATTTGTAGTTATACTTTTTTGTTTCTCTGAAATAGAGCATCCAGGAATGTCCTTTTGCTAAAGAGTCTTTAAACCTAGTGATTAGAAACACATTATGAATTTATGATAGCGGTAAAAAGTAATTGTCTATTTGTAGGCAGAAGGATAGACACTAATATTGGCAGCCTCTAGGATTTATTCAACGTGACCTGTAGAACAGAATTTCTTGTATTAATTTTGTTGAGGTGATAGGGATTGGTAGGGAATGAGGACAAAAGAGCAAGAAAGCGTTCTTATCTATAACTAAGTTTAATCTGTTCATGCACACAGGTGTCCACCTCTGAAAATTTTCCCACCCAATATCAAGAGTAATTCTACTCTCTCTGTTGTGATTAGAACTGTTTTCATTTAGTGGATATTTTTTGACGTTTAAATTAAGCACAAATGTCAATCTAGTGATATTATAATATATTGGTGCAGTGTTTGAAATTCAAATCAGTTATCACTTATTTATAATAAGAATTAGGTCAAGCACTAGTGTAAACTAATATTAGTTGACGCAGTGGTGTAAGGCCTCGTTGCGTTCACATGTGAGGGAACGATCTATTTAGCGGGATAACCTGTGTTCGATTTCCTTCGTGTGCAAAATTTTCTTGGGCCAACAATAATCATGCACCGCGAGCGGGAATAGTCTCTAACCCAGTGGGTTAAGGGACAACCGTGGTTTGTTACCAAGGACAAAAAAACTAATATTACCAGTTAGTACTTAGTAACCCTAATTAATAAAGGAAATAAAATAGAAAACATAACGAAATTATGAAACAACTTCTAAGATTGCTTCATCTATTAGATGAAATTGATCTCAGATTATATCCTAAAGATATTCTTAAAACTTCTAAAATACAATTATGGTATTCTGAGATATTTGGTAATTGGTATATATAACAAATTAACACTGAATAAAATCTGTCACACATTCTATTCAAGAACCTCACACATAACTCCCAAACAAAAATATTACATAACCATCCTACAGTTAGTCGGTTACTAAACAGTAAATACACATACCTCCCATACAACACATGACAACTGTCCTATCATATGGTTTAGAGCATCGAGGCACGAGTACAAGATATTTCTGACCGTAAAAAACTAAAAAAAAACTACATACCCCATTGCCCAGAGGCTGTTTCCGGATTCGAATCCATGGCCAACAAGTCACCAAGGCACAACTTTACCGCTGTACTAGAACTCGCCCTTAAGATATTTCTGACTGTAAAATTTTAAATTAATATAGCTGTTTTGAGTCCTTACTTTAATAAATAATTTTTAAGTGTATCAATTTCATTTCACGGTTTTTTGGTGATTGTTTTAAAATCATGCATGATTACTAAATTGTTTCTTACTTTCATAAACATACAAAAGCTTCAATTTTGTAATTTTGAAAAGCCTGATAAGGGCATTTCTTTCACTTTCCCACCTAGTTGCATAGGTGAATCAGTCATTAGTTGTCAATAAATATACTTGATATTTAAGAAGTGCTGAGGGTGGAGATTTTTAAATTCCTGTATCTCATTCTTTGTATCTAATTTATTAATGCCTAGCATACACTTCTGCAAATTCTAGAAAATTTTTGTCAGCTGATCTTATTTTTCTGAAGTATTGTAGATCTGATATGAAAAGGTTGTACTTTGCAGGCATATGCTGCTGCTGGGACAGTGAGCCAAAACTATGCTAATATTCTTTTAATGCTTTTACGTCTCCGACAGGCTTGTGACCACCCGCTTCTTGTTAAAGATTTTGATTCTGATCCTGTTGGAAAAGATTCCGTTGAAATGGCAAAAAATCTTCCAAGGGATATGCTGATTA
Organism: Glycine tomentella; assembly: GCA_007407185.1. Taxonomy (NCBI): domain Eukaryota; kingdom Viridiplantae; phylum Streptophyta; class Magnoliopsida; order Fabales; family Fabaceae; genus Glycine; species Glycine tomentella. The sequence goes on from PYAF01005195.1 coordinate 993,884, forward strand.
ATCTTTTTAACTGTTTGGAAGCAACCTTTGCTATATGTCTTGTTTGCAATGTGAGTTAAATTCAGATGTGATATTTTTATTATTTGTTTTCTTTGCTGTGAGTACACTCTATGAATGTGATGGTACTCCAGATCTTTTTGATTATATCTTATAAGTTTTTCTGTTTTCTTCTTATGGATATGCTTACAGTGGCCATGTTTTAGGAGTGTGGTATATTTACACTCCCCATGGATGTTTACTAAATTGACTGAAGTTGAACACTTAACATCTTCGTTGCAAGAAAAGGATGTGGTGGTTATGATAGAAATGAGTTTTAAACCATAAGGGGTTGTGTTGGGAATTGGACCAGTTTAGAAAGAAGAAAGACTGAAACTGAATGAATCTTTATTGGATCTTGGAGACTAGCTCTAGCTGTTACAGTTGTGACTATTCGAGGTGTCACAACCTCCTATTTACTTTCTGCTTACAAGCTCTCTTGCTTAGCCACCCACCTCCTATTTATAATTTCTGACCCCTCCCCAACTAACAAACTAACAGCAACAGAATATTACTAACAGCTTATCCTTGATCCTATCAATAACCTCCCCTTCAAGATGGACCTTGCCCCAAGGTCCAGGTGAGGAAAAACCTGTATTTTTCAGCAAGGATCTCCTTCATCTTCTTCTTCCATAATCATCAACCTTAGCTGCTTGTTCTTGCACACGTGTTGGATGATACTTTTCTTCACATGTAAAACACTCTTCCTTCCTCATTTTCTCATTCACTGCTGCTGGTGACAATCTATGGACGGTTCTTCTCCCTTGCCAGCCATTATCCTCTGCACCAACATTTTGGATAGATTCACTGTCCTTACTATTAGCTCCCCCTACTGTCTCCCCTCCTTTACCACTGTCCTGCTGCCACTCTCCCATTTCTTGAACCCAAGAAACTGGGTTTCTGAACTGTTTGAGGCCCTTCACTCATTCTTGGCATATTTCTCGGCTCCCTAATTTTTTCCTCCACTTGTCTTGCCTTCATCATAGTGTCCAGCAGTGACTTAGGCTCATGCATCCTAACTTACTGTCCCAATTTCCTCCTTTAACCCTTTCAAGAAGATCTCTTTCAGAAAGATCTCATCCAATCCTTTTCCAGCTCCTACATACTTCTCAAACTGCCAAATGCAATTCTGCACACTATCTTCTTGTTTTAAGGCTAACAAAGCCCTGAAAGGGACTTGCTACACTTGTACCTTGAAACCTCTGAACCAAGGCTAGCTTGAAACCCTCCCAAGATTGGGAAGAACTCCAAGACTCCCACCACTGGAACCAAGCCAGTGCTTCCCCATCCATGGCTACCAGAATTGCTTCCATTTTCTCCTCCTCCTTCACAGCTTGCAGTCTGAAAAATCTTTCAATACACGATACCCACCCTATTGGGTCTTCTCCGGTGAAGACAGGCATTTCAATTTGCCTCCACTGTCGTGCCCTAGCCTCTCCTTCTTCTCTGTTCTTGGTTCACACCTCCCTCGCTGGAAATTTTGCTCCCAACCCCGGCGTTTCCAGCGACGCAGCCAGCTGTTGCAATACTTGCCCAATTGCGCTCAATCGGGTTTCCATCGTGACCCGATTGGCTTCAATGGCGACCCAGTTTGCTTCAAGGCCTCGTGATCCATTTCCATGGCTTCGCGCGTCTTCTCCAAGACTCTCTCCAGTGTCTCTATACGCGCTTCCATTTTGTTGTTGTTCTTCGTTGCCATTGACGTCCCACAGTCCCAGAATGGAGCTCTGATACCAGTGTTAGGAACTGGACCAGTTTAGAGAGAAGAAAGACTGAAACTGAATGAATCTTTATTGGATCTTGGAGACTAGCTTCAGCTGTTACAGTTGTGACTATTCGAGGTGTCACAACCTCCTATTTACTTTCTGCTTACAAGCTGCCTTGCTCAGCCACCCACCTCCTATTTATAATTTCTGACCCCTCCCCAACTAACAACCTAACAGCAAAAGAATATTACTAACAGATACAGTTGTGATTTTTGCAAAAATAGACATGTTTATTATCCCAGAATAATAGGAAATATTTTTTGGGGGATTCTTTTCAATGGGAAAGTTTTTAGTAGTGTAGGTAAATATCCAAAACCATCATTTGCAACTGAATGCATTTCACACCTAACTTCTCTTTTTATTTAATTTAAAGTTCACTATTGTTTTCCTGCTCTTAAATATTTGTTTTTCAAGGACATGTTTTTATTTTTTGTTGTAAAGGAAAATTTTTATTGGGATGAAGAGAAAGTATTACAAGGACACGATCCTCTTTACTGATACCATGTTTTATTGATTGATTTCCGAATCTCTGTGACTTTTATTATAATTGCTTAGTTGGAATTTGAGATTTTGATTTCTCAGTTAACCCGTTATAGATGGGTTGTAAACAGTACCGATACGTTGTTAATAATTGCTCTGGCTGATATGTTTTGTGGTTTCAACAGGATCCTCCTGAAGAGCCTGTTATTACGATGTGTGGCCATGTCTTCTGTTATCAATGTGTATCAGAATATTTGACCGGTGATGATAATACGTGCCCTTCAGTTAATTGTAAAGAACTAATTGGCGACGATCTTGTTTTCTCCAAAGCTACTTTGAGAAGTTGCATCTCTGATAATGGTGGCAGTGTTAGTTCTGCAAATTCACATATTTGTGATTATTCACTAGTGCAGCAGCGTGACTACACTTCATCTAAAATCAAAGCTGTTCTTGAGGTTCTGCAGTCAAATGGTAAATTGAATATTTCTAGTTCTGACTTACCGAACTCCTCTGGAGGTTGTAGAGATTCACCGTCTTTGGATAATTTATATGTTGAAGACTGTGATTCAGATGTTAGGGTTACAAAACACACAATAAGGTATTCAGAGTTCACAACTGAAGGACCAATAAAGGCTATAGTTTTTTCCCAGTGGACTAGCATGTTGGACTTAGTTGAGACATCGTTGAGACAATTTGGTATACAGTACCGGAGACTTGATGGTAGGATGACTCTGGGTGCAAGGGACAAAGCTGTTAAGGATTTCAATACTGAACCTGAGGTTTGGCCCTTCCCAACATTGTTAAAGTTATATGCAAATCTATAAATGACACCAAGTAATATGTGAACCTATTGCTTAGTAGATGAAGTAGTATGAAATTTAATCCTATTCATGGTTATATCAATAATGCTTGTTGCATATTTAATCAGTATGTTTTCCAACTCCTTGAACTTGAATTATCTACTGTGTTCTACTGTTCTAGTGTCTCAACCTTGGTATACTTTGGTGTCTGACTAGTTGAAATTTGTTTCAGATAACTGTTATGCTGATGTCACTAAAAGCAGGAAACCTTGGTTTGAATATGGTTGCTGCATGTCATGTTATTCTTTTGGATCTTTGGTGGAATCCAACAACTGAAGATCAAGCTATTGATCGAGCTCACAGAATTGGACAAACTCGTCCTGTTACTGTGACACGGATCACTATAAAAGATACAGTTGAAGATAGGATACTGGCTCTTCAGGTTTGTATCTGTAGGTTGAGTGTTGTTTTAGGTGCCAAAATGAGTCCATACTTGGTGGAAAAATTGGATTTAGGGTCATCCATCACCAGGAGTGAGGCTTAGTAGCCAATGGGGAAACTGCTCTGCTTTACAAGTTTTGAATTGTTTTCTTTTTGACCTTTTTTCTCTCCTATTTACTATTACTTTTTAAATTCATTAAACAAAATTGACTAGTTGAAATATGACATTTTTATTGCACAGTTTTTTTTTTCTTTTCAAACCTGCGGGTTGGCATTTATGAGATCAACAGAAGTTCTATTAAGGTTCAAGGGGAAGTTGATCTCATAATAAGCACAAGTCACTTTTAATTTGTGTAGGTCCTTCCAAAAGATAAAGGGGAAGTTAGCACATGAAGTCTTTTTTTGTTTTTTTAGGTTATTTGTTTTAGTAAGCTTTGATATACTGGGGTGACAAATTTTGTGATTGGGGTGAAGATAGGATGTATCTGTGGAATGACAAATTCTGATTTCGTTCTTGTGTTGTCCATCTGGCAGGACGATAAGAGAAAAATGGTTGCATCTGCTTTTGGGGAAGACCATGCTGGCGGTACTGGAACTCGCCTCACAGTAGATGATCTGAAGTATCTTTTCATGGTCTAGACTCTAGACCACTCCTTGCTTGTTCTCCCCATTTGAGGTTTTGGGCGGTTTGGCATGGAATTGGGACTTAGATGGTTCTTAAGGAGAGTATGGCTGTTTTTTCAGTGCCTGCTGACATCGGTTGCACAAATTGGCAGGCGAGGCAAGGCTTGGTTGATCCAAGTGGTAACTTGATCTGTTTTGAAGCCCACAAGGGCATTTTTGTCCTCCAAACTGCTATATAGCTGAAGGCTGTGTCTGTAAATATACTAATTAAATTATATGGTGTATGAAAATATGACCTTGTGCAACTGCCCTTTCTGTTGAAGTGTACAGTTTTCTTTATAGTCTTCAACTGTGCTGGGAAGCATAAATTGTTTGTCTAGCTGCTAGAAACTTTTGAATTACTGATTTTACTTTGCCCCCAGCTCCAGTGAAATTTGACCAAGTCAATGTGAATTCATATTTTAGAACAAATTCAAAAGCTTAAATGAAACATATTAATATTGGTAATTTAGAATTTGGATTAAACGTATTTTTTTATATAATTAAAAGTAAATTCAATAAATAAAATTCCTCAGTTGTGCAAAATTGAAAACTAGTAATTCAGAGGAATAACATTTTTTTTTCTCTCTTCATATTCTCCTATAGTGTACAATTGTTTTTTTTTTTTTTCCGTCACATATATATAATTTTGACTGCTATGTTCTCTAATTTAGCTGCCTATTCATTTGATGTCAATAACCATTTGATGTATACAACTTTTGTGTCTTGTTTGAAAATAACGATTTTGACTGCAGTAAAATTTGATTTTATAAAAATATAATGTTTAGTTAATGACAAGTAAAATTGAATGTCTCATAACTGCAGTGTTAGGAAAAAAAACATTTTTTTTATGAAGATAGAGAAGTTCCTAATGTTGATATTAACTGTATCAAAAAAGATATAAGATTCATTTTGTGGTAAAAAATAAAAGAAAAAAGGATAGATCATAGGAATAAATCTATTTATTAATAAAAATTAATAAACTAATCATTAAAAAAAAAAACTATATACTACAATTGTTCAGAGACTTTCAAAAATCTTTTTGGATTTGAATTCATAATTAATAAATTATTAAGACATAATTTTATTGATATGCTAGAGCTTGCCCTCAAACTAACCATCAACAATTGGTGATAAAAAAAAACTGCATCAGACGGTTGGTAGAAATATCAAATACATCAAAGGCTTCTGACATTGACGAAATAACGACGAGGGTATCCAAAACTGATGATTTTGTCAAGTGCTTTTTCTGATGCGGTGTCTAAATAAGAAAAAAAATGCAAGTATATCCTATATGATCTTAATCTCTGATGAAAGCGTACATTACTTGATTCCCTTCCTTTCACCAATTTTAACCTACATGGTCTTACTTTATGGTGGGTCTATAAAGTGCTAACAAAGCCATAGGACTGGACGAGAAGTATCTATCATTTTCACCGCTAAAATTACCACATTGATGTGAATGGGACATGTTAGTATTTGTGCTTGGTGCTAATAATCAACCACATTAAGGAATAAAATGAAAAAAAGACAACAGCGATTTATCTTAATAATATTAGATCCCTCAAAAGAGGAAAAGCAATGGTCTTGCCTTTGGAAAAGTAATTGCTCGAATGCACTCCCACTCGAGGTTCCAACAAAGGTAGACCAGAGTCCCTATTGAAGGTTTCACATGTCACATAATGGTGGTGGCTCCCCTTCTCTCATGATTCAATTGCTCTCCCAGCTTTCACACACACACACACAGAGAAGGGGGAATCTGCGTATGTGAAAGAGAGATAGAAAGAAAGAAAAAAAGGAAAAGATGTCAGAGCAATATCCACCCATCAGTAGCGAGACTAAATCATTTTTCCTCTTCAAATTGAGTAAAAGTGTTCTCTTGGATCCTATTCAGTCCTCAATATGACTCCACAGCATAAAGATTACTCAAATATCCAATAGAGCAAATGAACTTTTCGATGATTCTTTTGACTATGCTGAGAGTTGCCCTAGGAATGTTTGACCGCTCATTATATTATAAATTATATTTAGCTTAAGTTGAGTGCACCACTTTTTGAATAAAAAACACTAGAAACTTCAAGTTCCATAAGCATTACTTTTAGCATCTCAATCAAAAATCGAAACAACTTATTATTTTAAATACAATAGTTAATTAATTACCACATGCACGACGACCTAGCTGTTCTTTTATATGGACACGTAAACTATATAATACAATATGTGACATGACTAAGACTAGCTGGTTGATATACATGGCAATGGCTATTAATATTACTTAACAAACATTGGGTCCAAATCCCACAAACCCATTAGCTCCATCAACCGAAATCTGAATCCCTTCTTGCTGAATGTTGCCTATGATGGAAAGGCCAGAAGAAGCAGGAGCAAACGCGAAGCAAAAAGTTCCCACGTCATCCACTGGGATCAAAAAGTTCCTAGCTGGCAGGGTCAAAATAGGCCCACCCGAGAAGTAAAACGACACCGTTGGAACCCGAACCGACACAAACCCGAACAAGTCATAACACGTGTCAAAAATGGATACTCCGGAAGCCCGGGGCAGGTTCGTGGTCTGGGCAATAAAACAATCCCGGAAAGCCTCATACGCCGCCGTCGGAAGCCGCGTCACGGCGGTACCGGTGTCCATAACAACCCCACCATCGCCCAATTCGGATAGTTTAAAAACATCTTCGGATATGGGCACCCGCAGGCCCCCAACTCCCAGGCCCGACAGCCCAATGTAATAGAAACTCTGAGCTCTCGGGTTGTGGATCAGGGGAACCCACGCAGCACCTACGGGCATTGCTTCTCGTCCGAATTCGAGCAATCCGGACGACTGAATTCCCCTGCTGACCAAACAATAACTAAACGCACCGCCGGTCTGACCTCCTAATTGGCCCACAAAGGACATGGGCCCACCTCCGAGGCCCAAAAGGCCGGCGGCGCCAACGAACATTCCCTGGTTGTGGTGGCCGCACCCGATGGCCACGTTTCGGATTAGGGTTCTTCCGAACGTGATCGTCTCGAGTGCGAGTGTGCCTTTGGTGTAGGAGCCGTCGCCGTAGGAAACTTCGTAGCGGCAGCGCCCCTCGTGGCAGGCGGCGTTATCGACGTGGCTGCAGACGGTGGAGGCGCAGGATACGCCGGCGAAGGAGGAGGAATCGGCGGGGTTAAAAACGGGGTCGGATTGGTGGTAGCATTGGGTGCAGGGTTCGCATTGGACCCATATAATGTCGCTGCCTGAGTCCATGACCACGTACTGGTTTCGAGGTGGGCTTCCAACTCCGATTCTCACGAAGTATTCTCCGCTTCCTTGCTCCATGCCGGAAACCACATCCGACCCGAATGCCTCCGCGGCGTAGGTGGGTTTTCCGGCGGCGAGGCGCCGGAGGAGGGCGGCGACCCTTTTGTTGTCTCGCTGCATTCGTGCATTGAATCGGGTTCGGTGGTCGTGGGAGGTGTTAAAGGTGGGGACTTTATCTCTGTGAACTAGCTTCAGTTTATATTTTGCTGATGAAAATGCTTCGGTGGCACTGTTGCGTTTTTGATGTTGGGGGTGTTTGGAGGGTTGGGTTGGGTTTGGGTTGAGTGTGGTTTCTGTGAGGATTATTTGTTTGACATTGAGTTGTTGGAAATGAGGGTATGATACATTGTGGGAAGTGGAGGTGGGAAGAAGGAGTGAGAGGAGAAGCAGAACTGGGAGCATGGTGTGATGATGGGAGGAGTGTGTGTTGTGCGGGGGAGTGAGGAAGGATTTATTTGGTTGGGTTTTGGAAGTGTGGAGAGAAAAAAAAGGGGTTTGTTTACTGTAGAAATAATTGTGTGGAGGAGAAGTTTCTATTTTTGTAGTTTAGTGTTTGAAATGATTTATTTAAGTATGAGAAGGTGAGTGAAAAAAAAAAGGGCACGGAACTCTGACCTTGAGAGTGGTGAGTTACAGCAAGATGGAAAGGTCTTGGTGGTAGTGGTGGCACATAATATTTTTGTTAAGGGATTTGATATTGTAAAATCATGGTTATTACTTTTGATTTTGTATATTCATTGTGCATGTTTTGTCTTCACCTACTTTTTTCTTTTATTCACCTGCTGTTGGCTACTACATTTACATTGTGTCTACTACAAGTGCTCAATGGCCAAATGACCGGAAAACAGTGTGCTTGTTTTGCATATTTTTTCTTTTATTTGAATGTTGTATTTCATTTACTCATGAAGTCATGATGTTAGTACTAATAAGATTAACTGGTGGCATGGTTTTGGAGAAAAGGACGGGTCCTTGGAGGGAAAGAGAGGGGAGACCATTTTTTGGGTCACGGCCAACATGATCTGTTTAGTAGGATAGGAAGAGAAAGGAGGATTAGTAATACTGTTGTGTGGGGAAGAAAGTGATCAAGGACATTGACATTTGGTACTGATTGTATTTCATTACATTAGATTAGATACGGTAAAGTTGCAATAAATCTCCTAGTTAGACCAGAAAAGGAAGGAACAAAGGGTAGGTACACTTACACACGAACAAAATTGGCTATATATTACACAAAAATATGATTTCTAGAAAGAAATTACTGCACTGATAGAGAGGATAAAAACAAAGAAAATAAAAATAAAAAAAGATATTTAAATAGAAGAGTGTAAATCTTAAAAAAAGATGTAGGATTCACATGGAATCTATACCATTTTTCCTCTCTATCCCCTCTATTTCCTCCCATCAAATAAAGCATAAGACTCAAGTTAATATGTTAGATGAAATGGAATTAAGTATCCTAAAAGATACTATTATTAAATCTATTGGCATTATCAAATTATCAGCTTGCCCATTTGTAGTACGGTACTATTAAATTTAGTTTGTTGTCCAGTGTACTGTATTTTTTAATTGCACTAACAGTGCAAGAATGTGAAACTGTGTTGTTGGTTGAGGGTGCGTTGATATACAATAGAAGTAATAGGAATTATTAGTTGAGGAATACAGGCTTAAATTTTCCATCAATGATTTGTAAAAAGTTGAAGAAAAAATTGTGGATTCCAAGCATTAATTCATTTTTTGGGCTCTTTTTATGCATGTAACATATATTATGTATCACTTTTATAATCATTGATTCATGCTATGTCACTGTTCTTTCCCCCTGTTTGGGTTTACTAAGGGAATTAGTTGGAACTTAATTACTTTATTGACTAGGATACGCGCCAGCTTTGCTTTCAGCTTAATATAAATAAAGACTAAAGACGAAGTTCTCTTCCTTTCTCTCTTTTCTTCGGTCTCTAATCCAAATATCCAATACGTTCCTTGAATAGCGTGAAGCTTCAAAAGTGAAAGTTTTCTTTTTTTTTTTTAAAGAGAATATTATTATGAAATACTATTGATTTTATGATGTTAGCCTTTTTTAATGGGAAACTTTCAATGGGCCTTTGGGTACAATAATAAAGAAAAAGAACACGAACAGTCACCCACCTTAGTGTGATGCTAGTAAAATAATTCTGATTTTTTTCCCCTATCAATTCTTACACTTATTTTATACCTATTTTTATTTCATTTTTCTTTTTCATTACACAATAATTATCACATTTATTACTTTACATTTTTTTTTCTCTTTTTCTCTCTGATGTTACTCAATTGATTGAATAAAATATTATTTTTGATTCCTACAAATAAAAATAAATAAATCAAAAGGAATGTAAGATTTCTAAACAAAGGTGACATTGTTTTAATAACCAACCTCTCTTTCCATTAAATATAATTTAGTAAACAATCGCAAGTATGTCCAGCCTAACCTAGTGCTTCTAAAACGCTCCCCCTCCTCCCCCACTTTTTTGTGGGCAAATTCTAAAATACCACTGGATAGTGGATACATAACCACTGGATACAATACCTAATGATTCCTGCAAATATTGGTGATGTTGGTGTGGTTAAAGGACACGCACGTGTGATGTGAACTGTGAAGGGCAGTTGGGTAAAGGACAATAATATACTTGTAAACGAGGCACAAAGAAGAGTGAAAGGTGCATATATTATACTTACAACATGTTTGTTCTACAATCATACGTATGTGCATGTCCATATATAAATGTAACAATTAATAAAATAATTGAACAACATGGATCTCTATGACTCTATGTTCTATATGTGTGTGAGCCTTAAATCAGCACAACCACAAGTCATTCAGTGGGACGACAAGTAACCTTGCATTTCTCTCTTTGAAGAAGAACTTTGCAATTCGTCAGAACCCAACACACTGAGAAAGTGTTTCAGTGGATTTGTGGGATGAAGGGCACAGAAAGATAACAACAACGTAGGTTCATCTTTGTTGGGCTTATAACTCGGATTTTGATCATTAATGGTCTAAACTCCCTTCTCATACATTTTGAACCGAATAAAAACAATGAATATCTTGAATCATGAAAGGCTATTATTAATTTTAAGATAAGGCTTAATTGATCAAAATATATATAAAAAAACATTTTATATTAAATAATGTCATGAATCGCCAAAGTTGATCAATATGGGAAATTCGCTCTAGGTTTCTGACACCTACCCATATTTTCAAAAGCAATGCTAGCATTCACTAGGAAGTGTCTGGACTTTTTTTTTTTTTTTCTTCTTTTAATTCCGTTGATATTATTTGTAAGGTATTGAATAGTTATTTTACATTTTATATATATATATATTGGTTGAAAAGCGATATTTCTTGTCTTGCCCAAACTGTGTTTCTATTGCGATTATTTGATAAAATGCAGGTTAAAGTTATATTCAAGTTCACATCACCTTTTTTTCCCTTAATAAGTGGGTTGCTAGTTTAAAAGCAGATTGTTTTCTTTACACATTTGATATTATTAAAAAAAAAAAAAAGCTCTAAAATGGCGGCTGAGAGCAGCTAATATTGATTGGAGTGATAGGCAACATAAGGTTTGGGGATCTTGCAAACTTTTATCATCCTTTTTCTAATAAAATCTACTTGATGAATGGGGTAAGATTAATGAACCAAGTAAATATTACTATTCGAAATGTTCTTCCACGTGTATCATGCTATTGAAAATTTATTGATTGAAGCTAGCTAGACTAATTTTGTTGTTAAGAAATTGGTTAAAATTAAAAGATGGAATTGAATTTCAACACCTATTGCTAATGAGAACACAAGAGCTCTACTACTCCCCTAAAAAATTGAAAGTATTTTTCTAGGATGAGATATTCTAACTCAAATGTCAGATATTTATTTTTTTAAAATTAATATTTTTATTTAAATGTTAAAATTTTGATCAAAATTCACAATGGAAATCTCTCTCTCCCCCTCTCTCTATATATGTAAACCAATAAAATTTGAAAAATAAGATCTAAATGAACTAAACTTTAATAAAAGAAAAATAAAATCTATTCATATCTAAAAGATAAAGTCAAAAGTCCTAGTTAAGATAAACAAAATTAAATGCGTTTAAAAAGAACATATTTTTTTTTAAATACAAATTCAAAATTTTCAATAACAATTAATAAGTTAACAACTCAATTTACATAAGTTGTCAGTGTACGTACATCACTCACTTTAGTCACTTAGCTTAAACGTATGAGAAGCAAGCGCATGAGACGTCCAAATAATAAACGACGGAACCATTAGAATTTAATGCTTAATCCTATTGGATTAAGACATAAAGTCCTACTAAAAGAGAAAACCATATAAACATGTTTCCACTTCTCCTAATTAAAATGTCATAAAGATTTGGTGTCATGATATGGTGAAGTATATAAACATACGAATGAAGAACAAAGTGTGACAAAAAAGGAGCAAGAAGAACAAGATACCAAGGATATTCAAATGTATTAATGCTTATTAATACGACAAGACCAACCAAGAAAGATATTATTGATAAATGCGAGATAATAGTGGGATTGTCACAAACACAATAGAAAACTAATACTCGAGTTTTAGAAATGTACAATGACATGCACGAGTTCTCAATAATTGAGTCATTATTACTACCTAAAAGTTGCTCCTATATTATATAAGAGAATCAGGAATAATTTTTCCTTCTCCAGCTTTTCCAACTCAGCAGGGTATTATATTCGAACCAAATTAATTTTTTCATGGAAGAGACTATTAATTTAGCATTGGCTAAAAGTTTAAGTGTGTTAATTGTTTAAAATCGATGGTAAATATGTATTTTGTATTAGAATATTTTCTATTAATTTTATAATTATTTTCTGCTAGTTTACAGGTTTGGCTTGTGGTTTTAATTTAATTTATATATTAGATAGCAAATCAAAACTCAATTACTTTGCATCATGCTTCTTCTTCCTTCAGAGACTCAGCAACCAAAAGCAGGGTACAGACGAACCACTTAATAATTCGTCAAATTCTGACTGTCGTTATCCAAAATCAATGGAGATTATTCTCGAAAAAGATAGTGTGGTTTTTGTTGGCTTCATTAAGTGGACATAATAAAACCATTACAAATTAAATACGATATTATATATATAAAATTAATAATTATTTACTTTGTTCCTAATCGTGAAATGAAAGTCACTACAATGAATCTCAATCTTGTATATAGATGCAGTTTATATCAGATAATTTGAATTAGCATGGTCCCCATTAGATTCCAAGTGCGATCGTACCAGCTGTAATATTAATGCTTTGTCTAGCCAATGTTCATAAATTCAAATTATAGGTATTAAAAATTTAATTATCAAGTGTTTGTTGTTAACTTCTGTTTTTCATCAATGTCGGTCTGAATTAACGATAATTTTTTTATTCTATTTGGAAACCAATTTGCAAAAACTGAAAAATCTAAAATAACGTAGGTACGTCATAAAAACATACGAATCTATAGGATATCTATAATAGATTTGCGCTTGGAAGAAGTTCACAAACGAAATCATTAAGCTGGAGGCCTGATATTTGTTTGTTTTAACAATGGAAAATAACATATAGGAATATAATAAAGATAAAAGATTAACAAAACAAGGGTTTCCACTTTCCAGTGGCATGCATATATAGAGCCAAATCAAACTTCAAACACTTGAAATTTCATATACATTCACGCAGCTTCTATACGATAACAATTATTGCCCCCATTTTACGTGTGATAACACGTATATTGTTAATATAAAAAAATAACGTTATCCCTCAGTATTTAGAGTCCTATTCCAATTGATTATTAGATGGCAGAACTCACTGAACGGCGCTTAGAGTTCATTGGATAAATAAAAATAATTTGATAGCCAAGATTAATTAAAAAACCCAAAAATCATACCAAAATCTGATCAAATAAAATATAATCACGTGTTCTTATATTTTTTGAATACTAATTTTGTAGAACAAGATTCATGTTTCTTCTCAATTAATCTACTCTTTACCTTCTCTTTCCTATTACATCGTGATTGATCTCCATATACAATTTAAGAGAATGAGATTAGTCCATCCATAATTGCAATAATTTATATTTTCCTATTCTGTAAATCAAGTCACGTTGGAAATGCATGCTCTGATTTCCTTGCGAAATAAGGCAACTCCTCGGACTATGGCTGTCATATGTTACAAGCTGCCCCTGCTGATATGCTTTTCTTTGTTAATGGCGGATGATTTAACCGTTCTAAGAGGTTCCTGTTTATAACTCTTATTTTAATATATTTGAGTTGTGTTTAGAATTTATATTACTCAGATCATGGATTAAATAATGCCATTTTTCAATAAGTGATCCACGAAATAGTAAAAATACCAGTTTATATTTAGTAATCTAGTAATTTAGTTGCACACAGTTGTTAAAAAATAAGATTAGATTTTGGTGCCTGAATTTTAATAAATCCAATTAGAGCATTCACAAAAAGAGTTTCTTAATAGATTGTTTTTTAAAATAATATATTATTTTAGTGCGTATGTGATTTTGATTTGTTTAAATTTAAAAAATTACTTATATAAATAATTATTAATGAGTTAGAGAGAAGTTGAATAGGTGTGAATTAAGTAATTTGTTAATAGAATTTTTTATGGTAGAGAAAATTAATTGAATTATATTAAATATAACTTTTTCTTTTTTCTTGTTTTTTTTTTCTTTTTTCTTTCTCTCTTATTTTTTGTTTTGTTTTTTTTTTTTTAACTTCCTTATATGTATGATTCATTTATTATTGATTTTAATTAATTTGAATTAAATGTGATGATGTTGATGTTGACATTGATATAAAGATGAAGATGATGAGAAAGCTGTTACTTGAATTTACTTTTATCTATCCCTTACTGATTCGAATCCCTTTGTAACTAAGATATTAATTATAAAACTGTTAGTAAATGGAAATGGGCAGCATGAGAGTGGGTTTAATTGGTTGATCCACTGCATATGTCTACATATTGCTCGATACATGCTTCAGTTATGTCCATAACATACTCCCATCAAGGAATGTTGTCAGACACCTTCACATATGTTTGACCTCTTGCACTGCAATATTAGGGAATGTTGTCAGATTGCAAAAATATTTACATCAACAAGCATTAGGGTAAAAGGAAACTGTTCTGACTCACGCATATTCAAGTTCAATATTCAGATTCCGGTAATTTCCTTGGCATTGTGATAATGTCACTTTTCCTTCAATAAGTTGATCTTGTTCCAGTTCCATTGGCTCATAAAAGTATATCAAGGTCTGCAAAACACAATTATTAAACCAAAAGACCAGAATAATATAAAAAGAAGATGCAACTTCATGTGATAGTATAGACATTCAACATATACCAGTACTACAGTACAGTAAATAACCATAATGGATGTCAATCTAGCACAAAGAAAATAATACAGTATATTCATTACAGTAAAGTGTAGCTATTTGAAGGCTTTAGGGCTGTGTCGTGAACAAATTAAAGGAAGTTGACAAGTGAAGGATTTACTTTAAAAAGTAAAGTGAGGAGTTATTTGATTGAAAAATCAATGATCGGAATATATTAAATGCATACAAATGTTTAATAAAATATGTAGCTATTTAAATCTCTCAACCTTTGATTTTCTAATCAATGGGTATAATTTTCACTTTAGTCTCTGAAGGAGTAAAATCAGAACAAGGCAATCTGGGTTGGACCCACAGAATTTGAGATGAGCAAGGGGAAGAGGAAAAAACTAGCATCATTGATCTGAACAAGGGAGAGGTGGCACGTTAGCTGTAAACAGAAATTGTAGCAGCAAGATTCAAAAGATAAATAATAAATACATACCCTAGTGAAATGGAAGGGAAAGCAAAAAGAAAGTTACCTTTCACCAATGAATTGAACTTAAACTTTGCTGTTATAGATTCTAGCTCAGGAATGGTAACAGAATAACAGTTCACGCATTTCACGTGTAATGTAAAATATCAACTACTTCAAAATGAGAGTGGAGAGAACAATTATATAGAAGAGAAATAATAAACAGAGATCATAGGTATCCTAATTATATCTTGGATTATCCTTTAAGATTAGTTTTCGTATATCCTTATTATCTCTTAGGGCTGGTCACCATATTTGCTTGACTCATGGTTTGTTTCTTATTAAGATTAGGATTAGTACAGATTAGGGTTAGTGCTGTAAGATATATGAAATTATGAATATGTCATCACATGGACATCATAATATTAATCAGTTTCCCTTTTCTTCTTTCTATTGACTAGAACCCTATGATTTCAACAAGATATCAATACGTTAACATATTTTGTGGACTGTCACGTTACTACTCCATTGTTAAGTTCCCTAAACTACTTTCTTTTTTTAATACTTCATTCGAATTGATTGTCTTAACACCCATGTTTCTTCTCCGGGTTATGGTTGGTCAACCATTGTCATGTCTCCTTTCAACAGTCCTTGGTTATGTTCGTCATTCTGGTCATCTCTTTCAACGGACTCATCCATTGCTGTAAAATCTCAAATGTGTCTTAACACCCGTGTCTCTCTCTGGTTTGAGTTGGTTCTGATCTCCACCGCCATTCATTTTAGTGGAGTGTTTCATACTGCAGATTCACTAGCCTGTGTTATTTAACCTAACTGAGCTAGTGTTATTTCAACGGTTTGATGGTAAACAACTTGGCTTCGAGGCCAATAACAGATCCAAGACTTACCCACTAGGGGATTAAGATATGAAAACCATTCATGAGCCTCCAAATCAGTGATGTTTTTAAAATTGGATCAATGGTCCAATGGTAATTGAACCTGTGATAAAATATAACATAAAATAGTAAGGGTGGGGCGGCTGAAGTCCCCTCCTAGCTCTAGTAAATCTGTTATTAGTCTTACTTAATCAATTAAACTAGAATCATTGGATAATAAAAAAATTATTCTATTATTTAATATAGATACTAAACATAATTTATTGACTGTTTATCTTACATTTCTTAATTTATCATTTTTTTTATTTTGCCTCTTCTTTAGTAAAAATCATGCTTATTTAAAATCAACAATTCAAAATAAACTTTACCATTTTGTATGTTTTTAGGTTCATTCTTTTATTCTTTTAAAAAAAAGGTTCATTCTTTTACTATCATCCCTTACTTCATAAGAAAAAAAAGTGAATTAGGATTTATCTTTGAATGAGAGAAACCTATTAAATGAAACTCAAATTATTTTTTGATATACGTTAAATTCTTATACACACGTACTTAACATAAAATTTAATAAAACAAAAACATTTCTTAATCTTGTTTCATTTTCTATGCTTATTTATACAATAAAAAGTAAAGATAAACACAACCATTTCATTTAAGTTTTTCACTTTAATCTTTTACCATTTTTTATTTTCTTCGAAGGTACAGTAATTTGTAAAGAAAAAGAAAAA
>PYAF01005195.1:1010934-1105736 GCA_007407185.1 Glycine tomentella
GTTAAATTCTTATACACACGTACTTAACATAAAATTTAATAAAACAAAAACATTTCTTAATCTTGTTTCATTTTCTATGCTTATTTATACAATAAAAAGTAAAGATAAACACAACCATTTCATTTAAGTTTTTCACTTTAATCTTTTACCATTTTTTATTTTCTTCGAAGGTACAGTAATTTGTAAAGAAAAAGAAAAAGAAAGTAATCTAGATACTCTACTTAAATGAAAAGCATGTTAAATAAAAGTCAGACACTTTTTGGATACTTGTACACATAGCATGAAAATTAATAAAATAAAATATTTTCTTAAAGTTATTTCATTTTTTATGCCTGTTTATATAATAAAAAAAACAATATTGATGATATTTGTAGCTTTATTCTTTTACGGTTTTACCATTCTTTACTTCCTTTAAAAGTAAATCAAAATTGTAAGAAGAAAATGAACCAAAATTGGTGTTAAATGAGGAATCTATTAATTCAAAGTCAACTATGTCTATATGAGCAGAACACGCCACTAGTTTCAAACAAAAAAAAAACTTTAAAACTCATACTATATTATAAAATAATGGTTTAAATGCATTTTTAATCTTTACAATTTAATATTTTAAACAATGTTCTTGACAATGTTGATATAAAGAATATATTAAATTTTTCAAAAGCTGAGGAAGGTTTCATCTCATTGACATGCCCTCCCCTGTATAGAGACGCGGCTGAGGGCTTTTGAGGAGCTGACAAGTAAAAAAAAAGGTTGAGGGCTTTTGAGGAGTTAACACCTGACACTTTGGGTATTCTTTTTAATATAGATATATAATAAATATAATACAAGATATAAAATCTATTTAGACATAAGTTATAAACATTTTTGAAATTTTTTTATGAAAATATAAAAAAAAATAATAAAAAATTATCAAAAATATTTTTAATCTTTATTCAAATAAATTCATAATAGATAGTAATAGTCTTTTGCGTGAGTAAATGCTCAACTACACGTAAGCGTCAGTAACAAAGTCTACACGAACTTCTTGAAAAAAAATATATATATATACAGGGAAAAAAGCAACCTCTGATATCTCCAGAGCATACAAGAGCTGTGAAGGGAAATTAAGATCAATTCAAAAACAGAAAAAAAAATGGCAGAAATGGAAGAGAAAGTGAGCAACAAACAGGTTCTGGCTGCAGGTCTCATAACTGGTAATCCAAAACAAACAGACATGTATTTGCACAGTTCCACCACAAGCTTACAACTACCTCCAGAGGCTTCAAATGTTGTGCTGGTTAAGAACCTCTGTTTATCCTGTGATCCTTAAATGAGAGGAAGCAAGACAACAGCTAAAACTAGACTCTTCTATTCCTTCTCTCCTGATTCAGTAAGCTACTCTACATATAATTCATGTTATCTCTTTTGCTCTGCCACTCTGTTTATTTCTTTAAGGAGAAATATTAGTAACACATTTCCTAACACACTCTCAATTATTAACTGAAATTTGTCCGAAATGAAAAAACCATGCGAGTCTTATTCATTATTTAATGAACTTTACTGATGATTTTATATTTTTAATAAATTTTAACAAAAAAAATGTTAAAAAGAGTGTGTTAATGGAACTCTTGTTCTTCTTCTAAGTGATCAAGTATATATGGAATTATAAATTAAGTAGAAGGAAAGAAATATGTGTCTGACTTATTTTTAAGTTTTGATTTAATATTGTGGTGAAATATTTCTCTCAGCCAATAATTGGGTATGGAGTATGTAAAGTGTTGGATTCTAAACACCCAGACTTCAAAAAAGACGACTTAGTGTGGGGAGTTACGAAATGGGAAGAGTATAGTATCATCAAGACCGATAGCCTATTCAAAATTGACCATACAGATGTTCCTCTTTCCTATTATACTGGACTTCTTGGTAAATGACTTGACACCATTATTCTTTCCTATTCATACATGGATAGTTTAGCTTATGCAAATGACAATTCTTTTACTTGTAGGTATGCCTGGTATGACTGCTTATGCAGGTTTCTATGAAGTTGGGGTCCCTAAGAAAGGAGATTATGTGTTTGTATCTTCAGCATTTGGTGCAGTTGGCCAACTTGTTGGGCAACTAGCAAAATTGATGGACTGCTATGTTGTTGGAAGTGCTGGAAGTAAAGATAAGGTAGAGATATTGCATGCTACCTACAGCAATTTGCCTCTATCTAGTTTGAACAACAACAACCTCAGTTAACTGTTCTGTTTTTGGTTTAAATAAGGTTGAATTTTTGAAGAATAAGTTCGGGTTTGATGGGGCTTTTAATTACAAGGAGGAACAAGACCTGGATGCAACTTTGAAGAGGTGAGTAAATAATAATTGCCTTAATTGGAACTTAACATATCCTTAGAGACAAATATTAAATTTAATTATCCTAATAAACTGTTGTAATTGATATTTCACAAGATAAGGAAATCAATTTTCTCAACTAATTAAATTTGGAATTGTTTTATTAGTGAGCCAGAATGCTAAACATATTAAATGCTGTTGGTTTAAATGGTGATAGGTACTTTCCTGAAGGCATTGACATATACTATGACAATGTTGGGGGAGACATGCTTGAGCCAGCCCTTCTTAACATGAGAAGGCGTGGTCGAATTGCAGTGGCCGGAATGATCTCACAGTATGATCTTGATGAGCCTCAAGGCATAAAGAACTTGGTGAATATCATATACAAGCAGATCAAAGTAGAAGCATTCACAGTTTATGATTACTATCACCTCTATCCTAAATTCTTTTGCCTTACATTAGGGAAGGGAAGATAACATATGTTGAAGACATAGCTGAGGGTCTTGAGAACGGTCCAGCTGCACTAGAAGCAATGTTCCAAGGCCGTAGTGCTGGCAAACAAGTGGTTTTACTTGCTCATGAATAATTTAGTACAACCTTACTGTTTGATCTTTCAATTCATTTTGGTTGTGTTTGTAACTCTCATTTTGAGAGGTTGTTTGAGTAATAAACAACGTGGTATCTTTTGTACAACGTGGATAGGTTAACAACTTCTTGCCATGTGTGACGTTCGAGAGGTTGGTTAGATACTTCTATGTTCTATCAATATATTCTAAAATAAACCTTAATTGCCACACAGGGCAATAAGAAGTCTCAAATTCATCAAGTGGTTAACATAAATTTCAAGTTAAATAAATAAATATTTAAAATTATCTTTCTCCACCAGTTTTGGACGACAGCAAGTTAAATCTTAAGATTCAAAGACATATTTTATCCTTCATTCCTCATTAACAAATCAAAGTTTCTTTAACCATCTTTTAATAATATATAAGCGCGATAATTAAGCTATCATGTCAATGTTTTAGTTTATATGTTGCTTTATCATGTTTATATTTTAATCAATTGTATTTATAACAATGTATGATGAATTTCATCTATTATACAAATACATTATTTTTTTTTGGAAAAAATGATGTTTGTATAACAAATTGTATAATAATTTATATAACTTCAAGAGAGAAAGAGAAAACAGAGAAATAAATTTAAAATGTAATAAATGATTTGATACGTAAAGATAGACACAAAATTGTTATGTGTATAACATCTCTATTTTCTTTTATTTGAAATAACAAAATAATATTAAAAGAATTTCTTTCGGCCTTCCCTTTTTGTTGGGTCTTTCAATTATTGTATTTACGTTTTACGTCTTCGCTTACGCACAGTTTTGATACATATAAGAATTTTATGTAAAATCAACATCATTTATCACCTTTATATATTTTCTCTTCCTTGTACCCATCTATAAAAAAAAACATTATTAAATGAGTTTATATTAAAATTTAATCTTAGTTGCAGACTATGTTTAAGAGTGAGGTAAAATGAGGCAGTGAATTTTTAATTCAACAAGTGGCGTGTTTGTCTTACCACTTTCTCCATGTTCTTCCAAGTGTATCATGGTATTTGAAAATTTATTAATTGAAGCTATCTAGACTAATTTTGTTGTTAAGAAATTGGTTAAAATTAACAACGGAATTGAATTTCAACACCTATTGCTAATGGGAACACCAAGAGCTCCCCTACTCCCCTAAAAAATTGAAAGTATTTTTCTATGATGAGATATTCTAACTCAAATTTCAGATATATATTTTTTAATAAAAATTAATATTGTTATTTAAATTTTAAAATTTTGATCAAAATTCACAATGGAATGCCCCCCCTCTCTCTATATAAACCAATAAAATTTGAAAAATAAGATCTAAATGAACTAAACTTTAATAAAAGAAAAATAAAAGATAAAGTCAAAAGTCCTAGTTAAGATAAACAAAATTAAATGCCTTAAAAAAGAAGATAATTTTTTTAAATACAAATTCAAAATTTTCAATAACAATATATAAGTTAACAACTCAATTTACATAAGTTGTCATTGTAAGTATATCACTCACTTTAGTCACTTAGCTTAAACGTATGAGAAGCAAGCGCATGAGATGTCCAAATAATAAACGACGGAACCATTAGAATTTAATGCTTATTCCTATTGGATTAAGACAAGTCCTACTAAATGAGAAAACCATATAACCATGTTTCCACTTCTCCTAATTAAAATGTCATAAAGATTTGGTGTCATGATATGCTGAAGTATATATATAAACATACGAATGAAGAACAAAGTGTGACAAAAAAGGAGCAAGAAGAACAAGATACGAAGGATATTCAAATGTATTAATGCTTATTAATACGACAAGACCAAACAAGAAAGATATTATTAATAAATGCGAGATAATAGTGGGATTGTCACAAACACAATAGAAAACTAATACTCGAGTTTTAGAAATGTACAATGACATGCACGAGTTCTCAATAATTGAGTCATTATTACTACCTAAAAGTTGCTCCTATATTATATAAGAGAATCAGGAATAATTTTTCCTTCTCCAGCTTTTCCAAGTCAGCAGGGTATTATATTCGAACCAAATTAATTTTTTCATGGAAGAGACTATTAATTTAGCATTGGCTAAAAGTTTAAGTGTGTTAATTGTTTAAAATCGATCGTAAATATGTATTTTGTATTAGAATATTTTCTATTAATTTTATAATTATTTTCTGCTAGTTTACAGGTTTGGCTTGTGGTTTTAATTTAATTTATATATTAGATAGCAAATCAAAACTCAATTACTTTGCATCATGCTTCTTCTTCCTTCAGAGACTCAGCAACCAAAAGCAGGGTACAGACGAACCACTTAATAATACGTCAAATTCTGACTGTTGTTATCCAAAATCAATGGAGATTATTCTCGAAAAAGATAGTGTGGTTTTTGTTGGCTTCATTAAGTGGACATAATAAAACCATTACAAATTAAATACGATATTATATATATAAAATTAATAATTATTTACTTTGTTCCTAATCGAGAAATGAAAGTCACTACAATGAATCTCAATCTTGTATATAGATGCAGTTTATATCAGATAATTTGAATTAGCATGGTCCCCATTAGATTCCAAGTGCGATCGTACCAGCTGTTATATTAATACTTTGTCTAGCCAATGTTCATAAATTCAAATTATAGGTATTAAAAATTTAATTATGAAGTACTTGTTGTTAACTTCTGTTTTTCATCAACGTAGGTACGTCATAAAAACATACGAATCCATAGGATATCTATAATAGATTTGCGCTTGGAAGAAGTTCACAAACTAAATCATTAAGCTGGAGGCCTGATATTTGTTTGTTTTAACAATGGAAAATAACATATAGGAATATAATAAAGATAAAAGATTAACAAAACAAGGGTTTCCACTTTCCAGTGGCATGCATATATAGAGCCAAATCAAACTTCAAACACTTGAAATTTCATATACATTCACGCAGCTTCTATACGATAACAATTATTGCCCCCATTTTACGTGTGATAACATGTATATTGTTAATATAAAAAAATAACGTTATCCCTCAGGATTTAGAGTCCTCTTCCAATTGATTATTAGATGGCAGAACTCACTGAACGGCGCTTAGAGTTCATTGGATAAATAAAAATAATTTGATAGCCAAGATTAATTAAAAAACCCAAAAATCATACCAAAATCTGATCAAATAAAATATAATCACGTTTTCTTATATTATAATTTTGAATACTAATTTTCTAGAACAAGATTCATGTTTCTTCTCAATTAATCTACTCTTTACCTTCTCTTTCCTATTACATCGTGATTGATCGCCAAATACAATTTAAGAGAATGAGATTAGTCCATCCATAATTGCAATAATTTATATTTTCCTATTCTGTAAATCAAGTCACGTTGGAAATGCATGCTCTGATTTCCTTGCGAAATAAGGCAACTCCTCGGACTATGGCTGTCATATGTTACAAGCTGCCCCTGCTGATATGCTTTTCTTTGTTAATGGCGGATGATTTAACCGTTCTAATAGGTTCCTGTTTATAACTCTTATTTTAATATATTTGAGTTGTGTTTAGAATTTATATTACTCGATCATGGATTAAATAATGCCATTTTTTCAATAAGTGATTCCACAAAATAGTAAAAATACCAGTTTATATCTAGTAATCTAGTAATTTAGTTGCACACCGTTGTTAAAAAATAAGATTAAATTTGGTGCCTGAATTTTAATAAATCCAGTTAGAGCATTCACAAAGAGAGTTTCTTAATAGATTGCTTTTTAAAATAATATATTATTTTAGTGTGTATGTGATTTTGAGTTGTTTAATTTAAAAAAAATTATTTATATAAATAATTATTACTTATAAGTTATTTAATTTTGTATTAAATATATGAGAAAAGTTGAATACGTGTGAATTAAGCAATTTGTTAATAGAATTTTTTATGGTAGAGAAAATTTATTGATTTATTTAAGATTGAGATGACATAAATTGAATTATATTAAATATAATTCTTCATTATTTCCTTTTTCTTTTATTTTTCTTTTTTTTTGTGTTATTTTTTTTCTTCATCTCTTATTTATTTATTCAAATTTTTTGTGTCTATGATTAAATTTATCTATCACCGATTTCAATTAATTTAAGTTAAATATGTTGTTGTTGATGTTGATGTTTAAATAAAGATGAAGATGATGAGAAAATATGTTACTTGAATTTACTTTTATCTATCCCTTACTAATTCGAATCCCCTATTAATTATAAAACTGTTAGTCAATGGAAAGGGGCCACACGAGAGTGGGTTTAATTGGTTGATACCATGCATATGTCTACAACTCTCGTTAGTTTGCTCCATACATGCTTTAGTTATGTCCATATCAGACTACCA
Organism: Glycine tomentella; assembly: GCA_007407185.1. Classification (NCBI taxonomy): domain Eukaryota; kingdom Viridiplantae; phylum Streptophyta; class Magnoliopsida; order Fabales; family Fabaceae; genus Glycine; species Glycine tomentella. Next base: position 1,018,189 of record PYAF01005195.1, read on the forward strand.
TCAAGGAATGTTACACTTTAACATATGTTTGACATCCTGCACTGCAATGTTAGGGAATGTTGTTAGAGTGCAAAAAACTTTACATCAACAAGCATTAGGCATTACAAAAAAAAAAAGTGAATTTCTGACGGATGAAATCCGTCGCTAACAGCAATTTTTCGTCAGTAAATTGAAATTTCTGACGGATTTTCGACGGACAAAAATTCGTCGAAAAAATGGTTGTAGGAAATTCTAACCGAGGGATTTTTTTCGTCTGTCCATAATTTCCGACGGAAAAATCCGTCGGTAATGATCCATGGAAAATTTCCGACAGAGTTATCCGTCGAAAATTTCCCACGGATCATTCTATCGAAAATTTCCGACAGATTTTCTCAGTCAAAAATTTGTCATTCCAGTGTGTCAAAATTTATCGACGGGTTTTTTCGTCGAAAAAACACATATGGGATATTAGCGACAGACTTAAGCGTGGGAAATTTCCATCACTAATTTATTATCTATGATTTTTTATTAACTTGATCACACCCAGGAAGCTGAAATAGCACACAAATAAATAAGTAACAAACTGGTTAAAATTTACTAACATATGTAATTATCATATAACAACACAAGTTAATTATTAGTCATTCATATAAGTAAATAAAATCAACTAACAAATATTACGTGCATAAAAGTACCTCATTTAAGTTAACAATAATGGAACCAGATTTTAATAGACACATAAATTTTTGGGTTTCATGACATCTGTTCTTGAGAATTCCTTCAAATCTCCGTTCCCTTTCTTGTGTTTCAGCATAGCGGGGATATTGATTCCATTTTGGTTTCTAATAGCTCAACTGATGTCACTCACATTTTAGTTTCTAATAGCGGGGATATTATTTCAGTGCCTGCGGACATCGGTTGCACAAGTTGAAATTTGACGAAGTCAATGTGAATTCATATTTTAGAACAAATTCAAAAGCTTAAATGAAACATATTAATATTGGTAATTTAGAATTTGGATTAAACATATTTTTTATAGAATTAAAAGTAGATTCAATAGATAAAATTCCTCAGTTGTGCAAAATTGAAAACTAGCAATCCAGATAAATAACATTTTTTTCTCTCTTCATATTCACCTGTAGTGTAAGAATTGAAAACTAGTAATGTAGAGGAATAACATTTTTTTTCTCTCTTCATATTCACCTAGTGTACAATTGTTTTTTTTTTTTTTTGTCACATACATATCATTTTGACGGCTCTGTTCTCAAATTTAGCTGCGTATTCATTCGATGTCAATAACCATTAGATGCATACAACTTTTGTGTCTTGTTTGAAAATCACTATTTTAACTACAGTGAAACTTGATTTTATAAAAACATAATGTTTAGTTAATGCCAAGTAAAATTGAATGTCTCAAAACTGTAGTGTCACTAGAATTGATAGAAAAAAACATTTTTTTTATGAAGATAGAGAAGTTCAATATTAATGTTGATATTAACTGTATCAAAGAAAACATATAAGATTCATTTTGTGGTAAAAAATGAAGAAAAAAAAAAGGATAGATCATAAGTATAAATCTATCTATTAATAAAAATTAATAAACTAATCATTACCAAAAGAAAACTATATACTATAATTGTTTAGAGACTTCCTAGACTATTTTTAAATTTGAATTCATAATTAATAAATCACCAAAATTCATACCAAAATTTGATCAAATAAAATATAATCACGTTTTCTTATATTATAATTTTGAATACTAATTTTGTAGAAAAGAAAACATCAACAAGAGTTGAGTTTTTGATAATGAAGATAATGAACTATCTTTACAGCTTTAACACATAATTATATTTTGAGAAACTAATCTCTCTTATATATATGGAAAGTTGTTTATAGCTCATGTAAAAAATATGAAAAGGTGTCAAACACATACCTGCATAGCTTATCATCATTTATTCACTAAGCTCAATCCTTGTGACATTTCCTTTCAACTTAATATACATAAAAAAAAAAATCCAAATTGATGAGTATAGATTACCATGAATCTCTCATGCACAAACAACTTTTAACACAAAATCCAAGTCATATTGTTTATAGCTCATGTAAAAAATATTAAAAGGTATCAAACACATACCCTGCATAGCTTATCATTATTTATTCAGTAAGCACAATCCTTGTAACATTTCCTTTCAACTTAATAACTCTTAGGCGAGGCTTAGACTGTAACATAGAAATTAGCAGGCCCACACCTTTCCCTCAAAGAATTGGGCTAATTACCAATTCAAACCAAAGCCTTTGGTGAGTTCATTCATATGTAAAAACTAAGGATGTGTTTAAGCAATAGTCTAACCAATTTTATGTCTCGACATGATTAATTAATTACAATAGAATCACCACTATTTTCTTTTACTTTAGAAACCATTACATAATTCATAAAACCACTGGAATTTCATTCCAGTTTTGTTTATAAAGTTATAATGCTTCAAGGAGTAGGAGAGTCTCTTGATCATTTAAGAATCATTTAAAGATATATCTACGTGTAACTTAGATTACAACACATTTCCTTTTCAAAAGCTTAGCCATATAGCTATTGGATTTAAATAATCTCTTAACTTTCTATCTATTTTTTTTATTATCTTGGTTTTAATAATTATATTATAAAATTTTAATTTTAAGCTTTTGAAATTGAAAAATATTAGGAATTAATTAGTCCCTCCTATTATATGTAAAATTTTAGTCTTAGATCCCCGTAGAAATAATTTTTAATTTGAAATTGTAGAGATATAATATGGAAGCCCAGGTTTAATTTTTTACAAGTGAATGATACTTATTTAATTATTTTATGTAAGGAATGGTCAAGCCCTTATATTATGCACTTACAATTGAATAAATGCTTTGCCAAAGTATCATTGGGCATATATTCAACACTGTCCTTGGGAAATACCCTCTAACTAACAGTAGATCTTATGAAGTTGTAGCTTAAATAATTAAAATGGGTAATAATTTATGAAAAAATAGTGTAGTCATTGATAATGCAGTATCTAAACTCCCTTCTCATACATTGACTAACTAATTTTGAACTGAATAAAAACAATGAATCTCTTGAATCATGAAGGGCTATTATCAATTTTAAGCTAAGGCTTAATTGATCATAAATATATATATAAAAAAACATTTTATATTAAATAATGTCATGAATCGCCAAAGTTGATCAATAGGGGAAATTGGCTCTAGATTTCTGACACCTACCCATATTTTCAAAATCAATGTCATTCACTAGCTTACACATTTGATATTATTAAAAAAAGAAGCTCTGAAATGGCGGCTGAGCTCATCCTGGTATGACAATGGCAGCTAATGTTGATTGGAGTGATAGGCAACGTAAGGTTTGGGGATCTTGCAAACTTTTATCATCCTTTTTCTAATAAAATCTCCTTGCTAAATGGGTTAAGATTAATGAACCATAAAGTAAATATTACTATTCGAAATGTTCTGTGTATCATGATATTTGAAAATTTATTAATTGAAGCTAGCTAGACTAATTTTGTTGTTAAGAAATTGGTTAAAATTAACAAAAGATGGAATTGGATTTCAACACCTGTTGCTAATGCATGGGAACACCAAGAGCTCTCCTATTCCCCTAAAAAATTGAAAGTATTTTTCTATGATGAGATATTCTAACTCAAATTTCAGATATTTTTTAATAAAGATTAATATTGTTATTTAAATGTTAAAATTTTGATCAAAATTCACAATGGGTCAAAGATAACAGATACAGTGTTTCTTTTATTTACAATACATTTGAATAAATTCAAAGCTAAAATTTTAATAATGCAAATGGATCAGATATTGTGGCCTTATTCCCAGGTATTAGGGGGCTGAATAATGGGTCTGCCTAAAGGCGAGAATTTCTATTGTGTCACCATGTCTTGCTTAGTGACATTCAAAAGTCTCCATTTCCAACATGACAGTGTCCTTGAATCTGAAGAAGAAATGACCACTCGTGATGAACTTCATCGTCTCAATGTGGTTTCTCAGTTTCTCAGCACGTAGAATTTGTCGACATCGTGAACGTCTATCATGGTTCTTGGTTGGGTACTCAGCCGCACCACCTCCACCGTCAGATTCTCAGGCGGCCCAAGAACAGGTCGATCTTGTCATTATTTGTAGCTGTTCCTATGTAACAAACTGATCCTATATTTGAAATAAAAGATAGTTCTTATCGTATAGCATTTATTCTTATCCTATTACCAATGTTTTATATGATTGCAACGTGATTCTTTCCGCCGGAACACCGTTCATGTCTCCTAGTGCAGCAATCTTGCATTTTAGATTCAGTACGGTTTCTCCTATCTCCATTTCGATAGGGATGCGATCTTCACTTTCAGCGTCATCGTCGGAGGAGGAGCATCTGCTGTCTGCAACGGGATGAAGTCCGACGGAGACTCCGGCATCGTCGGCTAATTGTGAGAATCATGCCACATAATCTCCATGCTGGGATCCCACCTTGTCACGTCAGGAATCTAATCTTCTCCATGAAGAGATGGAAGTTCCTCGGGAGTTGGTTGCTGCGGCAGGTCCACGAGAGCCAGCGGCAGTGGTTCATTCGAATCTCGCATGACAATTCTTGCTCCGTCGTGGAGAGCGATGCCGTGGTGGAAGAAGATTGTCTGGCAATCTAGATGCCATGAGTAATGAAGACCTTTATTTTTAGGTCAAGTATGTTTTCTATTGGATAAAATGTAGCCCTGAATAATCAATGTGAATCTTCATGTTATTCTTATCAAAGAACTTTGAACTTGAACTGATATGCCATCATTTAAATAACTAGTGGATTTACTAACCAACTAACTGCTTAATTATCAATTAGTTAGTTAATTTTGTGATCTTTAAAAATATTACTTTAGTGTGTAAAAAATTTAATTCTGGGTTGTTTAAAATCAAAGAAAATTATTTATATAAATAATTATTATTTTTTGATATACTTTAAATTCTTATACATAAGTACTTACCATAAAATTTAATAAAACAAAAACATTTCTTAATCTTGTTTCGTTTTCTATGTTTATTTATACAATAAAAAGTAAAGATAAACACAATCATTTCTTTTAAGTTTTTAACTTTAATCTTTTACCATTTTTTTATTTTCTTCAAAGGTACAGTAATTTGTAAAGAAAAAGAGAAAAGAAAGTAATCTAGAGACTCTAGCTCCTTAAACGAAAAGCATATTAAATAAAAGTCAGACACTTTTTGGATACTTGTACACATAGCATGAAAATTAATTAATAAAATAAAATATTTTCTTAAAGTTATTATATTTTTTTATGCCTGTTTATATAATAAATAAATAAAAAACACAATATTGATTATATTTGTAGCTTTATTCTTTTACGGTTTTACCATTCTTTACTTCCTTTAAAAGTAAATCAAAATTGTAAGAAGAAAATGAACCAAAATTGGTGTTAAATGAGAAATCTATTAATTCAAAGTCAACTATGTCTATATGAGCAGAACACGCCACTAGTTTCAAACAAAAAAAAAACTTCAAAACTCATACTATATTATAAAATAATGGTTTAAATGCATTTTTAATCCTTACAATTCAGTATTTTTTAAAATTATTTTTTATTTTTAATCTTTATAAATTATATTTGTTTTATTTTTTATTCTTATAACACTTTTTTCATTGTTTAAAATAAAAATAAAATAAATATAATTTACAAGACTAAAAAAAAATCAAAGACAAAAAGTGAAAAAATATTTAAACCTAAAATAAATGAAGTTCAGTCCAACATTGAAAAGAAATGCTCTCCCAAATTTAATTTATATATAAAACCAAATTTAAATTTTAGTCTTCTACAGCCTGGTGTAATGGTTTGCTTGTTGCAATACCATTAGCGGTCCCAGGTTCGAAATATGACAGTCCCTTTGCTCCAACAAAACAAAAACTAAACTTTTCTAACTTCCCTAAGCACATGTGAATGTGCGACACTCCCTTTCACTATAGGCCTATTGAATAGACTATGGTCATAACTTGATTCATTACCCACTTTATTATGACTTGTTTATCATGCTACTATGTAACATCCCTGCCTACGCCATTCAAGATGGATCAACAGTTTCTCATAATCAGGAAGGTTTTCTTTAATTACAGGAACTTGCTTGACATTTTGAGTCCACGCATGCAACCGAGGAAATTTGTTCCTCCCCACAATTTCCTCCAAGCCTTCTAACCAATGACTTAGGCATCCATATGTTATATCCACCATTCCTATGTTCGTGCCTCCAAATAACTTCTTATCCCCTAGACCTTGCTCTTCCATTATTGTGATAGTTTCTTGTGCCTTTTCCTTGTTCATCTTTAGAGGGTCGAAGACACAAATCAGTAATAGAAGCAATCTAGAAAATCAAAGGAACACAACCATTCAAGAGAAGATAATTAGAACTCAAATTTAGATAATGAATGATCTAATATGATGACAATTAATTTGTAAAATGAAAACTAATTTAATTTCTATACTAGTACACTGTTAATGTAAATTTTCACCGTGTAAACTAGTTAGAAATGACTAAATTTTTTTATACATGTTTAATTTAGGGAAAAAAGATGAAGAAGGTGTTCAGTATATAAGAATAAGATTACCGAATCCTCTCCAAATTTAATCCAAAAGCGAGCCAAGGCCCTCTCATGGTTGTCTTTTGGCAGCAATGGGTGGTTCTGTGGACTGTGGCCATGTGTCTTCGATGTATTCAAGAATGACAAGAGACTCTGCAATTTCTTGCAAACTGGATTGGATTGAAGAAGTAGCTCATTTTTGTTGAACCTATCAACCTCTATGTACTCATAACTAATGTTCTTCAACTTTAGAGCCCATATCACTCTATGAACGAAAGGGCTAGACCAAAAAATCCAAGTACTTTCACGTCTGTCGTTGTTTTGCAATCAATAGATGCAGTGCTAGCTAGATGGAACTTTACTTTATAATGAGATTGATCTTATCTTGGACAAAGTTGTGGGCGGTGATTCCAAATCTTTCCACATAGAAACTGAACAAATTTCATTGTTTAAATGTCAAAATTAATATTTCATGTCATAATCTATATTGCTTGTGAAGACTGAAGACTAGCATGAAACATTTTTCAATGGGACCACCTATTTTGAAGACTAGCATCTGTTGACTTGTATCCCCTTCACTGAACTGATCAATTTATTATAGTACTAGTAACTAGTTTTCCTTCTTCCCCATTTCTGTAGTTTACTCTGTACTATCAAGATTAACAGTAATCTTTTCTAATATATATTTTTAAAATTTCTTATTTTTTTTTTAAATCGACACAATTATCTTATAAAGATTTTTTTAAAAGAATATGTTAACCACTGAACTAATAATTAGAAGTTCATTGCAAAATATATTTAGAATAATACTATATATAGATAATACTCCCTTCCTCCCAAAATAAATATTTTTTAACGTTTTTTTGTACATATACTGATAAAAATTAATAATTAGATAAAAATAACTAACAATATTATAAAAATAATCTTATTATTAATATATTAAAAAACTTAAATGATCCTTATTAGAAATATTGATTAAAAAATTAATATTATTATATTAAAATTAACATGATATTTATTTTAAGATAATTTTTGTTAAATATAACATTTATTTTGAGATAATATTTTTTTGATTTTTATTCCTTTCACTCTTGTAGTTGGCCGCCTACAATTTGATAAAAGATGCTCAAGTGCCGCAAAATAATTCCCCATTTATTCATCATTTTTCTTTTTCAGAATGTCGTTTTATGATGTGGTCTTCCATCTAATTTTTCAGTTGTACGTAGTTACGTGTATAACCTAACTTCGTTAATTACAATACCACTTTTGCTCATCAAAATAATATAATTACGTGGATTCTGCAATAAATTTTTGTCTCAATATAACTAATTTTATAGTAAAATAAATTATATATTAAATATATTATTGTAAAATTATTTAAAATTAATAATAAATAAATATTTTTAGTAATGTTATGTTTTATATTAACAACAAATACTTAAATTATTAATTAGAGTTATTTTTAACTATCAAAAATATTTTTAAAATAATTGAAATTTAATTATATAAAATAAATATTTTCTCTATGCCATATAGAAGCTAAAATACTAATTATATTAAGAACAAGTTGCAGGAGAAGCGTTGAAGAAGCAGTAGTTTAAGAAGGGATCTCTCTGTAAAGAAGTCCTTGACTCAAAGCACGAATCTAAAGATTTCCTCTAATTTATATAATATATAAACAATTCAAATATTTTGGTCTTATTCAACACATTGTTATATTTTAATTTAGTTATGTTACTCTTTAAACAAATAATTTTATCAATTTTTCATAAGAAAAAAATCAAAGTAAATCCTCTTCATCCCCTTGCATGAACGTCCACGACAATAACAATAGAACTTAACTTAAAAGTCAATTTAGTGCATTTGTCGTAAATTATTTTTCATTTGCCTTCCTTCATTATTCTTATTTTTATAATTTTTATTTAATAATGTGTTAATTATTTTAAAGTAAACATTGTTTTATAGTATTTAAATAGCAGTATTATTTATATTTATTGTTCAATTTACTTGTTTGATTAACAAAAACATGTATTCATTATGTAAGAGAGATAAAAAAAAAATTTACACAATAAAAACATTATTTCATTGACAAAATACACAGTAAAATTACATTTTATTTTGTATTTTTTTGAGATCCCCTCTTATGCAATATAAACATGTGTTTATTGTGTATTTTTGAAGGAAATCATGTTTCCTTAAGATATCTTCAAAATAACAATTTTTGTAAAAACATGGGCTGTGAATAGCAAATGTGTAGGTGAGAATAACATGTGACCAAATTTTACTGTTTCAGCCCAACTCTTCATGGGTGGGTGGGACAAACAAACGGGCCGATTGAGTTCATTGACTTTTAAAATAAATAAATAAATATTTGTTATATTACTTAACACATATCATTATTTGCTTTTGGCACCCGAGGTGCATTACAAATTCCGTAATTCGTTATACAAGTTGTGTGCAACATATGACATTTCCCAACTTCAAAAAAAAAAAAAAAATTACATTTTCCCCTTTTTGTTAGAGTAGAGAACGTGAGAGACGCAATCACTTCCGTGACCACCGTGTCATCATCGCCGGTGAATTGATTCACAGGCAGGTAATGTTACCCTTTCTTCCTTCCTTATCCCTTTTAAGATTCGTAATCTTGTTTTGTCCAAATTTTAAGGGGGCATAATTGCAACTTCAGACCTACCTGGAAAACCTAGGTATTTGTCATCGTGATTATAATTTTGGTTTTCACTCAGTGTTATCAATGCCGAAAGGCCAAAATTCCTACCCATACATGTATAAAGTGTAACAGTAACCATGATTAAATCAAATACACGTACAAAAAACTCTCAAGTTATTTGCAATTGGATTTTCCTAAGATGAGCGTGCCAGTTAGTGAAGTCCTTTGTAGGTGTTTACAGTTTTCTGCATTGATTTAAAATTAAATTCGAATGATACACACAAGTAATGCTTCACTTTGTGCAAACTGCAGTGAAGAATCTGGGTGAAAAATGAGCAAGTATGGCTTGAACCTTAGGCCGCCTAAGCCAAAGAAGCAGCCGCCAAGGCCTTCCCTCGCCACCCCTTTTGGCTTTAATGAAAATGATGAGAATGATATTGAGAGAGAAATTGCTCTCCAGGCTAGCAAGAATAAACGTCTCAAGGAAGTATGTTGATCTTGCTGTAGTAGTTTCCTTGGTGTTTTGATACTTTTAAACCGGTGTTTATTATTGTGACTGTTGTATTTGTTTGTTTATGTTATGATCTCACTTTCCATTTGGTTTTTCCTTTTTTAAGGTTGAGGAGCAGCAAAAGAAAGCCCTGGAGGAAGATCCATCTGTATTTGATTATGATGGAGTCTATGACCAAATGAAAGAGAAAGTTGCTCGTCCATTGGTACAAGATCGTGAAGAGAGAAAGGTATGGTTGTAGTTCTAATAATCTTTTCTTAATTACAATCAAACAACCATTGCGTTGTTTTTACAACTCTATAGAATCATATAAATATAATGAGAAACTGAGAATCTCTGCCAACTTACATCATAATTATGATGACTCTGGTGATTAGCAACATATAGATACACTGCCATACCTTTCTTTTCTTCTGTTTTTTCGGATTAAAAATTCCTTTCATTTATTTAAAATTTAAAATAGTTGGTTTGTACTAAGATAGCAATGAAGTCCTTTTACATTTTGTTATCAGATAACTTTCTGTTGGGTTGTGTTTGATATATCATGAGCAATCTGTGTTTTATGTTACAAAAATTTGCAAGTACCCTTTTGTTGTTTTGGTAGGGTAGTGACATATAAAGGACATGGCAGATGGCACAATGACACAGAAAAAACCTAGATATAACTATAAGGAGGCATATATATAGATGATAGATTGGTAGATCATCAAGTAGTGCATATGGAAACATAATTAAAACATTCATGATGTGTTATGCGATTGTGAGATTACTGTATAAAGGTGTTAGTGTCAATCTGGGTATTGGTGTTTGACATGTATAGACACAACTTCTCTCAAGGTGTGGAAGCTCAATTATCAACGCATTGTTAGAATAGTGAAAATGTTGATAGTGGCTTTCAAATAGGCTATGTGCTAATTCCTTTTTAATAATTTGTTTAAATTTATTTTCTTGTTTTACTTTTGTGAGAGCTAGTGTTGAAATTTGTTCATTTTGGGTTATTTTCTAAATGACATTGGCACTCATCATCAACCTTTAATCTTTGCAATGCAGCCAAAATATATCCAAAATCTGATTAAAAAAGCAAAAGAGCGAGAGCAGTATCGGGAAATTGTTTATGAGAAAAAGATTGCCAAAGAGAGAAGCAAAGATGACCATCTGTATGCTGACAAAGACAAATTTATTACTGAAGCATATAGAAAGAAGCTTGCTGAACGAGAGAGACAAATGGAGCTAGAACGTCTGCGTGAACTCCAAGAGGAAAGAGACGACGTATGCTTTTGTTCTTTACTATCTTTATCATGTTTTCATATCTCTTCTGGTTGTCAACCTAGAATAGTAATGGATTTTAAAAGTTTTCCTTTCTTCTTCATTATAGTGTATATTTTAAATTTTTTTTATTAACCTGACCTGCTTCTTTATGGTTTAATCCCTATCTCTATATTTTAAATTATTGACATTTTGTATTTAATATTTGCATAGGTTACCAAGAAGAAGGACTTTTTGCTTGATTTTTATGCAAACCTAGATAAAAATGTTGCTTATGGTGCGAAAGATGCTGAAGCAAGGAAACGTGACAATCAGGCTGAGCATAGAGTTCCAGAGACCCATGAGGGAGTGAGCCATGTATCAAATGAGCACAAAAATCGTAATGTGTCAGAGGAAGTGCAACATTCATTGGGAAACTCAAGTTCACCAGCGGGGTCCCCAAGAGTAAAGCTTGAGGAGGATCAGGGTGAAGCTTCTAATCCTTCTGATAGAAGTTTCAATCCCTTGGAAACGAAGCCAAATCCTGAGGCTTCTTCTATGGAAGAAAAGAGTTCAGATGAACAGCCATCAGATTCTCAACCAAAGCCCGATCATCACAAAAGAAGTCAAGATGCTGTGGCTGCAGCAAAAGAGCGCTTTCTGGCACGTAAGAAAGCAAAGGAACATTGAAATTTTCCCGGCCCTTGTTCAGATGCCTGGTGGTTCATTTGGTCTTTAGTTTTTCGTCCTTAATCTAATATCCATGAACCTTGCTTGAATGCCAAATAGCTTTATCTGTGAAAAAGTCATAGTATGAACTGGTATACGGTGTTACTATATATATTTGGTGTCAATTCATAATTAGGGATGACAAGCGGGGGTGGATTTGACTATCTTTCTCCCTGCAAATGGCAGTATGGGTTCAGGTGTATAAAAGACAGTTGTGAAAAAATGAAACTCAACCTTATCATTGATTTTATCGAGTTTAAGGAAATTCATGGAAATCTATCTCATTTTTTTTCAAAATTTAGTTGGTTAGATATACTTTAAATAAATGATAGATTAAGTCAATAATTATATTTTAAATAATTAGAAAATAAAATAAGAAAATAATTACATATATAATAATAATAATAAAATTATATACAAACATATAATTATATTGTTAATAATTATAAATATATACACATCGGGATGGGTATGGGAGCGGATACCACTTTCCCAATTCGGAAAAAATTTGACCCCGACTCTGATTCCAGTCAAAGTGGAATTTCTCCTTCAAAGTCGGGCGGGTCAAATGTGTTTGATTTTTGTCATTATGCCTATTTGTGAAAAATCAGATTGTGAAAGAAGATTCTTTGAGTAATTCAGTTCATTTGATCATAAACCTTTTCAAATATAAAATTCACTTCAATCTGGTAATGGTTTGAATAAAATATGGATATCACTATCCTACTAGTCAGAAGTCCCATTTCCTAACAAAAGACGTAACTAATTGATGTCTTAGTTTTGACTCTTGCACCCCCAGAATTCTTTTTATAATGGTTGTTTTTTATATTCACTAAAAATAAACTCTACAAAAGAAAATATCTACTCTTGTCTAATTGGAAGGGCACACGAGTTTGTTTAATTTGCTAGCTGATTTGAAAAGGACTGTTTTTTTAATTGGCTTATTTGTAAATTTTATCATTATACTTTTATTATTTTTTACAAATTTTAAAACTTAGGTTTTATTTTTGTGCATTTTACCACTCAATTTTCATGATTTTGAGGATATTATAACTCAAGTTTTTTCTCACAAATTTTACCATGAAACTTTTAAAATTTTATAGATTTTACCATCCAATTTTTTATTTTTGTGCATTTTATCAAGTTGATAACAAAACAATGTGAAAAATCTTTTTTCTTAATTTTTTACATCAATTATAGTTATAATCAATGTAAAAAATCATTTTTCTATATTGGTTATAATTACAACTCAAGTTTTTTTTTCTCAAGAAATTAAAAAAAAACAACGAAAAAATAGTTTTTAAAATATTCCTGCACCTAGTAATTTTTAAAAACTATTTCTTCATTGTTTATTTTTTAAAATTTTGTTTATTTTTTAAAAAATTATAAAAATTATTTTAATTTAAATATTTAAAAATGCAAGTAATTTTAATTTTTCAATTTCATTTAATATTTTGTATGTATTTTTATATCATTTTATTTAATATTTTAGTAATTTATGTTATAGATAATTTTTTATATTTATTTATTTAATTAATTTTCTATATATGGCATAGTGGAAGTTCAAAATTTTATGTTAATTAATAAAGGGGGAAAAATAAAAATTTAATTAGCATTTGGGGTATGTTTTAAAAATATTATCATTTGGAATTTAAGATTTAAAAGAAAAGATTGAAATATACTTAATAAAAACTTGGTGCAATTAGCAAGTTTCAATTTTTCTGAGAAACTTATCAAAAAGGGGGTGCATTTAGCAAGTTTTAAGGAAAAAAAGCACAATTATTTCAAATTTAATTATAAAAAAAGCAAAAAGAAAACATTTAGTAAATATATTTTCAACTTAAAAGTAGTAAATACAACAATGAAAGATAACAATAGCGAGTTTAGAAATGCAGTTACAAGCTTGCATCATGAAAGCACTGGATTAAGAACTGATATAAGCATTTCTTAGAAGTTTCATAGCCCTCTCAAATGTTATGATGTTTCAAGCAGTGCGTTCTGCATAATTTTAAGATGTATTTACGTTTTTTAGGGAGTGATAATCTTTTGATTTACATTTCTCTTTTGGGTTGAAAGTTAAGACAATAGAAAGCATAAGCACATTTAAGTTAATTTTGGCATTACACAAACTCATTTTTAAGTTATTTTATTTTCTAAACTATTTGATTTAGTACCTGAATTTCAATTTCAGACTATAGAGATCCATATCCATGTAATGCTACAATAGTCATGGGCGAATCTACCTTATAGGTTGGGGGCAAGTGCCCCTCCTTAATTTTTTTCATTAAAATATTAATATACCCTTAATACTTATTTGCAGTGCTTATTAATTATTTTTAGTGCTTGTTATATAGTTTGCAGTATTTGTTAATTATTTTCATTTGTAATTCATGCATTAACACTTGTTTATAAAGTGATTAAGGTCTTTGCTCTTTATTGAAATGAGAATTCCAGTTTAACCATATACATTTTATAGAAATATTTTAGTCTATATTTTATTTAAACTAACTCTCATGTTATCATCATGGTCTTTTGAAATCTCATCGCAAGTTACAATAAGCTTCTTTCTTCTGTTCAATCAAGAATAATAATTTGATTTACCTATTTGTTTGTTTTTTTAGATTATGTTTTATAATAGTTTGTTCCTTTAAATTTTCTTTAAAAACAAAAATTTCAGGGGCACTACCCACGAACCTATGCCACTAAGTATGTGAACATAAATAAATTTTCCTTAGTTCTACCACTAGTGCTCCCTTGATTATTTTGCTGGATTCACTACTGACAACAGTGTAACAAAAATGGCGAAGAGCAGCTCCCACTCTTGTATATTGATGCCACGGAAATCTGTGGCAATATCTTGAGAATCTTGGTTCCCAGCTTGCTTGCGATGTCTGTTTCCACACAACAATTCCACCTAATTGGATAGTAATATAAAAATATAGTAAATGAATTTTAATTAAATTATTAGCATATTCTGACATTTTAGATTCATGGTCCTCATATAAACTCCTCCTGTATTTGTTTATAACCCTCAAACATGAGACTTGTTCTTCAACACTTTCTTTAGTTTCTTCAAGTCTTGGCCACCTTGTGGGCTTCCTTTTTTGTTGGGCCTTCCAATTTTTTTGCTAGTTTTTTTATTCACGTTTTAGGCCTTCCCTTACATTCGAGTTTTGATGCCACAAGATCTTTGTAAAATCCGTGTGAAAGAGAAAGTTAATGAGCTTTGATTTTGATTTTTTTCATCTCCTCTTTCTTTTACATTCATTTTACATCCTTTTCTCTTTCTATCTTTATTTTTTATCTCATTTTTTTATTTGTTCTTTGTCCTTTCACTCATATCAAAAAATATTATTGAATGAACTTATATTAAAATTTAGGTGCAGACCATGTTTAAGAGAAAGGTAGTAAGTTTTTAACTAAAGTGTACAGAAACCACATTTCAAAAAACACTCAATTACTCAATTTTTAATTATATAAGTTTAAGAGTAAAGTAGTAAGTTTTTAACTTAAAGTGTACAGAAAACCACACTTCAAAAAACACTCAATTAATTATATAAAAAACATTCAATTTTTAATTATATAAAAAACATTTGTCATACTCCTTTCAACACATGACTAAAAATGTAAGTGATCCCCATTGAGTTGAGTTTAATCTAATTTATATTTTAACTCTCAATTAAATATAATTATATTGGGTTGATTGGGTTCAGTTTTAATTTATTTATTTTCCTTTTAATAACTCAATCCAACTCATCCCATCCAATCCAATTTTAAATAGATTGGATTGAGTAATTAAAAAATAGAAGAAAAAAAATGAAAAGTGGAATCCAACTTGCTTAAACTCCTACGCTTAACTCTGACATACTATTTTTATTTATTTATTTTTAACTTAATGGTGAGATTTGTTCTCCAAAGAGTACTCAAATCCATAAGCTAAAATTGTAAAATCATATACCCAGATGTATATATGCTATTCTTCCGTAATCCTTATGTATGTATGCATGCATCTATGTACGCATGTAACTCTGCTAATATCTCATTGCTCCCCATGGACTCTACCAACTACTCTGCTCCATAAGAAGGCAAGCCATTCTGAGCTATAATGATTTTTGGTTTCTCGAAAGTCACTACAATCTCATCATCATCATCTTTGAACTCTCTAAAGTGTGCCATCCGACCCAACTCTTCAACTTCAACCATAACATGATCCAGTTTAGCCACCATCTCTAAAAGCAAAGAAGTGAAAGCAGCAAAGGGTAATGCTTCTGAGAATTCAAGGCTAATGATGGCACTCTTACTCAGTTGCGGCCTTAAAACCTTCTTTCTTGGCGAAAAAAAATCATTCTTAACACTCGATAATGGGGTTCTTGCTGCTGCTGTGTCCTCAGCTTCAAGCTTTTGAACTCGACCATTCCTTGAGCCTAGTACAAGTTGTGGTTGGGATTTCAAGGCATTGTCGAGGTCTTGTAATGCTTCATTTAGAATGTTTGAGAGTGTTTGAGGGGAGAATTGACTATTGTTCCTTATGCTGTTGGCCAGTTCCCTTAATACTTTTGACACTTCCTCTCCAAGTCTCATGCAAGAGTCTTTGTACAGGGCACGGATTGACTTTGGTGTCTTAAGAATCAAATGTTAATAAATAAATAAGTCAACGGATTATATATAATAAAATCATGATAATAAGCATCAAATTAGAAGTTGCATTTATAGGCTTAATCCTCCTATTATTGTTTTTTAATTATTCAACAAAGGTCTTGATCAAGCTATGATTGAAATATCAAATGACTCTCAAAGCAATTGAAACGGTCATGTGATTCATGAAATATCAAACAATTTTAGTGCAGTGCAAGGGAGGGTCTTGTCAATATAAATTTGCTAATGTGACAATGCAATAGAATGTCTTACTCATATTTTCATTAAATATTGAATGTTAAGTTAATAAATAAATCCAAACAACATAATTAAAATAGTATAGTAGGGGACCAAATTTGTGAAAAAAATAAATATGGAGACAAAAATTGAATTTTAACTATATATTAAGTCTACTATTCCGATAATTATAAAGATGCTAGCTAAAAGAATAATGATTGCTAGACAAAATGGTCTTGAATATTATATAGATCCAGGTATCCAGTGATTGTTATCCATGTGCTATCAATAACATGACAGATCATAATCCAGGTTCTGGTGTTCAATGATGAACATAATGGAAGCAAGTGGAAGCAATTTTTGAGGGAAAGAAAACATGAGGTGGCATAATGGCCTAGATAAACTAGTAAGTTGTTTTAATTTGAAAAAAAAAATTGTCACAACCATCATTTGTATGATTTATTTCACTTGGAGTTAAGTGAAAGATAACAACAGCAAAATTAGAAATGCTGCTACCAGCTTGTATCATGAAACTCACTCGATTAAGATCTGTTATAAGCATTTCTTAGAAGTTTCATAGCCCTCTCAAATGTTTTGATGCTTCGAGCAGGGTTCAGGATACTTTTAAGATATATTTACGTTTTTGAGGGTAGAAAGCAGATCACATTAAAATTAATTTTTAAGTAAATTTTGACATTATACAAACTCTTTTTTAAGTTTTTTTTTTTTTTATTTCCAAAAAATATTTGATTTTAGTACCTGAATTTCAGACTGTAGACATCCATGTAATGCTACAACAGTGTAACTGAATTGGCGAAGAGCAGCTCCCACTCTTGCATATTGATGCCATGGGATTCTGTGGCAATATCTTGAGCATCTTGGTTCCCAGCTTGCTTGTAATGCCTGTTCAATTCCATACACATCAACTTGTATCACAAAGCACTGATTTCTGACATTTTTCACTAAACAATAAAGAGTTATACCAGTGTTTCATCGTTTGCTTTTGAGTCTAAAACAGCCTTGTAACCTTCGTAAATTGGATCCTCCGATGAATCATCATCTTCAGTTGCTTCTTTTGCAGAATCATAAAAATATTCCCTGACACAGACTGCATGATTCTTTAGACCATCAATGATAGTATATAGATCAAAGGCCTAAAGCAACAATTTCATATTTAACACAATCTTCAGCAGTTCTTTGTTTTACAAAAACTGATCTAGCATTCTATCTTTAAAACTTCACTTGAGTTACCTTGTATAGAGTTGGCTAAGCCTTCAAGCTTTGATATGGTGTTGTTGTGGAGATCTTCTCCTGACCAATTTGGAAATACTAATATGCTCATCACAAGACATAGGCCACAACCTATGGCAATGGTGGACATGCGATCTTTTGCAATGTTCCAGACATTATCAATGCGGTAGCTTGATACAGTTATTAAATTAAAGGTCAAGAGAAAGATCAGAACACCATAGTCATAATTCTTCTTGATATAGGGTACGAACCTCACATAAGTAGTCATTGCTCCTGCCAACCAAAAGTGAAACGGGTTTGACATATGACTCTAAATGTTTGTGCTTTGTATGATAGACACAAGTTTTACATATAAACTGTTTTGTCTTAAAATTTCAACAAATAGATACTTTTGTGGCATGGCACTATATGGATAAGAAACAGGAAACTAATTCACCAGAATACAGAAAAAACTATAACAGAAGAGGTTGTCTCTATTTTGGTAATTCTCCGAAAGCCTTTCAATTTTTTTTTAAACTACAAAGCAAGTTTCTTTCATGACTATGATAGTAAATGCTTACCTAACAAAAAAACTGCAACACCGATGAAAACTGCTCGAAAAATCCGACCAGGGGCATCTGCAACATACTCAATAAGAAATGCCAATGATCCTGCTAAAAGAGTCCCTAATCCTCTATTTAGTCCTTTGGATAATGTTGCCCCTGCAATAAGACGCAAAACCAAAATGATGAAAAAACGGATTCTTCAGTGCCTATTGAATCTATGATCCAAAAACAAAACTATGTCACTGAGATAGCCTTACCTACAGTGAACTCCATCACCACAACCACAGTCATAACAGCCCACATAGCATTTTTCCCTATCCCTTTGAACAATGGCTCCATCAGATACAGCAAAGAAACTAGTGTCAAAGCCATGCCAACTTTCAAAGCATGAACCACCCTTCTTGGATCCTCTTTGCCAACCTTCCATGTTGCCCTCCTTGCCCAACCAGGAAAACTTTTCACCTTATCGGCAAAACTATAAACATACCTCAATTGGCGAGAGCTTTTGTTACTAGTACTGGTTTCAGCCATTGAAATTTCCAAAGCCTGAATCAGCTTTAATTTCTGAACAGAATAATCAATAATGTTTCAGATATGATCAAGGGTATGTTATGTTTAGCTTAAAAGTTTTCACAAGGTGACTAGGAACAAGTAATAAAGACAGTAGGGAACTTTTTTTTTTTTTCCTCTTAATGATGGGACTAATTATAATATGGATGCAGATAGTTCCAGCCGTTTTGCTGGTGCAATCCAGTGTGTTTATAAAAGAGAAATTGAAGGTGGTAGCTTTCACAGGTACTTAGAGTCAACGTTCAGTGGAGAAAACCAAATCTTACATAAACTGGTTGTTATCATATTGGTGAAGGTGGTGAGGTGACCGGAAGCTTATATAACAATAGAAAAAAATTTCAAAAAAAAAATATTAAAGAATTCTGAATAACACAATTTCTAACATTTTTTTAAAATTTGTTATTATTGAATAAAATTTATTAAAAATTAAAAAATTATATAATTTTATGAATATAATTTCTTATTTGAGTTCCACTTATAATTATATAATTTTAACTAAAAAATGAAAAATATGTTAAAAAAGTTAGTTAAAGAGTAAGTTACTACTCAATATAAAATATAATAAGTTGTAACAGGGACATTTGGCACCTTGTTATGGGTGACTTCTCAATATGTTCTCTCCCATGTTACTCTATATGGATGGATCTAGCTTTGTAGTTTGGGGTGGGTGGGGGGCAGTTAGTTGTAATGCTTGTTAATTATTTATAGTTTTTGTTACATAATTTATCGTGCTTGTTAATTATTTTTATTTGTAATTCATACATTAACATTTATTTATAAGATAATTAAAGTCTTTGTTTTTTATTGAAATGAGAAGTACAGTTTAACTATATGTATTTTGTATAAATATTTTAGTCTATATTGTAACAGCTTATGTTCAAAGATTTCAAACTCAATATTTATATCTAAACTAACTCGCATGTTATCATCATGATCTTTTGAAATCTTATCGCAAGTTACAATAAATTTCTTTTATTATTCTATTCAATCCAAAACAATAATTTGATATGACTATTTATTTGTTCATTTAGATTATGATTTATAATTGTTTGTTCCTTTATATTTTCTTTTAAAAAAAAATTTGAGAACAATTACAAATATAAATAAATTTTCTTGAATTTGCTACTAATGTCTCTTTTGATTATTTTTCTAGATCAATCCCTTTTACTCTATGTTTTCAGCATTCAATGTTCAGCATAGAATTGTCTAGACTAACGTGGACGGCTAACATGGCACAAGAAATTTAGTGCTATAATATTGGTTAATTTAGAAATTGAAAAAGGCTGATATCTACTTTTTGAGTTGCAAGTACAGTTGTAATCCTATGTATGCATGTTGGTATTTTATCATGCTTAATTTTATTGCTCTTAAATAAGTTTTGTTGTGGACTTGTCGTTTATTCTGAAAAATAATAAAATAGTTTGGCTGATGGTAGATTGATAGTGATGTTGACGAAGGCTATATAACCCACTTATCAAAAGTGAAGCTAACCTGCTTATCTTTGGAAAAAATAAGATATAAATTAAACATTTAATTTGTAGGGTGGTTGGTTAAAAGCTTAAAGCTTTCTTAAATTGAGCATCTAAATTAGAGGAATGGGCTGCATTAAATTCTTCCTTGGAATAAAAAACATGTCAAGTGTACCGTAGCGCAAGTTGAGTACAAGTATAACATGTTTTGTTGAGAAATATTCACAGTTAATGCTGGATATAGTAAGATTCTCTCCTATTGAAAACAGCGTGAAGGAAAAGAAAAATTACGGTAGCACTTATTTAAGTGTTTTTTATTTTCTGAAAATAATTTTTATTTTCAAATTTTTAAGATTTAAAAAATATATTTGTTTTGATTTAAAAACAAATAATTATCGTATTGCTACCGCATTTTCAATTCTTGAAAGGAAAACATTTATTTATTGTTTTCAATTTTGAGTGTATTTTTAATTTGAAAATATTTTCTAAATTTTAATCAAATATATTTTTCCTCTTATTTTCTGTTTTCTAAATTTGCTCCATGTGGACATCTAAACTAGATCTAGAGCTTTAATTGATTTTCATATTAAATAATGTCCTTGACAGAAAACACACTTTTAGGTGATTGTCCTACAAAATTGTATTTCTGAATAATCTTTTATGCTTACTCGTTATTGTTGCTTAGGAACGTATTATAATCGCTTTGAAGTTATGACTTGATATTCATTTTTGGTTAGTTGCCACTGTAACTCACCTACCATGATAACTTGGGGAGTTACAAGGGTTGATTAAAAAATATATATCTATCTAAATATAATAAGTTAATAATCAATATAATTGTTTTTTTTTTTTTTTACTGCTTAACCGATATAATTCCTAAAAGTTATACCAATGATTTTTTTCTTTGTTATTCTTTTTTTTTAAGCAAACCTGCATTACAAATATAGCCAACCAGATTAGCTGTAATATGTGGATTAAAATTTCGCTGAATGCCAAATAAACTCCGTACGTGTGATAAAAAAAATTCAATGCCATTAGTTGAATCCATTGGGGAGGCAAACTGGCAAAGAAAGCTAGTTAAAAATGGAGAAGTCGTCGCCTTTATTTTTATTTTAACATAAAGCTACAACTTATTTAATCCACGGGCCCAAGGAATCATGTTACGCGTTAATGGGCCGACAAGCAGTTACAGCCTGTTTAGGTGGCTCTAGTCCGGAAATTACTTCCTGCACTCGTTATTTTTGCTTCCTGCGTCGTGGAAAATAGTAAAGTTAGTACTTTTGTTACATAAAATAAAAGTCAAAAAAGGCATTTGGTAAAATCTACATCCATATATGGCTTGTAAATTGGTTCAAAGGCAGAAACTTTTGCAATGACATTCAATGCTTAAACTCAAATCTTTGATTACAAATAAGTGAATAACCATCCATTTGATCAGTTTTAGCATCTCATCCAAGAGACAAAACATATGAGATTGCTCAAAGTGTTTTTCCTAATTCATAGAGATGTGTATTATCCTATTATTAGATACTAGGGAGTGTAATTATTCTCTGGTATTTAAAGAGAAGTTATGATTTTTCTCCCACTTAATAAAAATTATTTCTTTAATTCTATCTATAATTTTTTTCTTATTAATTGAGAATTTTTCACATTAAAATATTGTCTCAATTTCTGTTTTTCTCAACTTTAATTTTACTACTAAGATATTTTTATGGTACTCTCCTATCATAATTCAAACCTTATTAGACATTATTACATGAACAAACCACTCGTTTATAAGGAAGTAATAGAAAACTAACCATTAAGAAGGGAGGATATGGGGTGATTTCAATATTCATGCATACTACTCAGTTAACTAAATCCTTTGATTCACAGATTGTTATGTTGTGATTTAAACGTCTGCTAATAAAATTATTAGCTTTTGATTACATTTCTGCTTTAAGAAGACCTAAAACTAAACAACTGCTATACCCACATATGCCTTATTCACACACTTAAACGCTTAACTCTGCTGGTGGGATGATAACATGAAACGCTGAGGGAGAATATGTATATATATATATATATATATATATACTAATACTCCCATAACAATCCAAGTGGATTAATCTAATGCATAAGAAGGCAAGTCATTGTTAGCTACTTTTGGTCTCTCACAAGTCACCTCATCACCATCTCTGAACTCTCTAAAGCATGACAATTTGGCCAAGTCTTCAACTGCATCTACAACATGATCCAGCTTTGCCACCATTTCCACAAGCATAGAAGTGAAAGCAGCAAAAGGCAGTGCTTCTGAGAACTCAAGGCTAGTCATCGCAATCTTACTCATCAGTGGCTTTAAAACCTTCTTGTGTCCCTCCATTGACATTTCACCAGAATGCTCTTTGGATTTATATTCAAACATGGAAGAACAATCACTCCTAACACTTGAAAATGAGACTCTAGTGTCTTCTTCAAGATGTGTGGTTCCACCAAACTTCTTTGAGCCTAGAAAGAGTTGTGGTTGGGATTTCAAGTCATCGTTGAGGTTTTGTAGAGCTTCATTGAGATTATCAGAGAGTACTTGAGGAGAGAATTGACGTTTGTCCCTTATGCTGTTGGCCAGTTCCCTTAGTGCTTTAGACACTGCTTCTGCAAGTTTGATGCAAGAGTTTTTGTATAGGGCTCGAATTGACACCGGTGTCTTAATTCATGTAAAGATGAAAACATATATCAATATTTTATGAACATAGCAAAAAAAAAAAAATTATAATAGGGGTTATTCCGACCTATTATTACAAAGATGTTAGCCAAAAGAATAATGTTGTTGACATTTTCATTTTTTATTGATAGACCTAACTCACGAAAAATTATTTTATAAACTGAAATTATATAGTCCTAACTAATATCCATGTGCCACATAGTTTTAGACCATATAATAATTTCTGCTCATCCATAGGTTTCAAGATATTTGTTCTCTTCTATTTATATAAAAGTAATTATTCATTAGAAACCAGAAACATTTTTCCTGTTACAAGAATAGTCTCTTTTGACATCGATCATGTATATAACATTTTCTAAGTGTAATTTTTTTTTCTAAACTAGTTGATTAAGATATAGTACCTGAATTTCAGATAGCAGACACCCATGTAGTGCAACAACAATGTAACTAAACTGGCGAAGAGTAGTTCCCACTTTTGTATATTGGCGCCATGGGATTCTGTGCCAATACCTTGACCATCTTGGCTCCCAGCTTGCTTGTAATGCCTGTTTAATTGCACGTCCATATCAGAACTTCTTCCACAAAAAGCAATCATTTTGTACATTCTTTAACTTCACAAGGAAAGGGCATAGTTACCAGTGTTTCATCTTTAGCTCTGGAATCTAGAACAGCCTTGTAACCTTTGTAAATAAGATCCTCAGTTGAATCATCTAGAGTTTCTTGATTTTCAGAATCATGAAAATATCTCACTACACAAGCTGCATGATTGTTTGGACCAAGACAATAGAAGTACATATACATTTTAACATTCCATTGTAAGTTTGTAACCTTTTCTATGTTCATAATTAAATAGTGTATTATTCATCAATTTATTTTGTTTTCACAAACTTGAGTACTGTTCTTTAACATAAGGCAGAATACCTTGAAACTAAGTTCAGATTAATTACCTTCTATAGAGTTGGCTAGACCTTCGAGCTTTGATATGGTGGAATTATGGAGGTCTTCCCCTGACCAGTTTGGGAAAACTAATAGGCTCATTACAAGACATAGGCCACCACCTATAGCAATGGTGGCTATACGATCTTTCGCAATTTCCCACACATTATCAACACGGTAACTTGACACAGTTATCAAATTGAAAGTCAAGAGAAATATCATAACACCATAGTCATAATTCTTCTTGATATGGGGGATGAACCTCACATAAGTAGTCGTAGCTCCTGCCAACCAAAAATAAAGTAATGTCTCAGCAAAACATTAGGGAAGCTTCAATCACAGGACAAAATACTTGATTACAAGTTCATTACTTTTTGAAGATGAGGATTAGAAGTTATAACATACATGAGGAGAAAAAACTTGATTACAAGTTCTCAATTTGTAAAGGAGGATTTTCTTTTTAATTTAGACTATAGGCATGTTTTCTCAATTTTCCTATCTCAATTTGTTTGAATGATAGACTGGAATGTTTTATTCTGTTTTTTCATTTTTCATTTCCTTTTTCAATACAAAATTATTACATTATTTTTTAATATGTTTTATATTTTAAAAATTTTGTACAGATAAAAACAAAAAAAAATATTTTTGGTTGTTTTTTTTACAATTTTTTGAAAACATGAAAAGGTTGAAAATAAGATGACTTTATAGTTATAGTTAAAAGATAAAAACAGAAAATAAAAATAAAAGTAAAGGAGACCTAAGCAATCTGGGAATGAGGTTTATTTTGTTTTTGTTTTTTGGTCCTTGGGTTTCTTATGGGGTTTTCTGACTGGAGGTTCATCTCAGCTTTTGTTAAAGTTGGATTCCGTTTTTCAGTTGGGCTTGGGCCTACGAGGAATGATTCAGATTCGTCCATGATTTACCATTTTACCGTATAATTGGCCAAATTTTCTCATGTTATTTTGTTTTTGATATTTTTTTTGTTTTTATTTTGTCAATCATTTCTAAGGATTTCATAAATATTTTTTATTGAAAATCATAATGAGATATATTAATAACGTTAAATAATATAATTGTTTTGGATTTAATATATTTTCCATCTCTAAACTTTTTGGGTTTTTATTTTTAGTTCTTAATCTAAATTTTAACCTGTTAAAATTTCTCAACTTAATTTTTTTTTGGTACCACTTTTAGTCTCAGTTGTCAAGTGACAACATTAAGTGTCAACTGACGACCAATTTAATAAAGAACTACGTTTCTTTACTAAACAATAAATAATAAAGTTGTTACCATTATTATCATTCTTTAATTTACTGGATTAAAGTTTGTTTCTTTTCTATAATTTGGACGTAATTAAAAAACTATGTTTCTTTTAATATGAAATGAAGAAAAATAAATGAACTTAACTATTTAAATCTAGAAAGAGTGTATGACGCTTGTATAATCATATGCAACTGTGCTATTTCATGCGTAAAGAAATCTTAAGAATACTTTCTAACACACTCCTGCTCCTGCTATAAAGTACATGTTGTTTAGCTGTCGGTTATAGTTCGGACTCCATGCTATCCTGAATTTGATGCATGAGTAGATTTGCTTCCTCAATTTTTTTGATAATTCACCAACAAACACAGTACCCTTTCAAACGATTAAACTACAAGCAAAGATTCTTTCACTTAATTAATAAGTGGTTATAATTACCTAAAATAAAAACTGCAGCACCAATGAAAACAGCTTGAAAAACCCGACCAGCGATGTCTGCAATATACTCAACAAGAAATGCCAATGATCCTGCCAGCAGAGTCCCCAACCCTCTATTCAGTCCTTTGCCTAATGTTGCTCCTGCAATACATAAGCAAAAAGGATGATATATATATATATATATATATTCAATAGTACTCAATACCTATGATCTAAAACATTACAATTTTCGGATCAACAATCAAGGTTCGAATTCCTATTGGGAGAGGTGTTTACCTAAGTTGTTTAATGTTTGATTATGCCTCGAAAAGAAAATAAAACAAGAAAAATGTCACTGAGAAAATGAGTATGGCTATTAGCTAGCTAGACTTACCAACAGTAAACTCCATCACCACAACCACAGTGAGAACAGCTGACATGGCATTTTGTCCAATCCCTGTGAACAAAGGCTTTATTAGATACAGCAAAGAAACTAGTGTCAAAGCCAGGCCCACTTTCAAAGAATGGACCACCCTTCTTGGATCCTCTTTCCCTACTTTCACTGCTGTTCTCCATGCCAAACCTGAATATCTTTTCACTTTCTCACCAACACTATTCATATTCTTCCAAATCCAATGCCTTCTGTTGTTACTTGCAAAATAATTGTTTTCAGCCATTTGAAATTAACTTTCAAGCCTGAATCAGCTGTGAGTAAGATAATCTAACCCTTAGCAATTTCAGTTATGATCTAAAGGATGCTTGTAACGTTTAGCTTAAAAAGCATGCACAAGGTGACAAGGAACAAAGAGTATTAAATACTGTGGGGAAACTTCTTGTTAATTCCTTCAATCGATGATAAGGATTGTTAGATATATGTGGATACAGAGTTACAGACAATTCCAGCTCCCCTAGTGTTTACAAAGAGAAAGAGTATAAGTTGGTAGCTTTCAAAGGTGCTTAATTATTAGAATACGTGGAGAAAACCAGCTTCACAGTAACCTGCAGAAGCATATATATATATATATATATATATGTGTGTGTGTAAATAAATAAAAGGGTGTTTTGTCTTTTGTTATCATGGTGCACCTTCTTCTAGGGGATCCAACAATATGTTTAGTACCACCTTAAATCCTGTGCTTGACTTGTTTGTTGTGAAATAGAATTATTTAGACTTGCGTGGACGGTTTTAAATTCTGACATATCATAGAAGGCTTAATGCTAGTGTTAATTTTGAAGTTGACAATTGCTGGTAGCTGCGTTTGAGTAGGCACACTTGCAAGCACACGTTTGTTATTGCAATTCATTATACTATATTATGGGACAATTGTATGACTTTTAAGGTTTAGTACTGGTACTCTAACAAGCTTGTTAGGGGTGAAAATAGATCAGATAATTTGTCAAGGATATATAATCTGGTCTGGTTAATGTCTGGTTTGGTCATATGTGTTTATTAAAAAAGTTAATTTGAGCTTTTAAAAAACCTTTTTAATTAAAAAGTTTCAGATTGCAGGCTTTAAAAAAAATCTATTAAACTTGAATAATGAACTTATATAAACTATAACTTATAATATCATACTTGACAATTTATAAAAGAAACATATCTATTATGTTATTTTTTACTTTTAATTATTTGTTTTTATT
Organism: Glycine tomentella; assembly: GCA_007407185.1. Classification (NCBI taxonomy): domain Eukaryota; kingdom Viridiplantae; phylum Streptophyta; class Magnoliopsida; order Fabales; family Fabaceae; genus Glycine; species Glycine tomentella. The sequence continues at coordinate 1,045,602 of PYAF01005195.1, forward strand.
TAATCAGACTTTGTATATAGAACAGGTCGGACCTTTATGCAGGTTAGCCTTAATAACTTAGTAACAAACCAGACTTAGACTTAGTGATAGTGATGCGAATCAGACCCAGACCTATCAAAGCCTAATTTGACATATTCTCACCCCTATTTATCATTTATTCTTTTAGAAATAGTTTGCTAGCAATGTGGTGAAGATTCACTTTTTTTCAATTTTTAGTTTGAGTAATAAATATTTTTGGCACTTCAATAGTGGAAATACATTATTGACACCTATCTCTTTCTCTTTATTTTCTTTTTTATATCACATATAATATTTATACTTCTCTCTTTTTTATCTTTCTCTTTCTGGTGTAGATTAGCATCTTTTTTTATTATCAGTATGAAAGAATGTAGATTAGCATTTGAGTGTCCACAGGTCATTTTTGTTCTAATTTCTTAACATGCAATACAACTTGGTTGTTGGGCTTATATTAATTATAATCAATTTTGCTAGAAATTTCACTTGTAATAGCAATTATATGTAAAAAAAGGCAATAATCACTGAATGTCAAAATAAACAACGTAATTAGGTATAGGGTAACGAATGATCGCACTTGAAAGTTTCACGTGGGATTATTCGTCACTGTAATTTCTAGCAAAGAATATAGGGAGCGTTTTGTCTTTCGTTGTTGCAGGGACATATGGTGCACCTTCTTATAGGGGATGTGCTCTTGGACCAAAAACACTGAAATTCGAGCTACCACGAAGCCAACAACCAGTGGTAATAGTCTAATAGACTGGCCCCAACTGTTGGGTCAGGTTCGAGACACTAGCCGCGTCTCCTCAACCCATGTTATGAAACCTACTTGTTTTAACATTGTTAAATTAGAAAGTTTATTTAGTTTTTTTTTTTTTTGAAAGGGAAAGTTTATTTAGTTATTCTGTCATTTTTTGAACATTTTTTTCACTGAAAAACGTTTTTTTTTTTTTTAATTTCGAAAAGGCACAATAAAAAGTAAAAACAATCCTTAATTTCTTCAATTTAATCCTTCAAACTCTTAAAAGAATCATTCACTTTCTTCATTTATAGAAAAAGGCAATTAAACTTTTGAGATATCGTGTAAATAAAAAATTTAAGAGACAAATTGACCAAAGTAAAGTGGAGTTTCACTCGGTTACCCTAAGCTTTTATATCGAAAAACCCAAAACTTTGAGCATTTTATTAACGTTTTGCTAAACAATATGATTGCTATTGGGTCCAAAAATATTATAACAGTGCTACTAGGATCATGACGGTCATTATAGTCATAGTCATATGGTACATGTATTATCCATTGAGAATAGAGATGTTCTACTTGATTAATGATGCTGAACCAGTGATTTGAAAATTTGTATATTACTCTACAATATTACATTTAAGTTGAGATCCTATCATCCTCCAACTGATCCAGGTGTGACTCTACGACAAGCCACGGTGGATCCCATCAGCAAATAAGAACTCGCAGTTAATATGAACGGAAAGAAGCAATAAATGTTGCCATCGCACACAAAGCCCACCATGATCGAGACTAAGAACCAACTAAGGGCCGAAACATCAAAATTCTGTAGTGCCATAATCTTCAAATACTGATTCCTTGTCACTAGAATTGTGCCAAACTTTTTTTGGGTATCCTGCAATCGATGATGATCTTAAAACATTATAGAGAAAATATTCACTAAATGTTGGTAAAAATAAACAGGGGACAAAAGAGCGGCCTTTACCTAACATGAATTTACCGGAACTCATCGTGGTAATCGTCATCATCATCTTCATCATCGTTGAAAATAGCACTATAAAATACATATGGGTTCTCAATCATCTCAGTCAAAGTAAGACGGCCATCCTTGTCCTCATCTGCCTGTCATAACATTATTTCATGACTTCATACAATGGTTACTGATGAAATAAATGCATGATGTTATGCAACAGATGTTGGGAGTGCATATTGAGCCATCTTTGTCAGTAACTGTTTCTCATAACATTATTACAATGTTTAATGAGATGTAACGCAACAGATGAAGAAGTGCATGCTGAGGCCATCGTCAAGAAAAATTAATCCAAAGGTAGCATCTAGTTGAAAGATCTTAACATGTAAATCAAGTACGATGTATATAACCCCTCAAAAAGAAAAAAAGAGACTGGTTAACAAATAATACTTAATACTTCAGAATTCAGATTGTTAAATACAAGATATGCACCTCAGCTTTCCCACCAAAGAAAACAAAACAAAACCATCCCCTTCCTCCCTCTTAAAACAGTATAGAAGGGAAAGATTGTTAAAATATAGTAATACTTTACATTGCTAAATAGAATATATGCACCCCAAGCTCTCCCACCATAGGAAAAAAAAAAATGCTCTTTCCCTTCCTCTCTCATAAGTCGTAAACCAGTACATATTTACTAAAACAAGTATTAATAGCAGCAAGAAGTGGAGATAAATCTGGCTGTAGTGATTTATGCACTTAGTATATCGGAAAAGAGACATTATTTGACCATAAGCAAATGCCAAATGTGCATTTTCAACAACTAAAACTGGAAAATGGAGAGGAAAAATGAATAATAAAATTTATTACTTGATAATGAAGTCCCCCAAGAAGCTATAATAATAATGAAAACAAGCAGACAAAGAATTGCAGACAAAATAAATTTCAATTATTCTTATCCAAAAAGAATGGGAACTCATTAATGAATGATTTTTATTTTAAAGAGATCAAAATGAAAGTACAATTATCAATTACGGCTAAAATCTTTATTAAACAAAAAAGGAATCTTTAGTGACTAAGAAGCAGCGGCCAGCATGCTATTTCCAATAAAAACCACATAAAGTGCAGTGTGCAGCTATCAACTTACATGGCTATAGTGAGAGAAATTATTGATTTATTATTGAATATTGATCTCAGAAAGAAGTGTCATTTTAAGTTTAACACCAAAGATAGAGCGATGAAGAATTGCCCTCAGAACTATCAAGCTACAGAAAATTTATCAGCTTTATCAACTATATCACATTATTACTTCTGATATATTGAGAACTGAAAATATCTAGCAATATTTATTTCAAACTTTTGTCTCAAGGCACTCTGGCAAAGTAAGCTAATAGATATTCACCCATTACTAGGATGCAAAGTAGGAGAGCCCACATAGGCCGGAATCAATGATTCACTCACAGTGAGGGAGTTGTAAGTCAGCAAGGGGATTGTAAGTTTGTAACTGTAATCACCTGCTTACATGACAGGAGGGTCATGAGTAAAAAAGAAAAATCAGTTAAGAGGTTATAAAGGAAGAGGAGGAATAGAAGGGAATGAGAGAGGAACATAGAAGCAAGCAAGGATTGAGTGTGCGATTGGATAGTGGGCTACAGGTCTCTTGGATGACCTTTGTGGCTGTTATGTAATAGTGAATCTGTTATTCTAACAGGGAATTATTCCCACTTTTTTATAATCTAATACAGTAATACCGGGTTCCTATCAAAGCACATAAAGCATTTACTCAAAAAACAGTTATGTATGTAATCCATGTTTAAGCCAATATCAATTGAATAAATAGTCATTTGCATGATCCGCTGACTTTGCAATAAAGAATTGGCACCTTTGTCGACAATAAGAGTGTAATTGCTGTAAAGTTAAATACAGTACCTGTGAAATGATATAATCTGCTTGTTGTTTTGCATAATAATGCTCAGATGGTTGGAGTTTGCCAATTATGGGCAGTAGTTCAACATCTGACAAGTATCTGCAAAGATCGAGATGGTAACCCAAAATCGAAAGATGTATGCTATCAGGAGACTACCATAATGATTCAAAGAAAGTAGACTAATGATGAAAATAAAAAGGGTGAATACCCGTCCCCATCCTTGTCAAGCTGAGCAAACAACCCTCTAGCTGGAGCATCCATTGAATTATCTGTGTCATTGTGACTTTCTTCATCATAGTTCCTTACCAAATCAAATAGCCCATGGAAAAATTCTTTAAAGTTGACCTTCTCATCTCTGTCTGTATCTCTTTCCCTGTAAAAAAGAATTGGGTATATCAAACACTAGTAAGCCAAAGCAGTGATATAAATAACCCCATTCCATATAAACTGAAGAATCCATTCACTTCAGACAATAAAATTGACTACAAATATTGTCCCCATTTCTTATATATGGCACAATAGTAGGTGAAAAAACTATACAAATATTGAAAGTTGAAACTTCTTCTAGAGGAGGCAAATGACTGCAAGGAAAATTTCATTTTCAAGGATAACAAACCAACCATACATCCATCACTTACAAGTAATCAGCTGGGATAGCTAAACAATGGATTGAAACAGTCAACTTCAATCCTAATAGGTTGCACAGATTACAATGGTGTTTGGCTTTATTGTTGTTTTGGTTACTGTTTGGCTCCCTTTTCAAATTTACAGTGCATAACGCTGGCTTTTGTCCTAGATGCAATTTGGCTCCAATTTTTGCATTGTTAAATAGCTGCTATAGTGGGATTATTACGCTATGGCATTGTAGAAATCCTACAATCCACTATCATGACTCCATTATAGTGCAGCTTCCACGAAAATGCATCCTCCTATCATCTCAAGAGAATAAAGTAGTCACCAACAAGTCAGTCACTGAAGTTGAAGATGTTGCAATATTGGAAGAGGTAGAAGACATTGATTTTGAGGACTAAGAAGGATAAAAAATAGAAGGATATGGCTCACTATCCGACAATGAGAATGATGATTATATTATGGAAGAGGTAGAGGAGAATGACTAGATATTTTGTCTTTACGGTTTAACTTCTTTTTACGTTAACATGAACAATTGAACTTTTCGGTCAATATTATGCCAATTTTTATGCAACCTAATTTTAGTTGCATACAACTTATTTGTTATACATATATAATTTATTTCAACTGCAATGCAACTTTCACCATTTGCCCACAACACTATCTGCTATATAATATGGAGGATTTTGGGCTTTATGCCATTTTCCACAATCTGCTATTGATGACCCTGAATTTAGTTCCAGAAGTGGTCTGGTCCAACCAGTCTCCAATCCTAGATGCCCCTGCCTTGTCTCCATCCAATGTTGTTATCATTTTTTTTTTCATTTACAATAAATGTAGTTTTTTTACATTTATTCCGGTGACTTCATTTCTCCAATGAGTCATAGATTAGTGAGGAATTATTGGAAAAAACCCAAGTTTCACATTGGCTAGAGATAAGACAAAGATAGAATATATAAGTGGAGGGAAACCCTCACCCCATGAGCTAGCTTTTGGGGTTGAATTAGGCCCAAACCCAAATTCTAAGAGGAATTGACCATGATTCATACCAGCCTCCTATTGTGAATAATATAGGTGGCAATTTCTCCCCTTTCATTAATGAGTCATGTGGTGATAAATTCTTTCCTTGGTTGTGCAACACTCCAATATCTGGAGCCATCCTCAAGTTTCCTTTTCAGCCATGTTTGGTGGAGCCCATATTATATTTTTTTTCCTTTTTTTACTAAGGGTTTTTAAAGCATATTGAGCTTAACCTTGACAGGGAGAATTAGAACATATGAAAATATCCAACACTATCTTGATTATGTCTTGGAATAATCTAGGGTATCTTAGATATTTATTTATGATCCCATGATTTGTTTCCTTATTCAGTTAGGGTTATGATTTAGTATATTGGTATAAATGAAGTTTAGAGCTTTATGTCTTGAATCACTCTGTAACACATCAAAAATTCACAATGCACAATAAAATATTATTCAAAGTTTCTAGTCTCTCAAATTCCTCCCTCAACACCTAGAACACAAACCTGTAATTTCAACAGAGATGAATTAAGATTAAGCCTTCATAGACTTTTTTCTGATATTTGAGTTACCTGACTTCCTCCTTGCACAACCACTGAAGAAGCTTAGGGTTTTTGCTGTCAGCAGGGTGCAGAAAGCTAGAAGACAACAGACAAAAACAAAAAGGAAAACCATCAGCAAAGAGCAAAAGGGATTATCAAGTGCAAGGTTTCCTAGCAAGCAATAGACTAGAGGCCTTACTCATTGAATTCAGTTAAGTTTAGAACACCATCTCCATCAGCATCCGATGCATTAAAATGCTCTTCTTTCCACCAACCCATATCATAACCGAAAGACTCATTATCTGACGAAAAACAAAAACACATCGTTCAGCAACACACAGTCATGAAGGTAAAAAAACAACAACAACCAAAACACAATAATGTAGCTCAAAGAACAGTGATCACATACATTTGCACAACTATTAGAAAAAAAAGAGTTGAAATTCAAAGCAAAGTGATCTCAAGTTGGAGTCATAAGTATGTAACTGTACTTGTTGCTTATAGTAGTCCTACTCAGGTCGTGCAATCTCGTAGCAATAAAGAAGAAAGAAAGAAATCTAAAGAAGGGACGTGCCTGCATTTTGAACCCAACTTGGAGGATCGTACTCGGAGAAGGAAACATAGCCATCGTGGTTCTTATCGTGAAGTTCCATCTCCCTCTGCGTGCGATGCAGGACCTCGCGCTGGGCCTGCTGGAGGTTCCACTGAGTCAACTCGTGCTCCGTCACGAACCAATCGGTGGGGTCCACATCGATCTTCGGGAACAAGAGTATCAACCTGCTGGTAACATTAAACTTGTCCTCGTCATTGAGGTAATCCTCGGCGTCCATGAAGTCCTCCCACTCGGGCTGGGACTCGTGGGCCGGGGCCGGGTCCGACTCCAGTTCGGGATGGGCCTGGTGGATTATCTGCTTCTCCCACTCCTTGTCCTCGCGGTGGCGCTCGAGCTCGGCTACGAGAGGGTCGAATGCGACGGCGTGGTGGCGCGAGGGGGTGAGGGTGAAGTTGGAGCGGAGCTTGAGGCGGCGGTGGAGGTGGCCGGAGTGCTTATCCGGGGAATGAGAGAGGAATAAAAGAAGCGCCGCTGCGACGAGTATGTAAATGAATATCGACGCTTTGGCCATCGCTGCTAAGTGCTAACAGTAACAGCCACCACACCACACCAGATCTGATTCTGAAGCTGTCTTCAATTCAACTCGCGATCACGTTCATGCTCGCCGCCTTTATCCCATTTTTAAATTGCATTTCCTCATCATCGCTTCTGTCACTCCTCTTGTTAATTAAATAACAAATACTTTCTATATAATCTCACAATTAAGATTTTTATACACTGAATTAATTATAAATTATTGTTCAGAGGATAACTTTTAAAATAATTATTATAAAAATCAATAATACTATGAATTAGATCAAATACAAAAAATTAACAATATTTATAATTTATCAATATATTTCAATTAAATTAAAAATAAGATTAAATATAATTTATTAGTAAAAAAGAAAATAAATTATGTATTAATAATATATAGTAGTTTTACACTACATTATCAATTTTTTTATTTTTTTAATAATTATCTTAAATGACATATAAATGGTAATTCTTTTTATTAATTAACCGTATAAATATGTTTTATATTATAAATATATAACCATTAATTTTTTGTTAAAAACATTATTACATTTGTTTTTATTTAAGAAAGTGCACATTTATATAAATGAGTTATCAAAAGTGATAATTTTATAATAAAATCAACTAGTGAATTTAATATTCATACACCATCGAAATATAGAACTTTACAATATTATTTAATTAAAATTCACCAGTAAAAAAATAATTAAAACTTATATTAAACATAAATTTTACAATAATTATTGTAAAAATTAATGTTTTATTTGGATTTGGTAAATTTGTTACTATCAATCTCATCTACCAAAGACTGATGAAGTTGCACGATGTGGAGGGAACAAACTCCATCGATTACTCAACAGGGTCCATAGAGTGGAGAATCGATTCCATCTTTTCATTAATGGCATTATGGAGACACCGCTAGCACCTGGACCTAGGTAGAAGATGCTAATGATAAATACAATGGACTCTCGGACCCAGATGAACACAAGATGCATTTGTCACCTAGATGAACCTGTTCACTAATGATGATGTCATCGTGTGTTGAGTATTTCTAACAATCCTAAAGGAAGAAACACTTCATTAGTACATCCGTCTATAAAGAAATTCAATTAGGCTAAACTTGTGTTTGGCTCATTGATCAAAAGACCAAAACTTGCAAACGACTTAAATAAAGAATGTTATGCGTAGTTGGCTTGGACCACAAATAACTTGACTAAAATTTTGGCTATGAAAAAGACCAAAAGACCGAGTTATTTGACTAAATTAAAAAACTAAAACTCGCATACGACTTAAATAAAGATTGTTAAATGCCGACAGATTACTTGGCTAAAATTTTGACTGTAAAAAATATCAAAAGATTGAGTTACTTAGCTAAATCCACATATTGAAACTCACATACATATTAAATAAAGACTGTTACGCCCAGTCGGCTTAGACCATAGATAACTTTGCTAAAGTTTTGGCTGGGAAAAAGATCGAGTTACTTGGCTAAATCAAAAGATTGACACTAGCAGTCGGCTACTCTAATCCTAAATTTCTAGGAGATTTAAATAAGATAAGAGGAAAACTTTATCACTTAGTCATAAGATAAAAATATAATCCTAATATCATAAAGTATGTTTTATTAGAGGAAAGATAAGTTAATTGCCTTATTTTTTCCTTTTTACATTATTTGAAAGGAGAATATTGAAATTAGATAATCCAATATCTCCTTATATAAGAGACCATCGAGATTTAGATAAAGCATTTTATCTAATTCACATACTATTGCTTGCATATATTTACACCTCTAACTTAAACGCCAGAGTATTTTTGTAAGTATTTTCTATAGTCGTGGAGAAACTCATGAAAAAGTACTAATATGATTTGGTCTTGTCAAATTTGGTAAGAATAATTAACAAGTTTATGTACCTATATAAATTATATATTTATACATAGGTTATATTTGACAAGACATTTCAACTAGTTTCTAATTTTTTTATTAACTAAAATACTCATTTAATTGTTCGTTAAACAAGTTATCATCAATAAATTTATTTATTTATCTTGTTACCTTTTTTAAATTAATCATGATATTATTATTTTTCTATCATTTTACACTTTTGAACTATTTTAACATTTAATTTTATCAAACACTTTAAATTTAATTATAATTTTTAAACTTTCAAGCTTCAACTAATTTTTCAATTCCCAAGTAGATTTTAAAAAACAATAATACATCACATAAATATGTCAAAATTGTCGTTTGACTGTCGGTTTCATCTGTCTAGTGGTACGGTTTTGCCTCAACAAGGGTCATCACCTATATATGAGATAATAGTAATAATTATAGACATTGAAAAATTAAGCCGTGAAAACAACACACATATATGTGTGTACAATACACACATACACTGATACACTACATAATACTAGTACTGTTTACAAAAGTAAAATTGGAGGGGCAGTCGTCCCCTAAAACTTAAGTGTAGGTCCATTCGAAGATAAAATCGTTTGTTCAACTCTTATAACATGCAGAGAGACATACTAACGTTAGTCTCCTTAAAGCATTTAAACTTGTGATTAAATGACCTAACCCGGAGTGACGTGTAAGTATTATTTTGTTTCCCTTTTGCTTACAAAGTTTCTTATTTGAGATTTGGCACAAATGGTATATGAGTCGCCCTAGAAAATTTTATTTTCTTTCTTAATTTAAAAAGGCAATAAAAATTGTTTATTTTTAATTTGTATGTAATTAAATAAGTAATAAGTTGGTTAACAAACTTAGCTAACCAATAAGATAGTCTAATTCTATTAATTGAATATATGTGACTAGTTGTAACTCTAATTCTTAAATTAGATTCCTATAAATAAAAATATGCGTGTCAATAAAGAAACATGTATAAATTCATCATCAAATGAAGCATGATTATTCAAATCCTGAAAGTTTTGAATTTTGGAAAAATACAAGTTATATATATGTATATATATTTAAAATTAGACTCTTCAATTTTATCCTTAATGAATTTGAATCAATTAAGTTTGTACTTCCTCTACTTTTTAAATTTCATATTTTAGTTCTTTAACAAATTTTTGACAACTTTTAATCCTTTATTAATTTTTTTATAACAAATAAGTATTATAAATCTTAAATGTGACTAAATGATCGAGAATTAACTTTATAGTCGACCAAATTGTTAAAACTTGTAGAAATACTTTGGCATTTTATTAGAAACCACTGGTTTAAAAAATGACATTTATAAATTGATCTAATAATAACATCTCTATTTTTTTCTATTTAATTTCTCTTTGTTGTGAATTTTCTCATTTTAAATATGTATTGCTCAATTAAATTCAAACCATCCAAATCACTTTCATCTCCTATATTGACATAAATGTATGACACATTGAAGTAAAAAGAGAAAAAAAGATGAACCAAAAGTCTAAAACAACCAAAATTCTAAAACACGAAGTTAATGTATGACACATTGGAGTAAAAAAGAGAAAAAGAGATGAACCAAAAGGTTGAATACAAGGTTGACATAAATGCGAATCCAAGACGATTATGCTTACCAACGACCGATGGGTTGGTTAGGTGATACTACAACAAATTGTCCAAAAAAGTCGCGAACCATATCATCGAAGGTAACTGTGACATGATCACTATATTGATGGCAAAGAGTGAAGCTGAATTTTTTTGAAACAGTAGTGTTAGATGGAGATGTAGAACAATTGGTCGAGGTCATGGCAATGGCATCACCCACCTTCAGGTATCTGGTTCGTGCTGCTGCTGAATCATGAAACATGTTGGCTGCTACAACTACTAGAATAAAGACAAAAGCACTTGTTCTCCTTCCCATCACTCTTTTGTTTTTGGAACTTTCAAGTCATTAAGGTAAGCCTGCCTTGGTTTTATTTTATAGAGAAAAAGAAAAAAGCAACTATTGCCGACTAATTGAGATGAGATATTACTCCCTAGGTGTCATCTTATCATTTAATTTGTTTAAATTTTGAATTAACATTATCTTATCTAATCCGACGTTTTTACTTTAAAGAAATTTGAATTGAAGTTTAATTTTACTTACTTTTTAAAAAATCCTTTTTTAATATAAAATATAAAATTTATATAATTTAAAATAAAAGATATAAAATATGAAGAAAGCAATGAGATTTTATCTCACTTTTTTAATATAAAATATAACGTTTAATTATTATTTTTATATCTTTAAATCAAATTTATCATATAGAAATAAATTTTTTGACTTTGTTGTGGCAATGTGACCCCTGGATTTTTTTTTTTACAATTTCATCACCTTTTCATCCGTACGGGAGTTGGGGGAAAGAAAAATCCAAAAAACTTATCACCACGGCCTCTAACTTTGCTCTCTTTTAACTGAATCTACAAGTTTTTAAAGGCCAGAGTAGTATTCTGCAAAAATCTGCCAAATAAACAACAATTTCAGGCTTGTGAGAGGGTTTCTTGGGTATTAAAGTTAACTTTATGGGGGATATGATAAGGGTTTCTTCAATGATGAGTCAATCACTCGAAAACAAGATAAAGGCATATATACATCTTAGATGGTCACACGGGAATAACATCACCGTCTCTTTACTTTTTCCAACCTCACACTAGGGAATTTGGAGAAGTCTAACATCAGAAAGTTCAGCTGCCAATTCATAAAGCCTTGGTGATGCATCCTCACATAGGCAGGTTTAAGTGGAAAGTATTGCCACTAATCCGTGTATTTCATCATTTATTTTTTCTTTTTTAATTCCCTTACCTTTTTCCAAAACAGTGTAGTTCTCCAATAGTTTGTGTGACAAAATAGCAATATGCTACCAGCGAGAATGCTTTTATTTCCTTATTTCGATCAATCACCATGGAACCTTGCTCCTGAAGATATATAAACTTCTCTCTAGCTTATCCTCTTAATAAAACTAACCTTTCAAGGATTTTTTAAATTTAGAAAAAGTTGACTTGAATCTTTCTGTACCATCTTTTTTCCTTCAAGCTGCCATGCTAATGCCTTTATATCAATCATGATCATGGTTGATGATTTAAGGTTGAGTCATCCCACCAAAGGGTCAAGATTCCCTTCCTAGTTTTCATCACTTTAAATACCTCTTTGGAATACAAGGGACTCATCAACCCAAGTTATCATAACTTCCCTTAGCTAGTTCAGACCATTCCTATTCAACTTCTGCTAGTCCATTCAATTACACAGAATGACAGAAAATCTTATTAATCATCAATCATGCCAGACCTTACTTCTTCGAGAGGTAGTTGTTGGAACTCCAGTCATCAGAAACATGTGATCAGCTTCAAAACTCAGTTAAAAGATACTTACCTGGTCCTGCCACTCAATGCCAATATTCAACCACGACGTCAAAACTTCTCCATATGTTAAAAACAACTTTTGTACATCAACTTATTAAAAATCCCTCTCATTTAACTTCTTCAAAACTTCTCTAATTTTTTACTGGCCTACAAAACCTCTTAATATTTCTTTGTTTCTCAAGATCCAAAATTTGTTAAAGTTTTGAAAGTGATATACAATCATGTGCAGGTTGTCATTCCACTGAAGAAGATCAAGTGTGTGAACCAAAGTGAAAATGTTCAGAAGCCAAGACAGAAGTACATAGAGATGGTCACAATTGACAATTTTGATTTCTGGTTCATGGGTGTATTAAAATATCAGAAAACTTTCAAATATCTTGAGCAGGCAGTTTCTCAATCTTAGTTGAGTAGCCAAATCCACCATTTGAATTTTGAACTCAAAGATTCATGTTGTCAAGCTTAGATGAGTTGCAAAACCTTCTGTGTGAGCTATAAGCTTCATGTGCTCAGGAACAAACGCAGATATACAAAAGTACTATCAGAAATAAATTAAACCTTTGCAGCTGTCATTGATGATCGTGCGCTTTCTCTTTGATAAAAGGGATTTCAGTTCATGGTACATATATCCATCCTGCTTGACACTACATATGACCTATGATAGCTATTCAAACATGGTTCATATCAGCTAAGTTGCAGACTTAGCTGCCAGCATTTCACGTTGTGAATGCAAGAGTTCAAAATTTGGTGCCTTATTTGTAGCAGAATCCAAGCTAAATGTATTCTGTGCCGAATTGGCTAGCAGTGCTAAGGGCCACACTACTTTTGTGGAAGGTGTCCATCCATCCAGGCACAGACCTGTGCTACAAAGGAAGTAGAGGAGTAAAAAAATACATAGAAAAAGAGGGAACAAAATTGTTAGCTTCCCAAATGTAAATGTTATCAGAACCAGAGTTTGTAATTCAGCTTGTATCATGACCAACTAACATTTTAGTCAAATTTGTGGATAAGTATTTAAAGTTGAGTCTGTTTTATTTAATTAGTATCAATTATCAGCAGGAAGTCTGATAGAATACAATTGATAAATGGGCAGTTCAACTATAGTTATTAAATTGATTTCGTTAACTGATATCAAGTATTTTACTTAAGTTAGTAACAGTAGAGTGATATTTGATTAATTAAACTTAAGTTTGTTTGAAGTTACTGATCTCAAATTCTCACTGGATCCAACTTATAAATCAGTTATAGGGAGTTTAGCATGAATCCAGATGGGTTGTGAAATATGGATGTGTAAGTGTAATCTCTCATTAGGGGACACGTTAAAGACAGAAAGGTCATTAGGTGCTCAATGTTGAACCACATATGACTAAGTCCCACATCGGTAGGTAAAGATAACAATAATCTGAAGTTTGATTATAAAGTGCACGTTACAATTGAAAGGAACTCATACCTTTCTCGGCCTTTTGGCTAAGATCAAGTGTAGTATCTGTTCTTATCAGTTTAATATCTGATATGTGGGCCAACGGTTCACACGATATTAAATTTATTTTTTGAAGGGGAGGGCCCAATACAGTAGCTTGCTACTGGGGTTCTCATGCGTCGCCCTTGTTTGGCACTATAGCATGGGCCTGGCGTACCCTACAGCATACGTTTAAATTTTTTTCCTGTGTTAGTTTTGGGGCGTACTTTAGGGTTGTGCTTATCTTCAGCTGGTGGTGGGTCGTTGTTGTTTAGTATATTTTAATTTAAGAGACTTTGTTTGGTTTAGATTAAACAATGCAAAATTACTGGTATGACAATGATAAGTGGGTAGTATTAATTGATGTTAATTTGGATTTTGTGAAAACAATCCCACTGAATGCCGAATTTTAATGTCAATTGGTTTATTATATTCTTGAATATTTTAAATTGGATATTTTAAACTTATTTTTATATAACTTTTAAATCATTATTTCTTATACGAAGTATTGAATCCGAGAAAATTTCTTGCCAATTTATTGCGTATTGGTATTTCTTCATACATATCCATTTTTCTCTTCTGTGAACTGAGTTGTTTTCTAGTGATTTATTTTCCTACAAGGAATTTATGCAAGTTTTGCTATGATTATTTAAGAATGATTTTTTGAAAATTTGTTACAATTTTCATGCATAATTTTAATGCTTTATATGTATTCTCAAGTATAAAAAGTTAATGTTTTTAGCATATTTTTCACAAATGATTTATCCATTTTTATCATTCATTAGCATACGATGTTATAGAAGTCATTAAGAAAACCATCCATGAATTTCTTGAATGAAGCTTCTGGGCAAACATAAAGATACAAGTGATGATCAGAAACAACATTTTAGTCTGTGACAGTAAATGGTAGAGGTTCAAATATCAGCTGAATTTCAGACTAGGCTATTGGCACATTATGAAATACAAGACTGCTTTTGCAGAAGCTAAGCCAGCCAGGGACTTATCATAGAAGAAAAGTTCAAAGGACAGAGAAATCGAATAAAGAGGGAAGAAAGTTGGTTCTGAATATTGACCGGCTTCAACATTTAAATGTTCTTGGTTTCAATGGACGAGTTTACATTTTCCACTAGGCTATTGAAATGCATATATTGACAAAAATAATGAAAGTCACTGCACTAATGCCATGGTAAAAGAAGACATTATAACCAGATGTTGGATATTTTTATCAAGAACAGGAACAAAATGCTACCTGTGCAGTTAGATGGGTGGCTTGGAAATTGGAATTTTCCTCCTTAATTTAATCCTCTCGATCATGTCAGCTCGTGGTGGCTCGTGTCGAAAGCCCACATGGACTAGAACTAGAGATGGAACTGAGAGAAGCTAATATAAAAACAGAGATCATACGCATGTAGAAGGCATCTTTGCGCTTGGGGCAATGACGCAGCTAGTGAGGTTCTAACCGAGGCGCGTCTATTGCTGGTTGAAAACTATTTCCAAACCCCCTCTTAGGCCTGGGTTCACCCCTGGCCTTCGAGAATTTCTGGAAGGGCTCCCTACGGGGTTAAGTCCTACTATTTTTAGTTTAATTTTTCTTTGTTATTTAAAGTTAATTTCCGTTCATTATCAAACTTTCTAAAAGTCTTTTTAAAATATCGAGAAATACAATAAGTGATGAAAAGAACCATTACCATCAGCATGGGGATGATCTGAGAAGGATTCGGCAAGTTTCTTTTTCACAATGTAGCTTCAATAGCCCTGTCAGCATCCCTCACTTTATCATAGTTAGATCCCATAAAAAGCACTGATGGCTTAGCGGATGACTGCCTGTGCTAATCATCCTTTTACTTTTTCTGGTTTAATTTCAAAGAGTGAGGTTCTCGAATAGTTTGTGTGGAAATATATTACTAGCCACAGGATTTGTTTCCTTCCATCAGCTGCCCTGGAATCTTGCTCCAGAGATATATATATATATATATATATATATATATATATATATATATATATATATATCGAGCCTCAAAAAGCTAACCCTTACAAGGGTATTTTTTCTACTTAAAAGTTGACTTGGATCTTACCGTACCATATATCTTAAAGCAAGCAAACAGTCCATCATGTGAAAATATTATCTTGAATAATTGTTCATCAAGTTGTCATGTCAGTACATTTTTACCAGGCAGGGTTGATGATTCAAGGTTGAGTTGTCCCAGTAAAGAAAGTGTCAGATTCACTTCCTAGTTTCCATCCCTTTAAATACCTCTTTGGAATACAAGGAGCTCATCAACCCAAGTTAGCATAACTTCGCTAGCAATCTAGTAGCTCCACCTGTTTCTGTTCACCCGCTGCTAGTCCCTTTGATAAAAAAAAAATCCTTTTTGTTTTTGTTAATCATCAAACATGCAGACCTCACTTTTCATAATCTAGTAGTTGGAACTCCAATCATCTCAGCTACATATGATCAGCTGCAAACGTCAGTTAACAGATACTTACTGGATCCTGCCTTTCAATGTCACTACACAACCACAACATCGATGCAAAGGAAAATTTTCTTTTCCTTTTCAGACAAATATCTAATTTTATTATGAAATATTGACAGGGTTACCAAAACGAGAGATTCTATGTTTCAGGTGGAGTATATTCAGTTGCGAACAAACTTGGAAGGAAGACGGATAGTCTTTCACAAGGAGTCCAAGAACATGGTGAGTATCCTTGTAAGACCTGGACATGTTTCCAAGACAAATATTGATGGCACTGATAAGGAACTATTATGAACATCATGCCTAATTTTCATCAAAAGGACTGTGGTTTTGAGAGTATAACTAATTTTCTTCTCCCTTCAGTTGAGTTCAGTATAGCAGTTGAATTGGCTTTGCTTGAGGCCTTATGAACATATCTAATTCTGTTTATATAATCTGAAATTGCAGTGAGACTAGGGGCAAACATATCTGAAACTGTTAAGAGGAAGTTAAGCTTAGGGGCTCGAATTATTCAAGTGGGTGGAGTTGAGAAAGTGTTTGAGCAATTTTTTAGTGTGAGAGAAGGGGAGAGGCTGCTGAAAGTTTCCCAATGTTATCTTTCCACCACATCCGGCCCTCTAGCGGGTCTCCTCTTCATCTCTACAGACAAGGTTTCCTTTTGCAGTGAGAGATCAATGAAAGTTTTTACTCAGAAAGGCCACATGTTGAGGATCCATTATAAGGTCAGTCGTGAAGTAATTTATACATAAAACCTCTTCATATTTCTCAGTTTCTTGATCCAAGATTTATTGAAGTTCTGATAGGTATATATGGTTGTGTACAGGTTGCCGTTCCATTGAAGAAGATCAAGTGTGTGAACCAGAGTAAAAATGTTCAGAAGCCAAAACAAAAGTACATAGAGATAGTCACAGAGGACAATTTTGATTTCTGGTTTATGGGTATCATGAAATATCAGAAAACCATAAATATCTTGAGCAGGCTGTTTCTCAAGCTTAGTTGAGTAGCGAAATCAACTATTTGAGGTTGAGGCTTCATGTTGTTGGGACAAACATAAAGATACAAGAGATGATCAGAAACAAAATAGAAATTGGATTTTGTCTTTGATAAAGGCAGCTTCACTGTTTTATCCATTGTTCTGGACACAACATGTTGGTGTGACAGCAAATAGAAGTGGTTAATATCAGTTGAATTGCAACACTTGGTTGCTAGCACATTGTGGATAAAGGTTGTGAGGACAAGAGTTCATCATTGATGCCTTCTTGTTGCCGAGTGCAAGCTGCATGTATTCCAGTTGATGGTTGGTTGCTAATGCTAATTAGTTAAGGACCAAATGGCTTTTGCAGAAGGTATCCATCCATGGACTGGACTGCGCGTGGAAGAAAAGTTTAAAGGAAAGATGAATTGAATAAGAGGGAAGGAAAATTGCTAGTTTCCCAACTGTACAAGTTTCAGGCTCATTATTTGTAAATATTTTCAGAACCAGGTTGCTAAAATTGTATTCCAGATTGTATTCTTCCTATCCAACTCTTTAATAAAATTTATATATAATTATTTAATAGTGAGTTTGCTTTAGTTACTAGCTTAAAAAACTAACAAGAATGTGACAGATAAAACTTGAAAGTGATAAATGAAATACTCTGGTATAATTAGTGGATTTTTTTTAATTGACCGCTGTTAATTAATTGTTACTTATTCCAGTTAGTTGCAGTAGAATGATATTTGTTTTTAAAATTAAGGTTTGGTCGCAGTATAGTCCAAATTATACAGGCTACATATTTGGTCTTGTTTTCTGACAGTCTTGACAATGTGACCTCTGGACTTTCAAAATATTGCTAGGATACCATTTTTGTGAACCAAATCAAGTCTGGCTGGTGAATACAAACTTTAAGAAGAAATTTTTAACTACCTACATATTTATATATACACATGCCCTGTAAAAACAGAAATATTTAAAATATTTCAATCAATACTCACGGTTAAATTTCAGCGAAATTGTCAAACAAATATATAAACTACACCACAAATTTTAAAACCAATAAGTGAAGTTATCAAACAAATATATAAATCACACCCCAAAAATTTTAAATTTCAACATATAATGTGAAACTTCCTAACACTCACAAGATATAAGAGTAAATTTTTCTCAAGAAAATTGTGAACCTTTATGTACAATTTATTGGGACTGAAATTTAACTTTATGGGTATATGATAAGGCATTTCTTATCACTTAAAAGTGATAACTTCTTATACCTGTAAACCATTTGTAGGTACCCACTTGACAACATGCATAACTGTCACTGGAATAGATACACATAACCAATAACCAATATATAAATTCCAACTAATTGGGTACCTACAGCTTTACATATGATATGAGACTTGGCAATTTGGTTTTCCACAAAACTTAGAAGTATCTCGAACACTCTTCTCTTCTCCTACTGTTCCCCGGCACTTGACTTTCATAGCCAACTTGCGGCCGCAGATAACTTTCCCTTTTTGACATAGACAATTTCACGTTCTATTGTCATGTTTTTTTTAATATATTATTTATCCCTTACCAGTTACCATCCTCATAGCCCTGTCAGCAAGCTCACTTTATGATATGGTTTAACCTTTGACCCAACAAAAAGAACTGATGGCTTCGTTAATGACTGTTTGAGCTTTAGTTTAGTCTCAAACCACATGATGAGAGCATGCATGCAACGGTTTTAGTTGCTGCTGATATCAATTTCTTCAATAATGAGTCAATCACTCGAAAACAAGATAAAGGCATATATCTATGTTCAGGGAATGGTCCCCTTTAATTTCCCTTAAGAAAAGCAAGAGATTGTGTTGTCCCCCACATTACATGTCGGCACATGTCATGTCACCTTGCCAAATGCCTACCCTTGAAGAGTGTATACACCATGCAAGTCCCAACTTCAATTTGGAGAAAAATGCCGCCAGAAAGTTCAAATGCCAACTCATAAAGCCTTGGTGACACATCCTCAATAAGCTAGTAAAAGTATTTCAACTAATTGGTGTATTTCATCATTTACTTTTTCGAGTTTAATTTCCTTACCTGTTTCCAAAGCAGTACATTCTCCAATGGTTTGTGTGACAACATGGCAACATGCTATCAGCAACAATGCTTTTATTTCCTTACTTAAATGAATCACCATGGAACCTTGCTCCTGAAGATATATAAAATCTTTCTCTAAGCCTCTTAACATTAATCTTTCGAGAATTTTTTAAACTTTGAAAAAGTTGACCTGAATCTTTCTCTACCACTTTTTTCTAAAAGCAGGCAAACAATCCATGACATCAAAATATTTTCTTGAATAACTTTCCTTCAAGTTGCCATGCAGTACCTTTATATCAATCATGGTCATGGTTGATGATCTAAGGTTGAGTCATCCCACCAAAGGGTCAAGAATCACTTCCTAGTTTTCATCCCTTTAAATACCTATTTGGAATACAAGTGACTCATAAACCCAAGTGAGCATAACTTCCTTAGCAACCTAGTAGCTAACCTGTTCCTCTTCACCTGCTGCTAGTCCCTTTGGTAAAACAGAAAAATCATCAAACATGCAGACCTCACTTCTTCATAATCTAGTTGTTGGAACTCCAGTCATCTCAGCAACATATGATCAGCTTCAAAAGTCAGTTAACAGATACTTACCTGGTCCTGCCACTCAATGCCAATATTCAACCACAACATCAAAGCAAAGTAAAATTTTCTTTTCCTTTACACACAAACATTTAACTTTGTTAAGACGTATTTATGAAATTGTTTAGCTTGGTGAACGGATCTAATTCTATTTGTATTACTCTGAAATTGCAGTGAGACTGGGGACAAATATATCTGAGACTGTTAAGAGAAAGTTAAGTTTAGGAGCTCGCATTCTTCGAGTTGGTGGAGTGGATAAAGTGTTTAAGCAGTTTTTTAGTGTGGAAGAGGGAGAAAGGCTGTTGAAAGTTTCTCAGTGTTATCTGTCCACTACATCCGGTCCTCTAGCAGGTTTCCTCTTCATCTCCACTGACAAGGTTGCCTTCTGCAGTGAGAGATCAATGAAAGTCTTTACTCGGAAAGGCCATATGTTGAGGATCCGTTATAAGGTCAGTCACAAAGTAACATATAAATGTGCCAAATTTGAACAAACTTAACAAGTCCTTATTGGAGAAGAAGAAAATAAAGTAAAATAAATCAAACTTCTCTCACAAGTTTCTTGATCCAAGTTTTGTTGAAGTTCTAAAGTATATTTGGTCATGTTCAGGTTGTCATTCCACTGAAAAAGATCAGGTGTGTGAACCAAAGTCAAAATATTCAGAACCCAACACAGAAGTACATAGAGATTGTCACGGAGGACAACTTCGATTTCTGGTTTATGGGTGTCTTAAAATATCAGAAAACTTTCAAATGTCTTGAGCAGGCAGTTTCTCAAGCATAGATTAGTAGCGAAATTCAGTGTTGGAACTGGAAGATTCATGTTGTCAGGACAAACAAAACTACAAAGGACGATCAGAAACTAACTAAAATTTGTCTGCTATCACTGAAGACGTTGAACTTTGTCTATGATAAAAGGGATTTCACTTCATTGTACATATCAATCCTTCTGGACATGCCATTTGACCTGATATAATAGCGAATGGATGTGGGGAACATCCGAAGAGTTGCATACTTGGCAGCCAGCAAATCACATTGCAAATGCAAGAGTTCACCATTCGGAGCATCATTTGTTGCAGAATCCAAGCTATACGTGTTATGACTGGCTTGCAGAGCTAAGGACCAGAATGCTTTTGAGGAAGGGATGGGGCTATGTTAGAGCTCTATGAAGGGAAATTACTTTAGGAGAAAAGTCTGAAGGAAAAATACATAGAAAAAGAGGGAACAATGCTGTTAGCTGCCCAAATGTACAACTTTGAGGATCAATTACACATTGATTTATAATGTAAATGTTTTCAGAACCTGATTTTGTAATTCAGTTTGTATTTATACTATCTAATTTTGAAGTCAAATTTGTGTCTAATTATTTAAATGCGAGTCTGTTTTACTTAACTAGTTTAATTAATTAGTAGGAATCATTGGTCTCACTGGATCCATCTTTTGAATTAGGATTTCTCTAATTGTGGGGCAACATTTAATAACGGATAAGTTTGGATTGTCCAAATGATACAGATATATAGGGTCTGGTTTTGTGACCAAATTGTGGCAATATAACGCCTGGACTTTCTTTCACAATTTCATCGTGCGATGGCAAACAGGAACCACCATAGCTTTCCAACTCTTATGTATATGAGACTATTACAAAGGTATAAGTCCCACATTATTTTGGTATACTTACTTTCAAATTTTAACCTTTGAATACCTAAATGATATTGTAGATGCGTGGGCTTTAAATAAGTATAACGCTAGGTGGCTTTAAATTTTTTATTTTATATTTCAAATTTAATTTAATTATTATATTAAAATTATTTAACTATTAAATTAATTAATTAATTTTTAAAACATATAAAAATTAAAATTATAACAATAAAATCTTTAATATATATTAAAAAATTACAAAAAAATATAATGGGTATGAGAACGGAGGAATAATTACATACCCATTTTTGTCTATTTAAAAAATTGAGTAATACCCATATCCGGTAGCTACCCACGAGTTCGAGGTATTTGTCATACAATGCAATCGCGCCACAACTTTGATTTTATGGAATATTTTTATTTTCTCTTAATTATCTTTACAAATTTAATTTAATTTTGAATTTGAGTTTTTGTGTGTGTGTGTGTGTGATTGTTTTTCCAGAACAATTCTCTCTTTGTACTTTGAAATTTTAGTGTTCCAAGGCTCTCATCTCTTAATCTTGCTATTCGGAACTTGAATTATCATATTCTAATTTATTTCTACTGTTGTGCATGATATATTTATTTTACTTTATAATGTTTTATTTATTTTTACATGTTATATAAAAACAATTTATTTATATTTTTAAAAAAGAGGCGCCATGGGCTGGTCCATTTGACCCAGAATTTGTCAAGAATTGAACCGTGTTCTGAAAATTTCAGGCAGTCATAGGAAAAGTAACATTTGACCCTTTCAAAACTCAGAGAAAGCGCTGAAGAAGGAACTTGTACTACAATACATATCGGCTTTACATGGCAATTTGCTTTTCCACAAAACTTTGAAGTATGTCTGTCCAACACTCAGTCACAGACTCTTCTGCTAGCCATCATGCAGCCACATGCAGATTAGTTTCCATTTCTGACTAAAAACAATTTTAGGTTCCTTAGCTTTCTCTTAACCATCGTATATAGCCCTATCAGCAATCTCACTTTATGATATATATAGTTTGACTCAACAAAAAGCACCGTTGGCTTCGTTAATGACTGCCTTAGTTTCAAAAACCCCAAGATTGCAATGGTTTTAGACTCTTAGTTGCGGCTGATGAGTCAATAACTAGAAAACAAGATTAAGGAATGGTCCCTTGAGAAAAGCAAGAGATTGTGTTGTCTCCCACATCAGCATGTAGACTTGAACTATCAGAAATTGATCTTAACAATGTTTTAGCATTCAACTTTCATAAATTTAGTATCCTTATGCTAATTAGAGACGACGAAATATGATATTTTATTTTAAGCAGAGGTGTTACGGATGTGATCCCATATCCTCCCCATTAATGAACCCGAGCAATCAGGGATTCCCCTTTATGACGCAGGAGCAGTTACCGGCCGATAATCCTTGATCCTCGCTACAGGCATAAGGGGAGAGGACCCGTCGGCTGCAATCACGGAGACAGAATGCCTCATCTCCGGTCCAGACGAAAGGTTATAAGGCAAAGAGATTCACCGGTGAAAGGTACGCATAATTGACTCTGGCCCTCCTCTCTCAATTTCACACGGCACACACAGCACCCCCATTGCTCCCGTGTCCGTGATCTCGTCTTCTGTCGTTGGTCTGATCACCATAGACTAACCGGGAAGAGTCAGGTCCTACATACAAACACCACCGGTGATACCACCGGACATCTCTGTTATCACATAACAGAACAAGAGGTCATATATATTAGATAGTCACATGGGATAAACTTCACAATTTCTTTACTTTTTCCTACCTTATCACGAGAATTTGGAGAAAGTTCAAATGCCAACTCATAAAGCCTTGGTGACGAATCCTCACATAGGCAGGTGTAAGTGGAAAGTATTGCAACTAATCGGTGTATTTCATCATTTACTTTTTCTTTTTTAATTCCCTTACCTGTTTCCAAATAAGGGCAGTTCTCCGATGGTTTGTGTGACAAAATAGCAATATTCTATCTGCAAGAATGCTTTTATTTCCTTACTTCGATCAATCACCATGGAACCTTACTCCTGAAGATATATAAAAACCTTTCTCTAAAGCCTCTTAAAATTTAACCTTTAAAGGATTTTTAAATTTTGAAAAAGTTGACATGAATCGTTATGTACCATTTTTTTCTTCTAAAAGCAGGGAAACAATCCATGACATCAAAATATTATCTTGAATAACTCTTCAAGTTGCTGGCAGTGCTAAGGACTGCTTTTGAGGAAGGGACAGGCTTATGTTAGAGCTCTACGAAGGGAGATTATTGTAGGAGAAAAGATTGATGGAAATATACTTGGAAAGAGGGAACAATACCGTTAGCTTCCCCAATATACAACAAGTTTGAGGCTCAATTACACATTGAAGTATAATATTCAATTTGTATTTATACCATCTAACTTTTAGTCAAATTTGTGTATAATAATTTAAATGCAAGTCTGTTTTATGTAAGTAGTTTTTAATTAATTAGCAGGAAGATGTTCGTCTCACTGGATCCATCATATAAATTAGGATTGCTCTAGTTGTGGGACTGTATCAGAAAATTGATATGTTTGGATTGTCCAGATGACACACATAGGATCTTGTTTTGTGACTGAATTGTGGCAATAACGCCTGGACTTTCTTTCACAATTTCATCACCTTTCCTTTTGTAGAATTGGTGAAATGACAATCAGAAACTATAGTAACCATATCTTCCAACAGTGGTGTGGATGAGACTAATACAATATGTTTAAGTACCACATCATTTGATTATACTTATTTTCAAGTGTTTATATTTTGTCTTTTGTTCAAATCTGTTATTTGTTAAATATATTTAAAGACACTTAGCTTGTGTGCATGAAATTACGTGAAGTAGCTTTAATGGAATTTTATTTTATTCCTTTTAATTATTTTTAGACAGTTAATTGAATTTTGAATTTGAACTTATTTTTTGTCTCATTGTTTTTCCAGCTCTCTTGTCTCTCTTTTCTTCTTTGAAATTCTACAATTTCAGGGCTCTCATATTTTTAGTTTTGTTAGTTCTTAAGCCTCGTGACAAGAACTTTTATTAATAATGACTTTGTTAACTCTATAGAAACTTTCCATAAAAACTCTACATTGAGACACTACTAAAGAAATTAAAGATGTGTTGTTTTGCAAATAAGTGGCTACCTCTCTTGTGACCAATGTTTGAGAAGCTGAAAAAGATGATAGAGCACCAGAAAGTTAATTCCTCTCTATTAAGGTCACCTGTGTCATAGCAACAGTAGCATTGACCCTTTCAAAACTCAAACAGAATCAAGGAATCTAGTTTAGTTGGTTAAGCAAGATGCGTGAGTCATTGTAAGTGCTTATCATTAATTTCTACCGATAAAAAAAAAACTCAAACAGAAAGAGCTGAAGCCAACTTCTGCTACATATGAGCTTTACATATGAGATGAGACCACATGGCAATTTGCTTTTCCAGGAAACTTTGAAGTATGTCCAACACTCTTCTCTTCCGCTAGCACATGACTTTCAAAACCAACATGCGGCCACAGATCACTTTCCAATTCACATATATAAACAATTTCACTTTCCACAGCTTTGCCTTCATTCTCTTAATTATCCCTTCCCATCATAGCCCTGTCAGCAACCTCTCTTTAGGGATATAGTTTGACCCAACAAAAAGCACCGATGCCTTCCTTAACTGCCTGAGTTTTTAGTTTAGTTTCAAACCCCAAGAGAGCATGAATGCTATATATGCATGGTTTTAGTCTTTTAGATGCTGCTGATATCAATTTCTCCAATGATGAGTCAATCACTCGAAAACAAGATAAAGGCATATCTATATTCAGGGAATGGTCCCCTTTAATTTCCCTTGAGAAAAGCAAGAGATTGTGTTGTTTCCTACATCAGCATGTAGGCACATGTCCTGTCAGCATGCCTAATGCCTAATCTTGAAAAGTGTATATGTTAATCGTAAATGCTAACTACTATCTTTAGAACATTAATTAAAAAATTAAAAAGAAAAATATTTTTATTGAAATACACAAAATTATAGTATTTATGAATTCTTTTATATTCTTTTATAATTTTATAATTAATATATATTTTTAATTCCTTAACAATTTCTTAAAAACTCTAGTTAATCAGATCTAAGTTAATATATGTATATTGACACATCCCATGCAAGTACCAACTTTAACTTTAATAAAGTCTTGACAATATTTTAGCATTGAACTTTCATAAATTCAGTATCCTCATTCAATCTTTGATCGTTTTAGAAAAAGCAAAAATAAAATAAAATGATATTTTATGTTAAGCAGTCTGTTAATTGCAAATAGGTCCTATATATTAGATAGTCACATGGGATAAACTTCACCATCTCTTTACTTTTTCCTACCTTATCACAAGAGAATTTGGAGAAATCTGGCATCAGAAAGATCAAATTAAATGCCAGCTCATAAAGCCTTCCTGATGCATCCTCACGTAAGTAGGTGTAACTGAAAAGTATTGCAACTAGTCGGTAGGTGTATTTCATCATTCAACTTTTTCTTCTTTAATTTCTTTACCTGCATGTTTCAAAAACAGTGCAGTTCTCCGATGGTTTGTGACAAATGGCAATATGCTGTCAGCAACAACGCATTTATTTCCTTACTTCGATGTAAACCTCTCTCCAAGCCTCTTAAACTAATTAACCTTTCTAGAATTTTTATGTTCTAAAAAAGTTTAATATTTCTGTACCATCTTTTTCTTCTAAAGCAGCCAAACATGTAAATATGCAATCCATCCATGACGTCAAAATATTATCTTGAATAACTTTCCGTCAAATTGCCATGACAGTGCCTTTATATCAACCATGAACGTGGTTGATGATCTAAGGTTGAGTCATCCCACCAAAGGATCAAGATTCACTTCTGCTGCTGATAAAAAAAAAAAGAAGATTCACTTCGTAGTGTTCATCCCTTTAAATACCTCTTTGCAATACAAGGGACTCATCAACCCAAGTGAGCATAACTTCCTTAACAACCTAGTATTTCAGACCATTCTTCTCGATCAGGATCCTTATTAATCATCAATCATGCAGACTTCACTTCTTCAAGTTGTTGGAACTCCAGTAATCTCAGCAACATATGATCAGCTTCAAAAGTCAGTTAACAGATACTTACCTGGTCCTGCCACTCAATGTCAATATTCAACCACAACATCAAAGCAAAGTAAATATTATTTTTTTCCTTTACACACAAACATCTAACTTTGTTCAGGCGTATTTATATATAATTGTTCAGCTTTGCGAATGGATCTAATTCTGTTTATATTACTCTGAAATTGCAGTGAGACTAAGGACAAATATGTCTGAAACTGTTAAGAGAAAGATAAGTTTAGGGGCTCGCATTCTTCGAGTTGGGGGAGTGGAAAAAGTGTTCAAACAGTTTTTTAGCATGGAAGAAGGGGAGAGGCTGTTGAAAGTTTCCCAATGTTATCTTTCCACCACATCTGGTCCTCTAGAAGGTTTCCTCTTCATCTCCACTGACAAGGTTGCCTTCTGCAGTGAGAGATCAATGAAAGTCTTTACTCAGAAAGGTCATATGTTGAGG
Organism: Glycine tomentella; assembly: GCA_007407185.1. Classification (NCBI taxonomy): domain Eukaryota; kingdom Viridiplantae; phylum Streptophyta; class Magnoliopsida; order Fabales; family Fabaceae; genus Glycine; species Glycine tomentella. The sequence continues at coordinate 1,072,696 of PYAF01005195.1, forward strand.
ATTCGTTATAAGGTCAGTCATGAAGTAATATATATAAAGTTTATATTGGATAAACTTCTCCGCAAGTACTTATAGTTAAGAAAAGAAAATAAAAAGGAAAATGAATCGAACTTCTCCCATATGTTCGAAACAACTTGTGCACCTCAACATTTTTATAGAAGTTCTTTGATCTAACTTCTTCAAAATGAAACGCATAAGTTGATTTGAACTTAGAGTATAAGTTTTATTCAGTTTACTTTCTGTTTTCTTCTCCTATAAGTATTCATTGAGAACTTTATCTTGAACCATCATATTTCTCAGTGTTCTCTTTATACAAGATTTTTTGAAGTTCTAAAAGGTATATACGGTCTTGTGCAGGTTGCTATTCCACTAAAGAAGATCAAGTGTGTTAACCAAAGTGCTAATGCTCAGAAGCCGACACAGAAATACATAGAGATTGTCACTGAGGACAACTTTGATTTCTGGTTTATGGGTGTCTTAAAATATCAGAAAACTTTCAAATATCTTGAGCAGGCAGTTTCTCAAGCATAGTTGAGATACTTGAGTAGCAAAATCCACCATTCAAACTTGAAGATTCATGATGTCAGGACAAACACAAAGGTATAAAGGACAATCAGAAACAAACTAAAATTTGGCGGCTTTCATGAAGATGTTGAGCTTCGTCGCTGATAAAAGGGATTTCACTTCATTGTATATATCCATCGTACTGGACACAACATTTGACCTGTGATAGTAGCGAATGAATGTGGTTCATATCAGTTGAATTGCAGACTTGGCTTCCATCAAATCTCGTTGTGAATGAAAGAGTTCACTGTTTGGAGCATCATTTGTTGCAGAATCCAAACTATATGTGCATTATTTGTACCAGAATGCTTTTTGAGGAAGGGATGGGCTTATGTTAGAACTCTATGAAGGGAGATTAATATAGAAGGAAAACTGTTGGGTTCGTTCTCAAACGTACAAGTTTGAGGCTCAATTACACATCGATTCATTATATAAATATTTTCAGAACCTAAGTCTGTAACTTAGCTTGTATTTATAACTTCTAACTTTTAGTGAAATTTGAGTATAATTATTTAATTGCGAGTCTGTTTTATTTAAGTATTTTAATTAATCAGCAGGAAGTTTGATATAATACATTGATAAATGGACACTTCTAATATAATAAGTGAGTCGATTTTGTTAATTACTATTAATTAAATTTGTTCCTTATTTCAGCTAGGTTTTTTTTTAAAGGAATTTCAGCTAGTTAATTATAGCTGAGTGATGTTTGATTATTTTAACTTAAGTTTGGTTGAAGTTATTGATTTCACCGTATCCATCTTATAAATTATGATTGCTCTAACTGTGGGATTAATGCATCTGAAACGGACGAGTTTGGATTGTCCAAATATTGTGGCAATATAACGCCTGGACTTTATTTCACAATTTAATCCACTTTCCTTTTGTGGAATGGTTAGAATTACAATCAGAAATGCTAAGCAGCGTAGCTTACAAATGTAGTGTATGTGAGACTGTTAACAAAAGGTTTAATTACCATATCGATTGGTTTTACTTGCTTTAAAGTGTTATACATCAATCTTTGTTTTAAAGGCATGGTCAAGTTGATCAAAGTATGGGCCTGTTAATTATTTAAATCCCAGGATACTTATCTTTGAGGCTAATGAATGAATTAGAAAAATACATTAGCTAGGGTACCATTTTTGTGACCCAGCCAAAACTATTTCCAGTGAACAAAAAATTTCAAAAGATTTTGTGAACGGCCCCCCACAACCATACTGAAAAGGGTTTATTGGGTATTAAGATTAACTAATTTTTGGGTAGGTGATAAGGGTCTTAATGTATCATTTGATAACTTCTTATACCTGTAAACCATGTGCTGGTAACCCACTTGACAACTCGTGGTACCAGATTGAGTTCTTTCATACCGCTTGACTCCATGTACAAGTTACACTTGAATATATGTACCCAAAAAATTGAGATTAATTATTAGACAGCTACTCCTAATGCAACAATATATATATTACAGGTGGAGTAAATTTGATCACTTCTTTAAATTTGAAAGCACAACATTAAATCCTTTTTAGGTGAGGTCAAGTGTGTTATGCTATGCCGATAGTGCCAGTGTTTTCCCTTTCAGAAATGAAAAAAAGTAGCTTTCGCTGTCAGCTTTATATGTGGGGCATGGGTATGATGTAGGAATGATTTGGCAATTTGCTTTTCCACAGAACCTTCAAGTAATATAGTTTGACCCCAAAAAGAACACCGTTGGCTTCAGTAATGAGTAATAACTGCCTGTGCATGTGATGCAGAATATTCATTCCCTAACTAAAATTTGCAATACTTCATTGATCTCACAAATGAAATATTCACCCGTTATTCTCATAATAGTTTACTCTCGTGAGACATAAATGATTTATTACATTTATACATATAGTTTACCTTAATTAGAATTTTGAAATATGAAAATGCCTTTACTCTCTCTTCACTTGTTCTTTTCTTAATACAACTAAACAGGAAATAAAATACAGGTAAAATGGACATCAAAAGTGTGAGAGATTGTATAAAAAAAATATTTTCATCATTTAGTGCAAGGGAAAATCCAACTTTGCCCCTAAACTACAAAACTATATATGGTCCGTGGTATAATGAAAAGGAAAATAGCCAACATGGAATGTTCTGGCAGTTGCCTGATGCATATGGAAATGATTTGGGGATCCCCTTTTCTACAAACACAAAACCATGTGCTCCCTCTTAAAATGCAATGCCAAAAGCAAGGGATTGTGTTGATTGTTTCCCATATGATCAACAAGTGGAAGAGGTTATGTAATGTATGTATTTTGATTCGACACTTGGAATCATGAAGGCTTCTTATTCTCTTAGAACCTTGATACAATGACACCCACATACATGGCAATTTTATTGTTGATCAGACTATATAATTATATATCCTTGACCTTGAGAAGTCTCACAAACATTTCTGCATTGAATTTTCACAAATTTAATATTCTAATTCACCTTTCAGCCATGTAGACAAAGAAATTAATTAAAATGATACTGTAGTTTGAACTGCGGTATGTTGGTTGCAACTTGCAAACAATACGTGAATATATATAGGATACACCTCATCTCTTTACCTTATCACAAAAGCATTCAGATTAAGGAGGCTGGGATCTGAAAGTTAAAATGCCTGCGTCAAAAGTTTTAATGATGCATTCTCGCGTAAGCAATTTTTAAGCTACGAGGCTGGTCAAATACTCCGGTACAACTCACGTCGATACAAAACCCCGAAACTTATTAGAAATAAATATAGTTTATATAAATATACAATATTTATAAAGTGATACTTTGCTTCTTATTAATATATATATAATTACATTATTAGGTAACCTTGTCAATCGCTCAAATGAGTAAGCACATGCATAGCATTTAATCCTTAACTTTAGCGTCCTTTGTCTTTTCAACTTTTTTTTTCTTATTCTTTTTTGTAAAACCGTTTGTGATTACTTTCCATACTCGTCTTTTATACATATTTAACCATATCATTCTCTACATTATGCTATTTTTTTGTTGTTCATAAAAATAAGGTAGACACACCTTCTTTTTGTATTTTTCATAATCATTATTTTTTAAAAAGTTTATGCATGAAACTTCTATTTTTTTAAATATTTTTTGCTTGCTTATTTTGTTTTTCCATTGATCATGTTCATGTGCTAAACTCACTAAATATTTTGATGGAACCTGTATAGCCATCTAGTTTTATTTTTATTACAATAAATCAAAGGATGTTAACGCAAATAATAAATAAAAAAATTCATATAAGTAATGTTATATATTGAAGAAATGGTTTTTAAATGGCATCAAGAGACGCGTTTTAAATATATTTTTTCACCATTTTTTTGGCAACAAAATCCCATAATTCAAAAATGTATAAAATGAAAATATACCATTGCTACGAAAAATTACCATTTTAAGTGGTATTTTAATCCAGATACCTGAAATTAAGTTAGTTCTTTGTCCCCTTCTATTTCATCGTCCCTTTAATTGATAATAAATTTGAAATACCATGAAAAATAGCAACATGTGTAAAATGAAAATAATCTGTATATACATATGATTTTGCAATGTAAAAAAAATGGACCCCTCCCTTTTTTTCTTCTTCCTATTTTACAAAAGTCAAGGCAGTGGATTGTGATATAAATGGTTACTGAAAATTAAGGGTTTGTCGGGTACAAAAGATAATTTTGTGGGTACATGATAAGGTTCCTGCAGTATCAATGTTAACTTCTTATAACTGTAAACCATTAATTTCAGAATCACATAACTGGTGTTCTTTCAATCAATCACACCACTTGACAACATGCACAACTTAACACAAGAATACGTGTATGTACACAGGAATTGCCATAAATCAGAAGCATAGGAATATTTAAAGAAGATTCAGGTTTAGTTAATTGAATCACTCCCCTGAAATTTCAGGGGCACAAACAACATTAATTCCTCTTATATTAGGTAAAGCCAATTGTGGTGTACATATAACAAAATAATGATGTTCTTCTCTCTTTCAAAATACAAAACAGAAAGTGATGAATGAACTTCAAGTGTAAGCTTTCGATCCGTGTGGGGCATAGGGATGATGTGGGAATGATTTGGCCATTTCCTTTTCAACAAAACATTGGTCTAGCACATGATGTGCATTTCTGAACAAAATTTGTCTATATCATGTAACATAGCCATGTCTCCCTTTTCTTTAAAGTTTAAAACCTTACCATAGCATTAACACCTAGCTAACTCATTTTATGATAGTCTTTTCACCCACTAATAAAGCACAGTGGCGGGTTCCATTAGTGAATAATGCTTGTGTTTCTATTAGTTAACTAGGTCCAAAATGATTTTCTCATCTCTCGCAGGTTGTTCCTCTATTCATATGCATGCATGATATGACTTGAAAAGATAGAGGAACCCCATCTGATTTTGATAGTTGTGATCTTCATTCCAGGAGAGACCAATGAATTCCTCAGACCCTTGCTTAAATTTTCAACACCAATTCCTGATCTATCTCAGACATAAAATATGCACCTTCAATTAATATTATTGTTTCTCACGTTTAAGACTTAAAATATACTATTAAAGACAGGAATTAGACAATGTGGTGGGTGCAAACTTTCCCCCCTCTTTACTTTATCTAATAATAGTAAAACTTAAAGAGAGGTCTGGCATCATAAAGGTAAAATTCCAGCTCAGAAAGCTTAAATGAGACCTTTACATTTGCAATTATGAATGAATAATGTGCCAATTGACGTGCTTTGTCATCATGCACGTGGCATTGTCCCAACAAACCAAAATATGTTACTATTTTTTCTTCCACCCATTTTCAAAAAGGTGGCATTTCCTAAAAGCTAAATAGTTTCTTAGTATTATTAGTATTTATTTATTTTTCCCTAAGGATCCAGAAATTAAAATTGCCCTGGGTGATTTTATTCCCTCTAATTTCTTATATGGGGGTTGATGGAATTACTTTTTCTTTCTTATTTTCTTTCCCTAGTTGCATACACAAAACCTTCAGCCAGAAATAGTAAACGTGAGAGCATTATACCTGTAGAGTGCAGATATATAAAAGAACAACACCAATTAGTTCAATATGCATTGTTGAAATCACAGATGCAAACCAATGGCCACCTAGAGTCAATATCCAAATGCGGTGAAAGCTAAAAGGATAACAGAACCTTAATTCGTCTTTGGTCTCAACATAAGCAGTAACAGCCAGCCAACCATTAAGTCCAACCACACATTCCAAGTTTTTATTTATATAAAGATTTTATATTTAAATTCAACAGAATCAACATCCAGAGGGATACTTTCAATTAACATCACAAAGTTGCTTTCAATTCTTTAATTAATAAACACATCTTTCTTTTTCATATATTTTTTTTCAATGGGCAACCAAACATGCAAATCTTCAAATTTTGAATTAGTTTTTTCCTTTTAGTCTTCATGATGATCCATATCTGACCCATCCAGCAAAAAGTCAGGAGTCAACTTGTTTCCTTTTGGCCATATATATATACCCTAATAGAACACAAGCATTCATCAACCAAAGTGTTAAGAGCTCTTGAATATTATTCACAAGCTTGTCATTGCTCAAAAGAGCCTCCAAGAGATAAGAGGAAAATTCCAGAAAGATAACAACAAAAAATGAAGGGCTCATTTCTTCATGACCTAGCTAATGGAATTTCTGTCGCTTCAACATACCATGTTGGGAAGTCGTCAAAGAGATATCTTTTGCCTGATTCGTGTGGCAAATACAGCAAGTCCATCACTAAATCAAAGCAAAATAGAGCACCCTTTCATCACAAATCTGGATTCTTACAAAGATTCCGAGAGCATGGTATATATATAATCTTTAACAACTTAAATTTTATTTTTCACTTTTGCTTAGTTGCAAGACATAGAACAATCTTCTGTCATAATTTGTATGATGCATAATTTGACATGATTATTGAATAACAAAATGAAGCTCTTATTGATGGCTTGAAACTGTTGTCGTAACATGCAGTGAGGCTTGGACCAAAGATAACAGATACAGTGAAAGGGAAATTAAGTATAGGAGCCAGAATTCTTCAGGTTGGTGGAGTAGAGAAAGTTTTCATGCAACTGTTTAGTGTGAGAGAAGGGGAGAAGCTGTTGAAAGCATCACAATGCTACTTATCAACCACATCTGGTCCTATAGCTGGTCTTCTCTTCATATCCACCGATAAAGTTGCTTTTTGCAGTGATAGATCCATCAAGATCTCTTCCCCAAATGGAGAAGATGTTAGAATCCATTATAAGGTGAATTTCTTTTTAATGATTCTTATAGTGTCTAGTCTATGCAAATGTTTTCTAGCAATCTCCTTAATCTTTCTTCATACTTTTGCTGATATGTTACTTCAATTTCTGTCATTTCAGGTCTCAATTCCCCTTACAAAGATAAAGTCTGTCAACAAAAGTCAGAATGTGGAGAAGCCTTCACAAAAATACATAGAAATAGTTACTGTGGATGATTTCGATTTCTGGTTCATGGGTTTCTTTAATTATCAGAAAGCTTTACGATGTCTTCAGCAGGCTGTCCCTCAAGCTTAGAGGAAAAAACTCGTACAAGTAAAATTGTTTGTCCCTTCTGCTTCATCACTTATTTTGTGAAGTTGCAGAGGTTCCTAAAATGTACAAATATTTTACATAATTTTGTTAATGATAAAAACAAAAACTAGTTGTTTTTTTTTTAAAAAAAAAAAAAAGCCTTTTGGTTCCATTGTCCAACATGCAAAGTTAGTTCCAATTTTAACATTTTAAAGGCAAACTTCATAAAAATAAATATTGGCCATATTTTCTGGCAAAATCTGCAAGGATATTCAATAAGCAAATGCTAACGGGTGCTTAACAAGACCCACCCTATTAAATATACGATAAACCAGATAATCGGCTATTATTCATTTAACCAAACATATTTACTCATGCAATTAATCTCTTCTTTTATGTTAGAAATATTATATTTTAAACCAGCAAGAACAAACGCCACAAGGGCAAAATCTGCAAGTGTTCCAAGACTTGAGGCCAAATCCCTATCTCTATAATAGACAATTTTGAACCGAAATCTAATTTTGCCTAAATTGTAATGTTGATTAAAGTCAATGATAGGTATTCTTACGATGTATTATATGTTAACAATAGTCGGTGACGGATCCAAGAAATTTAAGTTGTGGGGACGATAATATATACATATGAATTGGTAAGATTGATAATATAATATAATATCATTCAAATTACAAACATATATCACAATTATTCTTGACAAATTTAATATTTTCATCACAGTTTTATATCAAATTCTTAATGATATCCGTAGCATAAAAAAATCAAAAAGATATTGAGCAACAAAAGTGAAGCATTGGTCATACGACATGCTGTTTCATAATAATATTTTCTTGATGTTTTTAATTTTTTTTTGGTCTCATTGTTATATTTATTATTTATTGCATTTGAAGATATATCAAATAAAGATTATAACTTAAATATTTAAGTGTTAGTATTAATTTGAAAATTTTGTAACTAAAATATAAAATAATAATGAAAACAAATGCATGAACAATTATAGATGTGTTTGGAAATTCATTTTACTGGGTTGAATGGACCTTTAAATTTCATTTTTCAATAGAAAAAGTAAAAGGAATAAAAGGGTCTGATTGATGATAAGTTAATCATAATGGATATATAAAGTTACAAACACACACTATACCATACAAGATTAAAAGAAACCAAAATACAATAAAAACTATAAAAAAAATACTTTTTAAATAAACTAAATTATACTATCTTCAATAAGTAAAGAAGTAGTTTTTCAATAGTATATTACATTATTATAATAGCAATTGCCTCCACTTCCATTCCTATGGATCTGTCGTAATCGAAACAGATATAAGATTTATCTAGTGATTAGAGAATGATAAAAGGATAAGAGAAGAAAAAAAGTTACAGGCTCAAATCTTGACATTTTTAATAAAATTAATAAATTAATATTTGTTTGATAAAAAAAAACTATATATTAACAGTTGATAGCCAGAGTAAATTTATCATGTCCCTTTAGTCTTTACCAATACAGAATAATATTGCTTCTGGAATCAACGTAGAGACTTATTCTCCAGCACCGTTAAGACATCTCAAACAATGATAAAAGTTCAAGCTTGTTAATATTTGGTAAAATAGATTAGTAGCTTACAAGCTAGTTAATATTTGACCAAAAATAAGATACTAAAAGTGTTTGGTTAGACAGTTTTTCTTGGAAAAACTAAATTTTAATTTTTAAGTTAACAGAAGTAGCGTATGACTTATAAGAGTGATATATTTTACCCTTGTTAACTTTAAAAAAAAAAAAAAACATGACGACTTATTTACTAAATATTTTCAATTCAATAAGTCACCTTATCAACTTTTAGTTTTAAATTCTCAACTATGAACTCCTATCAATTTTTTTTTTTTTTTTAACTTACAAGTAACTTTTCAACTGATTATGACAAAATTGAGAATAACCTTCAGTACAGCATGAGAAAGGCTGGACGTTGTTTCATTGCTATTTCTTACTTGAGAAGGTTCATTTCATGAAGTCTGTACTCTGTAGTTTGTACATTCATGGGCAACCTCGTTGTGCAGTTGAGACGCGTTTTGTAAGATATTAAACTCTGTGAAAGTGGCTTCCACTATTTCATTTTTAAGCATATAATTAATGTCGGGTGAAGCTTGTTATCTTTATTAAAATTTGGATTTTCCTGAGCAAAAGGATGATGAGGGAATGATTTGGCATTCCTTTTTTCTCATCCAAAAAAGTTGCTTACCTTACAGCCCCCACCAAATGACATTCATAGCCGACCTAATATTTAATATGGTTCCTTAGCTCACTAAGTTACTAAGAAATAAGCAGAGAAGCAGTTTTCTACCTGCTTATTTTGTGATTATTTGTTTTTACCCTTTTAGAGGTAATTCACTGGTATTTTCCAGTGATGGCGTTGGCTGCTAGTGTTTCTATTGGGTAGATTTAATAACAGCTTTACGATGGTGAATTCTAAATTAGATGGGAATGAAGTGAATTTTTATGATTGTAAAATTTATCTTATTCCTAAAGTATAATTTACATGTTCCAAAAGAAACATAAAATAGAAGTGATTTTATAAATGAAGTTGGCAGATGTTAATCAACATCTTCAAGGCATTAGTTTAGAAAGTAAAAAAGAATTTTTTTTATTATTATGCATAAATATATTTTTTTTATAACTTTTAAATGTGTTTTCATATGATTTTTAATATTAAAAAAAATCCCTTTTATTTCTTAATGTTAGCAAGACCCAATGAAAATATAATTTATAGTTGTAATTCCAATTCCATTTTTGTTAGAATTGGAATTGATTCTAAATTATAATTCTTATGTTCGAGTTTTTTTTAAAGAATTAAAATGTAAAATTATAACTCCAAGTTAAATTCAAATTTCATTTTGATACCTTTAATTACGATAATTAGGATAGTTATGCATGAAGTTTCATTGGATTTTAGTGGTGGTGGGGCGATCCACACACGATGATAGAAATAGTGGTAGTAGCGGAAAGGACAAAAGGGTGTTGGAAGTTGTGGACTTGTGGTAGGGCAACATAGTGGTGGTATCAAACTAGCAATTAGGAGCGAAGACGGTCCATGTTAGTGGTAATAACAGCAAATAAAAGAATGAAAAAGACATACATTGTTAAATAGTAAAGACGATTATGCTATTCCCTAACACCACCTCCCATTGTTTAATTTTATTTTAAATTTACATTAAGGTTTTCATTTTTTAATTTAATAATCAACAATAATTTTGCTTAACGTAATTTTCTAGGTTTCTTCTAATGATAAGAAAGTCCTTATCAAAATGTCTTACATGTTACAAGCCATATTCAATCGTTTATCGATCCAACAAAAAAGCAAATTACGTATCCTTTGTTTCAAAAGATGATTAATCAATTGTTAGGCAAAAGAGAGAAAAACAAAACTTTGTTGACCACCTTCATATTTTGTTTAGCATAGAATGCCATCTTTCGTTTCGATGAAATTATGTTGAATTGACAAAACTGACCGTCATCAATTTTTTGTTAGGTAGACAGTAGAATATATTCAATTCTCACCATGACATGTACAATATGTTGACATTTTTTGCACGTTGAGTCACAGAATAGACATCACGTATGGGCAAACTCAATTTAATCCTTCAAAACTCCATGGTCATCAACACAAGTCCGCCAAAAAACTGAAGTTGATCACCAAAAATAAATAAATAAAACATAATCGATGGCTATTATAAAAAATGTCAAAACCTTGATATGGTTTCTCCTGTTAACCCGTTAAAAAATCAAGGGCTATCATATAAATTTAGGAATCTTGTTTCCATTTCCCATGTAAAACTAGTTAGAACATTTATATAAATCTAACATCTCATTTCCATTCATCGAACATTTATTCCATATAAACAACGCGAAGTTGCAAACTACAATGACTGGCCTCCCACTCATTAGTTTTCTGTTTCGGGAAATAATCAAAGACAAACAACCGAAGGTAGTTGGTTTGCCACCGTGAGATGCTACGTTATAATTTATAAAGGCAACTTTATCTACCATATACAAATAAATAAATAAATAAATAGGCAACTTCGTTCCTTAGCTAAATAAACAAATAAATACATTTATTTAATCACACGTAGGAATTTATATCTATCAAAAATCTTCCCATGACAGAAAATCAAGCAACCATCTATCTGCCATAGAGAAAAAAATGTAGAAATGCGGTAAAAGGACTAATCCATGATTTCCTGACCTCCCTCAACCTAAAACTTATGCATACTGTGAAAACATAATCAAGGCTATCATAGCATCAGCTTGCACTTATGGAACATTCATCAGTAAAACATGATTAGACGATGGGTTTAGTAAATAGGAGATAAACAATGTGTATGCCAGTTAAAATATGACAAACTAACCATAAGAGAATTGAAGGTGAAGTGATTAATCAAATCAAACTTTATTGATGCGTCACAAAGGAACAAAAAACATGGTAGAACCAGTTCTGAACCTCTCTCCCTTTCCAAATTATTCAGATTTCAGAGTCATGCCTGTTCTTTTTTACTATAAAAAGAGAGAGAGAGAGAGAGAGAGAGAGAGAGAAAATTTAAAAATGTTACCAAATTAAAATTAAAAGTACTGTCTTTATGCTACTCATAATGGACATTGTTGTTATGATCAGTTGCAAAAAAAAAATTAAAGGCTGCCTTAAGCTCTATCCTTCACTCTTCCTTTCTTTCCATCTCCCAAGTCCTAAACAACATTTCTGCTTCTACGGATACATGATCATTCATCCCAGCAAAAACAAAATTTGACCCCAATATTAATTCCGATAAACACATGGAGTTATACTCATGCAGCAAGGAAAGTGCAAATTCCATTGAGGAAGTGTGATATGATCACATTCACATTGATTCAAATGCTATATACAAGTATCTTAGCATCATCTGAAAGCTAAGAAGCCAACTACGTAATAAAAGCTTCAAATAAATTAATAATAACATGGCGCAAGCTTTGATTTAAATCCACTAATACCAACAAAAAAAAAATTCAGAAAACACGAAATATATTACACAAATGGCAGAAGAGAACAGAGCAAGACGGAACATACCAAGCGGAATCAAACAATGGCACTTCCACTTCCACCGGAACTCGAAGCTCCGTTCGAACTCGAAGAAGCAGAGTTAACCACTCTCTCTTCCTCATATTCCTTATCATCCGTTGGTAGCTCATACCTGCAAACAGGGCAAGAATTTCGAGAACTCAACCAAGGAACAATGCAATCTCCATGATACCGATGCCCGCACGGCAACCTCTTTGCCAAGTCTCCAACACCGAGCAAATCCTTACATATAGCGCACGCCACGGCTTCGCTTTCCGACGCAATCTTCACCGTCGGCAACGCCTTCACCGCCGCCTTTGACGCCGGCGGCGCTCCTCTCCTGCCTCCACCGTCGCTCTCCGCCAGCGTCTGCAGCAACGCCTCGTACTCCGCCGCATCAACGTAATCCTCGGGATTCCCGACGTAGCGGTCGGATTCCGGCAGCTGGAGGCGGAACTCGATGGAATTATCCTCGAGGCCCATCAGAATCTCGGCCCAATCCAAGATCCGGTTCCGCATGCTCCTCGTGCGCGTCGCTAAATCCCTAATCCGAAGCCGAAGCAGCTCGCGCCTCCTTCTTCTCAGATCCTCGTCGTCTCTTCCTTGCGGATCCTCGTTGCCGGAGCGATCCTCCGCCTCCTCATGTCCCTCGAACTCCTCGTCGCCGTTATCGTCGTCGTTGTTGTCGTTGTCGTTCTCCTCGTCGTTGTCCCAGCCGCCGAGCTCGATCCTGAGGAAATCGTTCTCCGGAGAGCGGCTCGGCGGTGGCGGAGGCGACACGTCGTCGTCACGCGCCGACTGAGCGATTAGGCGAAGGACCTGGAGGAACTGGGAGCCGAAGTAGGGGTCGTCGGAGGAGGCGGAGGGGGAGCGAGAGCGCGACGGCGTGGGGATGGATTCCACGAAGCCGTTCTTGCACTCACCGCAAACGAGGTCGGGGAGATTCGCGAGCGTTTCGACGGAGACACGCTTCTCGCAGTGGTAGCACCAGTACGACGGCGGTGACATGTCGGCGGCTGGAGGCGCTGGTGCTTCCGACATGGTACGGCGAAGATGGAAGGAGCGGAGATAAAGCCAAATCGCTGCAGGGTTTGTTTGGAAGGTACAATAAAATTGATAATAATACTACTTGTCTAGTATTAAAGGATCTTTCTCATTTTTTGTTATTTTGATAATGTTAATTAGTAGGTCTTGTTTAACGGTTCATTTTCTCCAATAAACAAATAGAAAAATACTAACGAAATGTCTATAATTTTGTGACAATTTCAGTTAGGAAAATTGAACTTTTCTAATCCCCACCTCTCTATTATGATTGAGTTTTTCTACCATAACATTAATGCATCGGGTTCTTGTTTTCTTGCAAGTGGCAATTACAGAACAACTTTCTTTTCTCAAGTCATGTCACAATTTCTTGCAAGAAGAGTTTTTTTCAAAAGGCTTATCTAGATCTAAATTTTTCTAGAAATATTTTAATATTTTAAATAAAGAAAGTAAGAAATAAATGAAATAAATTTTTTATAAATTAAAATAAATTTTCATTAATTTATTAGTAGATGTAATCTTATTTTTAAAAAAATTATATCAATGAATTTTTAAAAATTAGTTAATAAAAAATTATTTTACTTTTAAAAAAATTCATTTTATTATTTTCTTTTTTCTTTTATTTTTTAAAAAATATTTCTAAAAAAACTCATCGACCCTAAATCATGTACTATTCAAGTTTGTTCTTAGGTTTATTTATTTTATATGCAATTTGATGTGTAGTTCAATAATTTTTAACTTAATTTCAAAATAATTTGATATCAATTTTTAAAACTAAAATAAAATATTTATGAATTTTATTTTTAATTTAAAAAATATTTTTTAAAATTTTTTAATATGATTCATCTTATTGTTTTCATTGACACTCACACTTTCATCATCATTGGTATTATGATCACCATCATCCGCATCAATAGAAATTTAGTCATAGATTGTATGTTTCTTAATTTTGGTCTTGTAAGTTGTTGGTTTTTTCAACTTTAGTAAAGTAATTTGTGTTTTTTCAGTTTTGTTCCATACAATGCAAATTTATATGGATTAAAAGTAAAAAAATTAATATTAAAATTGAAAATATAAACTTATAAGGATTAAAAATAAATAAAAAGAATTTGCAAAGACAAACTAAAAAGAAGAAATTTATAGGACTAAATTATATTTAAGCATAAATTTAATATTGTTTTTTCAATGTTGAGTTAAAGATTTGTATATTAAAAATTTTGTTCTCGTCATTTTATTTGTTTGGACTATTTACTTATTTGGTTTCTATACTTATATGCAGGAAATAACAATTGATTACCTAAAATTAACTGTTAACATGTAAAAAAAATTATTGGTGATGAAATTATAAAGGAAATTTATAAATTGACAAGTTCCTTACATATTACTAATATCTACCTTTTATAATTTAATCATCTGACCTTTATAACGTGACAGTCCTATACACTTTTTAACTACAAAATAGTTATTTACTCTAATAAAGTTATAACATAGGAAGATCTAGGAAAGAAGCCAATCTTTTATATATATAGTACCAAAGAAGCACAGCAAGCTCACCTTAAAAATAAAATAAAAAACACGGCATGGACATGCTCAGTGATGCCACCATAAAAAGTGAATCTCGCAGCATTTAGGAAGATGAAATCAGCCTGTTATATGCGGGAATTTACTCACAAGAATATACCCACCACTGTGATCTTTTCACAGTAACTAATAATATCCAACATCTGCAAACTCCATCCAGGCTCCACATTGCTTATAAGCTGAAAAGCAGCATCAGTCAACTCTTCACAGCACCTGACGCCCAAGGCCTCAAGGTTTCTGCATTGACTTAAGATACATCAGAAACGTTTGGACATATCCATCCATACTTAAGATTTTAAGGTTGCTTCCGCAAGCAGTAGCCAGTGCCTTCATGGCATCAGCGGAGACATCCTCGCAACAAACAATATTGTTCCGTCCCCAATTTCGTGGCAATCCATCAATTTCAATGTCTTGCAAGGCTTATGAGTCCATCATCGGTAATGCTTGTGAGTTTCAATCTCAACTCCTCTAAGTTATGACAGTTTTTGGAGAGAGCTTCCAATACACCATCTGTAACAAATTTGCATGCAGCCATACGCAATACCCTTAAGTCACAACAGCCTTTGGCAACAACCGATAATCCCATGTCCGTCACGTCCACCGACTGCAATTGGGAAAGACCTTCGCCAATGGCTTTCATTCCAGTATCTGTAATTTCTGTATATCAACACAAAACAATACAAATACAATATAGATAACAATAATAAATGCAAAAACCTTTATTTATTTAAATAATCACAATAAGAGAAATTGACCTCAGGCAAGGAAAGCCTCTGGCAATGACAGCGAGGTCGGAATCGGTGATGTCGGGATAGATGCGTGTGAACCTATCAGACATTCTTCGGACCATGTGGAGACCCGCACGTGCGGTGATCTTCTTCGTTTCCATGCTCTGCAACCCAAGCCATCTTTTGCAAACCAACCCGAACGCTTCCTTGTCCTTGGTGCTCTCTACACACCCCAGAATCAAACATAACACGTCGTTCGTTAAAGCGTCGTTTATGCACAGCCGCGATCCCCGTTTCAAAGACATTGATATTGATGCGGAGGAAACCCTACCCCAGGATTTAGGGCTAATCGCAAATGGGAATTGTTACTGGCGAAACATAACGACAAAGCCTTACCTCAGACGTATAGTAAAGAAGAACCCTAATTTGGTGCATGAATCAATGATTGTCAACGACTAAGCTTAGATTGAGCAAATGTGAAAATAAATACAATATTATGAAAATATCTAAAAATAATAGCAAACAAAATATAAAACCCAATTGTTTGAGAGGAATGAGAGGGAAAAATAGAATAATAAAATCATACTTCATGTAAAAAAGTATTAAAATGAAATCTAATAAATATTAACAGTAAAAATGAAATAAAATATAAAAAAAGGTTGGCATTTTTAAGTAATGTCTAAAAATATGTTACTAGCTCCTAAAATAAACTCTATTATCAGACAATATCAAAAGGGTAGATAAATATTTAGACAGTAAAAAAATATTAAAAATTAACTAAAAATATTTGTAAAACATATGCTAATCTTCAGAAATACAAGATGCATTTAAGAGATTTGACATATCTTAATAAATATTTTCCATATATATGAACATTAAGATCAAACATCCGGCATAATACTTAAAGGGCATTATTTTTCTATCATGCTAAATCGTACCTTGCACAACCAGGTCGTATTTATCTTTACACATGCATTAAAATAATTAATATCACATTTCATCCCGTATAGTTGTTGCCCATTAATTTGGTCATGTTCGAGTTCCTCGATCTTTGTTTTTCTTAATTTCACGAGAAGATCAAATTGTAGCAAGTAATTTTTGTAAAAAAAAAAAAACAAAAGGTGTTTCAATGCTCATATTCCAGGCTAATCAAGTGAAAAGTGCAGTTACTACCCTCAACGTAATATTTATATCAATTTTAGTTAGAAAGGTAAAGACAAAAAAACTAGCTCCTAACAAGCACTACGGCCATGGCCTCTGCAAATAAAGAGATATCTAAAGAAGAACCATGCTTACCTAACCAGAGAAGTGCATTTACCCGCCGCCATTGCGATCTCGTCACAATAACTAACATCCAATATCTTCAAACTCAATCCAGCATCCTCATTGCTTATAAGCTGAAAAGCAGCGCCACTCAACTCAAGGTTTCTGCATTGACTTAAAATACAGCTCACTGTAGAATCAGAAATGTTTCCACCCCCAAGATTTTAAGGCTGCTACTACAAGCAGTCACCAGCGACTTTACCGCATCATCAGAGACATGCCAGCAACAACTAATGAATGAAGCGAACTTGGAGTAGTCCAACTCGACCAAGCGAGTGAAACTAATTTTGACAAAGCTAATGATCATTTAAACTGAACCCATTTAATCAAACATAGGAATTTAGTTCTATCGAAAATCTTCCCATCACAGAAAGGAAAGCAACCATCTTATGCTCATATTCAGGGCTAATCAAGTGAAAAGTACAAATTTGTGGAACGCCAGAGGGGGGAAAATGTTCTCTTCGAATTTACAACTGAACTGATCAATAAAATATGATACATCCAATACCATTTAGTGCACTGACATACATGATACATCATACATAGGAACATTTAACTATGAAGCCAATCTTTTAAAATAATGGGTATCAAATAACAGGCTCACTGATGCTACCATTAAAATTAATCTTGCAGAATTCAGGAAAATGGAAACCAGCCTCATCTAGGCCAGCCTTTGTAATATGCGGGCATGACCTCACATCCAAGTATTGCAGAGAAGTGCATTTACCCACAATAATGCCTATACCTGCCATTGTGATCTTTGGACAATTATTAACCTTCAAAATCTTCAAACTCAATTCAGGCTCCTCATTGCTCATTAGCTGAAAAGCAGCATCAGTCAACTCTTCACAGCAACCAATGTCCAGTGCCTCAAGGTTTCTGCATTGACTTAAAACACAGCTCAATGAAGAATCAGAAATGTTTAAACACCAATCCATCCTCAAGTTCTTAAGGCTGCTTCGACATTCAGTAGCCAGCGACTTTATCACATCAGCAGAGACATCCCGGCAACCACCAATGATTAAAGTCTCCAGATTACCACAGAATTCGGCAATGGATAATATGGTTTTGTCACCAATTTTGTAGCAATCTAACAACTTCAATGTCTTGAGAGAAGACGAACATGCCCTAGAAAAACTAGAAACCCCAACATCACTGACATTACTGCATTTATTAATATCTAAAAACCTGATCTGTCGACAGCCACTTGCAAGGTTTATCAGTCCATTATCAGTAATACTTGTGCACCCTTGCAATCCCAACTCCTCCAAGTCACGACAATTTTTGGAGAGAGCTTCTAATACACCATCAGTAACAAATCTGCAACCAGCCATATGCAATATCCTTAGGTCACAACAGCCTTTGGCAACAGCTGATAATCCCTTGTCAGTGAGCTTTCTACAGTAAGACACATCCAACGACTGTAATAAGGAAAGACCTTCACCAATCGCCTTCATTCCAGCATCTGTAATTCCTGTATATTCACACAAACAATAAAATTCCCTGTCAATCATAAAATTCAAACCCTCCAAATTAAACAATTTAAATAATACTAATAAGTAATAGACAAAACACTTTACTAGTGATAGTCGGTTTTTTGACCAACTGGGGGTAAAAAAAAATTTAATTACCATTTGGGGGCAACATTTAAAAAAATTATCAAATAGGGGTAAGTCGTAATAGATGGTACGATTTCTAAGTCAGAAGTCGTAACACCTTTTACAACTTTTTTTTTTTTGCTTTTTTATTGAAATCATAGGTGAGTTTACGACTTCTAAGTTTTTGCTTTTTTTATTATTAAATTTGAAATCTGAACTTTAATGTCGTGAGGAATCTCACTACTTCAAAGTTGTGTCCCTTAACTCAAAAAAATTAAAACTTACTAATTGCACCTCATATTTATTAAGTATACTCCAATCTTTTCTTTTAATCTAAGCTCAAAAATTTTATGTTAATTAAGAAAGGGAGTAAAAAAGTTCAATTACCATTTGGGGGTATGTTTTAAAAATATTACCATTTGAAATTTAAAATTTAAAAGAAAAAATTGGAGTATACTTAATAAATATGAGGTGCAATTAGTAAGTTTTCAATTTTTCTAAGAGACATATCAAATAGGGGTTCATTTAGCAAATTTTTAAGGGACACCACTTTGAAATTGTGAGATTCCTCACTACTTTAAAGTACATACTTCAAATTTAATAAGAAAAAATAAGAAGAAAAAAAGCAAAAACTTAGAAGTTGTTACGAATCACTCCCATTTGGTAATTTTTTTAAATGTTATTCCTAAATGGTAATTAATTTTTTTTTTTACCCCATTTGGTCAAAAAACCGTGATAGTCCTTAACAGAGTTTTAAAAAAAACAGTCCACAACTATGATTTCAGCCGCACTGTCAAGGTTTTTGGGCTCTCCACATTTGTCAGTGATGTAAAACCTTGGTCCTTAATCATCATCAGTCAAACTAGATAACATGACACTGTATATAACAAAATAACCACAATAAATTGAGAGAGAAAAAAACATGGTTTTTAGTTTTCTCTGTCCATATAAGTTAAATTCTCAGAATAATATAAGAGAATATGTAAAATAATCGACAGTGGCAGTAAATCAGAGTTCAGAAAGCCAGAAGAAGAAAAAAGAGAAATTGACCTTTACAATTATGCAAATTGAGGATCTTCAAGAAAATGAAGGCAGTGGCGATAACGGCAAGGTCGGAATCGGTGACGCCGGGATAGAAGGAACGAGAGACGGACTGAGCGAGGTCCAATTCGACCAAGCGTGTGAACCTATTGGCCATTTTTCGGAGCATGTGAGGACCCGCACGTGCGGAGAGCTTCTTCCTTTCCGTGCTCTGCAACCGGAGCCATCGCTTGCAGACCAGCCCGAACGTTTCCTTGTCCTTCTCGCTCTCCACACGCCCCAGAATGGAACGCAGCTCGTCGTCCCTTAACACGTCGTTTATGCACAGCCCGGAACCCAATACGGCGTCGCCGTCGATCGAATTCGAAGCCATCGACGCAGACGAAACCCTAACCCCAGGATTTGGGGCTAATAACTGCAGATGGGAATTAGAAGTAGAAGAAGAGAGTGTGGTGTTGCTTCAGCTTTCATTTGGTGCACCAATGATTGTCAACTAGCTAGCTTGAGGAAAACGACCACGAGTGTGAAATTTACGTCAAAATCAGCCTTTGGTTTAGTGGGCAATTACGACCGACAGAAAATATACTCTTTTGCTCAGCTGTCACTGTCATTGGTTTTCAACATATTTTCTTCTGTTCTGGTAACTAAAATTTATTAAAAAAAATTGTGGGTGCTATTTTATATTTAATGAGTTTTATTTACTATATTTTTAATAGTTTCTAACAGATAATTAAGTGTATTAAAAAATAAGTAAAAAGGGTTCTGCTAACACTTAATAATTCGTACTTTGCACAAGAGTGTTAAACTTACAATTTAAAATTTTTATGAACTTTTAATGTATTTCTTAATATTTTTAAATTTTATATAAGTATATATAAGTATATATGTATATAAATATTTTTTAAAAATATACTAATATAGCTATGAATATTGGTATATATTTAAATAACTTTATATTCACATATGTCTTTATATTATTTTTATTATATATTACAATAAAAAAATAATTATGAATACAAAGAAAATATAATGCTTGTATAAGAATACTATTAATCTTATTTTATTTTGACTAATAACTAAGGGACCTGTAAATTTTTCTTTTATAATTTTGAGTTGATTTAAATCATTTTTAGTTTGCCTTCTCATCTAACATTTTTAATCTTGTGTATAGAAATTAATTAAGTCCCATCTTAAGCTTCTTATTTAGGATTAAATTTCTAATAATACACAGAAAAAATGAATCTCAATCTTTTGTTTAATTTATCATCACTATCAGTACCATTATTGCTTCAACGATGATAATGATAATGACATAAAATGTCAATTGTGAGAGAGAGAGAGAGAGAGAGAGAGAGAGAGAGAGAGAGAGAGAGATAGAGGCGTTGTTTCATTAGTGGGTCTGAATATGGGGACCATAACGACAACTTTTTATTGGGTTTTGCTTATTCAGTGGGTTATTGCAACATTGCCAAGTTGAGGATGAGCTGTGGGGCTTGCTGTATGGCTCAAGTTGGCTCGATCCTTTAATCTTCTGGTTCTCCCTATGGAGTATGGATGGTGATGGAAATTCGATATTGGTATTACATGGATAATCTGGAGCAGGTCATAAAGTCCATTTCAAAATAATAAAAAATGCATCCCTCAAGTAACAATGAACAAGTACTACCGACAAACATTCTGTCGAAAAATAAAACCAATGTTTTTAATGTACCCACATTTATGGGTGGATTCCAAATTGAAGTCAAAAAAGCAAGTGCTCATACTCCCAATTTTACAAATAATAATAAGTTTGTAACCGGGAAAAATATAAATTAAATAAAAAATAAATTAAACGTTAATTTATTTTTATTTTCTGTTTTTTTTTTTTATCTCCTTCCTGTGGTACTCTTCTCTTTCGTTTTCCCTCCACCACCACCCCTAACCTTCTTTCTCTGTCGTTAACCCACCACACCTACAACCCAGCATTGGAAGAATCACTGCAGCATCAACGTCAACATCTTCCCCAACAAAAACCTCAATCTCCCCAATTTTTCTCTTTTGTGTCTCACCATCGTCGACCATCCACCCACCATCACGCCGGTACCGCCCACCACCACGCCGATGACCTTCACCCGCCTTCACCATCGTCTCCAATCACTCCTCCCTGGTCAAGCTCGCAGACTCCACTAAATCCGGCCTCTCCCCTTCTCGTGGACTTCGACAATGTAGCCCAACTCCTCGGCCACATTAAGTTCCTCCTCCGCCGCTTAGCTACTGCACTCACAACCCTCGACACCAGTCTCTACTCCAAGGCCATTACTCACCGAGTCAATCGCCATTTTTGGGTTTTCTGGATTATTTTTGCAGATCTACTCCGGCAACGACGGCAGTTGCTGCTGTTGCTTCGGGTAGCCTCGGCGCTAGTGGCTCCATGGAAGAGCTCGTGTTCTGATAAGTAGGCAATCGCTCCAGTGCCACATTGAAGCATGGCTCCAAGGCTCTGCACTGAAAGGGGGTGAGATTTTATGCAGGTTTGGCGGAGGAAGCCCAAGGGAGAGGCGAGGAGGGTCGCCGCCACATGGAGAGGCCTGGTATGGCCGTGGTTTTTCCGCCCGGCCTCCGCGATTGAGTGGTTCAGAATGCTAGCCGCTCCGCGTTCAATCGCCGAATCAAAATCCAAAAATGAAAACAAAAACCTCAACTGGTAATCGATAATAAATCTGGACCGTCTATTATTTTAATAATATATACTGCGATCGTAAACGCTGCTTCACCGGTGTAGTCCGAAAATGAAAACCTTCATATTAGATTTGGCCACATATTGGTTGGTAGGTGCAATAAGATTCACAAGTAACATGAAAAAAAAATCCACAAATAACTAAAAATTAACATAAGATAAAAAATAAAAATAAAAAAATTTAATTACATACGTAGTTACATACGGAATTATCCATCGGTAACAAAATCCGTAGATAACCAGAGAAAATCCGTGGCTAAAATATCTATTTGCTTATGTTCATCAAGAAAAAAAAAACATGGATGAGAAATAGCAAGCTATTTCCTTAATACACGCGTGCACACACATATGTATAGACCTAACTGCATAGTTCAAATTCCATATAGATCATTTGCATCCTGAGAGTTCCTTGGCCCCCATTGGCTACAATTAATGGTTCCCTTCCCTGGCCTCTATTAGCTTCACAAGTTATAACTTGGAGATATGATCTCCAAAGTTCGTCCATCAGGAACGCAATAATCATATCCTAATTCCTAAGCCTTTTAGGCCATGCTGCCTCAAGCATATAGTCTCTTTTATGTTTGCGCCATGACTACTGTCACACATGGCTAATTGAAACATTGCTCGGACTGGCAAGCCTAAACCAGTACAGAAAAATTCTCAGCAAAATCATTTTATAAAACAAGTTGTACTTTAAATATGTTTAAATATTTGGACATAGATTGCTTTTACTGTATTTGTTTTTAGTTTGCTTGTTCTTTCAAAGTTTCTTGAAGTTTGGATTCGATCTATACTTTCTGATGGTTTTTTGCCATTTTCATGGTGTTAAAATTTCTACTTTTCTACCTTTGTATACCTAGGATTAATTTTAGTATTTTCTTTGTGTACAGTATAGACAAATGCATTTAAATACTACTGAAATTGATCCCAAGTAAAGTCTACTACATTGACACAAGCAACACACACTTGTATTTACATAATTACATGTACTGTCTGATTGTTTTTTCATACTTAAGAAAGAGTTTAAACGTTTTGATCTCATATTTATATGTGCTATACCTGTGTACAGTCAAGTTATTCTCTGCTGCACCTAAGAAGCTCTTGCGTTGAAGGAAAGAATCTGCCGACCTCTTCTTTGTTGCAATAAGGTGGTAAGTCTCTTCGGCTGCACCCAACTTTGTTATCAATTCCGTTCTGCATAGGCTCTCACATGTTTAAGCCAATTGTTTTGAACATGTTTTAATACATCAATTTTTTTTTTTTTTTTGTCCTAGATAAGATACACGGGTGTCCCTTAACTCATTGGATCAAACACTAATCCCACTTACACTGCATGGTTATCACTCATCCAACGAAATTGTGCACATGGTAAAAATCGAACACGATATCAAATTATTTTAAATATACAGACATGAACTATTTTCCTTTGAGTCGTGGTTGGATGTACGATGGGAATTATTGTGGTAAGGGAGTTTTGAAAGAGTCTTTTGTAAAGGGGGTTCACGATTGTTATAACCGTGACGGAGGCATTAGATGTCCATGCCTTAAATGTGATTTTACAAAGATTGTGTGATGAGATTGTGAAGGTTCACCTTTACAAAAGTTGACAACCTTTAGCTTCTACTACAACAACTATAGACCTATCCTTCCTACTTAACTGCTTAACGGCAGCAAGTGTGACACTCGAATCCAATCCCCAACCCTCCCAAATGAAACTGATGAAAGAAACAAGGACGAACTCTAACCGTCACTTCAACAGGAGAGGAGTGAAGCTGCTGTACCAATAAGTGAAAGAAAAGAGCGGACCCTGATCGTGCATTCACTTGTCGAAAGAAAGAGTGATCTCATCATAACTCTCGCAAAAAAGCATAAGTCGAATTGCATAAGTGATCACTAAACCTTCGTCTGCTCGAGGTCTTGGGCATACTAATTGTAATTATATATAATAATGAATGAAACTTTTTAATGACCAAAGTGGCTGTTGGGAAAAAAGCCTCAGTATCACAAGCAAGTATCAAAGTCTAACCTAATAGTAGCAGTTTCTTAATGGATTTACTTTTCCCTTCCAGTTGTAAGCCAGTTGCCCTTTTGATAGGTGAGGGAATCGAGAAGGTCTCTAAGGTCTCGCCCGATGACCTGGCAGGGCAGCCCCCTTGGTTGTGAATCCCATAGGTTTAGAGCACGATCACGTGAAGAAGAACATACCACCGGTTGATTCACTTGTCTGATTCGGCATGTAGGCACAGAGAAATTTGAAACATCGGAAAAAGTAGTTGTTTATATGAAAAAAAAGATTAGAATTATTAAGAACTCACCTAGGATCCACTCGAATTCGTCAAAGAAAGAGTGGATCCCAGAAGTTTGTCAGTTCATGCATGCTTTCATCACCATACATCTCCAGCCTGTAAAACGCATCTTACAGTATCTGAAGGGTTCTCTTGGTCGTGGTAACCATCACTCCGGGACTATTAACCACCTTGATTTGGACCTATCACGATGAAGAGAGGCCACATGTTGACGATAATTGCATGGGAACTTCAAGCATTGTTGTAGATGTCGATAAGGTCTTAACTCATAAACAGAAGGATATTGGTCAATTTGTTGATGAGAGATCTAAGAGGACACGTGAGTCCTTGCATGTTTTTTTTTTCTCTCTTCATTTTAATAGTGTTTACGAAATAACGTCTCTGTTTATGAATATCAGAAAGATTTTGAGACCAGATTTTCTCAGGCTACCTCAGATGTTGCATCTTGGATCGGTGGCTCGAAGTTCTCGGCATCAAGAAGAAGGATATATCAACAAGACGACCACCAGGAGAACAAATTATTAAAAGTTATAATAGTAGAACAAACCAATATTAGATTATTAAAATATAATAGTAGTCCATTTTAGTGAATTGAACTGCAAGAGTCTATTCCATTAAATTTTAAGGCATTATTTTTCAACTTTGAATGTTTTGTTCTGCTACTCTTCAAGCATAATCATCCACCCCATCTTCAGCCTCCCTCCATATATTTTTTTTTGTCGCTAATGATAGTCTCTATTCTCTAAATAATTCTTTGAGTTGTTTACCAAATTTTTTGCTTCTTTTTTATTCTTCACGTTTCGACGCTTTGCTTTTCCCTGTCTTATTGCTCTAGGGTGCACTTCTTCTTGCTTTCGGAAGAGATTCTCAGCTTCTACCGTATTTCTTTCACGTTCTTCCAGTTTCTTTCTTAACCATTAAAACTCGAGTTAGACAATTTGTTTAAGATAAGGGCATTTCTATTTTTCGGAAGAGATTTTCCATGTTATAATTTTTTATTTTGTCTAAAATTTGTTAGATAATAGATAATCAACTCAATTAAGTATTTGCTTAATAAAATTTGCCATGAAATTTACCATGAATTGTATCAAAATTAAAATAGGTTTATTAATAACTTTACAAAAAAAAAAGTTGAAATAAATTTTCAAAAACTACAGAAAAACATATTCCACTATTTTCACCAGTTCAAATGATCTTTATAAAATATTTTTTAAATGCTATTTAAATATGCAACAAATCCCTTATCTAAAAATTCACAAGTAATCTGCTGTGTCTAATTTTATATTCCCAATCGCATTACCTTCATTTTTTTTTCCATCAAGATATCGAAAATGAAAATATTTTGCGTTAACATCAGTCACTTTTACACCAGACCAAGCATGAAAGAATCAATTGAAGAGAAAGTTGCAAAATATTTCATTTGCAATATCAATATATCAAGAGATCAATTACAAGCTGTCAGGGAACAATTGTCTAACATATCTTTTCATTTGCACTATCAATATATCAATGAATCAATTATAACCTGCGAGGGAACAATTGTGTAATCCCCTTGAGGTGGTTGCCTTTTGATATAGTCCTAACCACCATGGCACCATCCATTAATGGAATGGCTGCTTTCAAAAATCGAAATGAATGAATTATATGGTGTATAGGTAGTAAGCCAAGGAATGTAAAGAATTAGTAAGATTTACAACGATTAACAACACACTCCTCCAAAAACTGACTGAGCTGAGATGTATACAATTTTGGGTCATTCCTAAAGTGGTCAACATGGGGTGAGGAGACAAAATTGCATGCCCTCACATCATGTCCAGCCCTACGCTGAGCCTCTACAAACGATTCCACCGAATCAACAGGAATAACCCTGTCAGCAGAGCTATACATGTATAACTGTGGACAGCTTGGTTGTTTTGATGACAACATGCTCATGACATCAGAGAGCCTCCTGCATTTGAACAATATTATTATAGTTAGGAGCAACGTTGTCATATGTAAACAAACATTGAATATTTATTTATTTGATGATTGGTCATGTCTTGTGAATCAACACCAAAAGGCCATACCATAAGTCATTATGGAATGCTCTGCTATTTCCAAAAATCACATGCATACATCTTTCCAGTTGTGAATTTTGCTAAAATATTGCATGTATAATGTCACATTTTAACAAGGGCATTGCAAGATATCACTTTTCTAAAGAACCTATTGCAGAATTTCAACAATGATACAGTGGCTTATATGCTCCTGTTTGAGAACGGTTGAATCTCTAAATTGTCAGAACAAATCATATTTCTCAACCATTCATCAAGGGTTATGAGAGTTTATTATCAACTTGATCTAATCAACAATGGTCTAATGCCCTCCAAAAATAGCAATTTTCTAGAAGAATAAAAAGCAAGCAAGACTTGGGATGCAATATCATCATTTTCCATAGCAACAATCAAGTAAAAGAAGAAGAATTTGAGTCATTACCTATTCACTGAAGGAAAATCCAGAATGATCTCAAAAAATTTCTTTAGAATTAGTAGTAAAGCTGCTTCTGTTAGAGCAGGTTTGAGCCAATCTTCACTGCCAATTGATAATTTAATGCCAGATTCATCAGAAAATATACGTCCTTTAGTAGCCACACTGTTCTTCTTAAGAAACGCTGCAGAGAAACCAGAGGCCCAGACCTGAAATGATAATCAGATAATTAAAATCATATCCACTAATCTAACATAAAACCTCAACATTTCTAAAACCAAGATTAGTAGAGAAAAGAATAACAGACATCATGTATCAGTTAACTCATTTTAATCAAAACCCAAAATATAAAAAATAAACTTCACGGATTCAAAATTAATGAAATTAACATAACTTTTTTTAACATAACTTTTTTTCTATTTAATTTTCCCCACTCCAAGAATATAGGCCCAAAAAAAACTGAAAAAGTCAAAGATCTCAACCAAATATGTTCAAATGCCAATGTCTCAATTGTCAAAGAAATCAAGCATATTATCCAAGGTCTCAATTGATCAATGCATTACACTTTACAACTCAGCAAGGCAATTTATTTGATAATTTTTTACAGTGAGGATATATAGGACAGTAAAGACATTGAGCATATAAAGGACAGCTAGCAATAATAGCATGAGCACTAGAAAAGATAGGAAATATGCACAGCAAACAGCTCACAAAAGCTAAGCATTTACCCATGGGTCAGGGTACGCAACAGGTGCAGAGTCTACGATGCATCCCTTAATCCTTCCCGTGATAGTTGGATCCAGCTTTTGAAGATGTTCAAGAATAACACCATATCTGCAACAATGAATAGCAAACCAATTAAGCAACATAAGAAGAACACTGCTAAATTTTATGCTTGAGCTTAACAAGTTCCACTCACGTTAACCATCCAGTGTTGCTGAAGGTATGAAAGACAAGATTCTTATCACTTTCCCCTTCTAACCAATCAGCCAAGTGGTCAACAAGCAAATGAACATTTTGCTCGGCTTTTCCACCCGGCTGATAACTCAGGATCTCCCCCATTGGAAATGTAAAGGTAACGACATGAAACCCCTTTGAGGTGTACCATTCCGCGTACTTCTTCAAGTGTTTCTGTCTTGCTCCCAACCATCCCAGCAAGACCACCACTGTCCTTGACTTTGTCAATGAACAACTTGAATCATCCAAAGCATTCGGCTCGGGTAAATGCCATTTATACATGACCTCAGAAGTTGTTGAATCGGAGACACCATGGGAATATGCAGCAGGCCTTGAGACTCTAGGAAAGTCAGCAGATTGATACAAATTGCGAAGAAGCGGGGACGAAGCAACCGAAGAATGGTACAAATTTGAAACACAATCGTGTCCCAAACTCGGCACCCGGAATTGAACATGAGGCACAGGCACCGGAATTCGGGTCACGAAAAACAGGTTAGCAAGCTTTGAGTCTGAAATATGAGAAACCCAGGATGAATCTGATTTTTGTGTGTTGCTACAAGGAGTAGAATGTGCCAAATCGGAGGTAGAACAATCACGTGATGGCAATTTATCGGAGAGATCAGCAGAGAAAGAAGCGACAGCAACGGCGGCAGCCGCCACAAGAGGTCTTTGAATGGCTCCAGAAAACGAACTCATTGCAGATATTCAACTAAACGCAGAAGCTTGTCAAAGCAATACTATAGCACAACACCAATAAGTAGCAACCCTTGTCCCTATTTACAATCAAAATTACAGACACAAAATGAGAATCAGACGTCAATACCAAAATTTAGGCAAAAGAACAATGCTTGAAGGAAAAGAAAGAGAACCCATTAAGGAAGAATCAAAAGGGTAGGTGGGGTTAGTATCCCCAATTGGAAGGAGAAGAAAAACGTGCACCGCATAAATCAGAAATCAGAAATCACACGTAGGAAATACGCGGAGCAGAGAATAATAATAATAATATGTATGACATGGAATAGGGATATTCGGTTTCGGAAAAGATTATTCCTTAGGATTGGTACCTGAAACTGGGAATGTGCCCTATCTATCTATCTATCTCCAGAGAATCGGGCTGTCAACGTCGTCGTTTTGACAGCCCGATTGGGTTGGAAGTGTGAACACGCCGACCCCTCCTCAAGCCGTCCTTTTTATGACTAAGGTATCGAATTTAAACCCTCTATATATCTCTCTCTGCAATCGAAACTGAATTTTAATTTTTTTGAAACGGAGAAAAGAAAAACGACATTATGTGAACTTGTGATTGTAAAGGAGAATGGACGAATCAGATTGAGCCACGTGGTGTATTATCACGAGAATGAAGTCCCCCACACGACAATTGCTCGGCCCAATAATTTGTGGTTCCGAGAAAATAAGGGAGACGCGATGTGACTCTGAAAGTACCTTTTTGTCCTTAAAGTAATTTTACATGTGATTATTACATGTGATTTTTGTAAATTGTAACTGTAATGATCATATCAACTACTATAACGGTTGGATTGTCGATGATGTTGGTCAAAATAAGTGCCTACCCCCTCAGTGACCCTGTCCTTAGATAAGATTCAAGAAAGTCAAGAAACTTCAATATTCAGAATCATTTTTAAAACAAACTAGAAGTCGTTGGAAAAAAAATTTAAGTAACGTTGAATTACAACTCAACCATTTTTCATTTTGCATCGGTTGTCATGTTTGACCTTATGTAATCAGAAATGAGAGTAGTCAAATACTCAAATTTCAAAGCAAGTTAAGCTGTCCAATACTATACCCAGTCAACTAACTCGTTTCCCCCAACAACGCTGCCCTGCCATGATTTTTTTTCGTTTTACATAAGGTTGAAATCATAGTACTACTATTTTAAGGGTTATTAAATTGGATTTAATTAAGAGTATTTGAGCTTAAATTTTAGAAGTATTCAATCTTAGTGTGTTACCATATCATTCAAGAAAACCACTTATGGAATATTTTTATCTTAATCATTTAATTCATCATGAAAAAGAGAAATAAAATTTGATCAAGAATTATTTTTACAAAAAATCAAACTCAAATAATATTAAAATAATTCAACTTTAACTTCAACCCATTCATCTCTTAAACATTTGTTAACATATTTAAACTTTTAAGCTTGTTTAGTCAAAATAAAGAATATAGGATAAAATAAAAATATATGTTATTCATATAACAATTTATATGACAACACTTTGTATTCAAATAATTTTTTTAAAAAAAAACTACAGATAACATAGAAGATAATTTTGCTTTAACTAAATAAAACTACTGTGAGAGAAAAAAAAAAAACTCTTCCTCCAAATTTTAAATGGAACTGCATACCTTAGACTTAAACTTAAAACGGCTAAACTATAATAACCTACGTCAGTTATGTTTAAAAAAATCTGTCAGTTAATCCATACATTATT
Organism: Glycine tomentella; assembly: GCA_007407185.1. Lineage (NCBI taxonomy): Eukaryota > Viridiplantae > Streptophyta > Magnoliopsida > Fabales > Fabaceae > Glycine > Glycine tomentella. The sequence goes on from PYAF01005195.1 coordinate 1,103,121, forward strand.
TTTTCCTTTCACCATTGTCACTGATTTCTTTTTTTGACTTCAACCTCAACCCCCATCTAAGTTTTTCTTTTTGGCAGCAATTTGCAATATATTAAATGCACCAGAGGTGCTAGAAAGAAACAAATGCAGTTAGCCAAAGTGGCTACAAAAACCTAAAAGAAAATACAACTCAGAGGAGTATATATCACTATACCCTAGCTCCTGCTACCATTTCCCACAATTCAATTCTAGTGCATGTGCAAATCCAGTTATGGCATAGCTCTATACAAATAATATTTTGCATAGGAAAAGTTACGGCTCCTAGCACTACACATGCTCAAACAAACCATCCCTCAATAAACAGTTAAATAAACACTAGGATCTACCTGCCATTGTTGAAAAGATATAACAAATTCATTTTTGCCATAATTTTTCCACATCCAAAGTATGTCCTTCAAAAATAACATTATTAGCAGGGCATACCAAGTTCGCACAATTTTTTTCCTAATTTTATTTAACTCTTCTATCACATCCAAATGATACCTTAATAGTATTTTTTCACTAATAAAAAATATAATAAATTATGTTAAAGACATTCGACCTGAAGCCTTTAATATTTTTTTGGTCGAAGAAATTAGACATGAAACCCAGATCACTTACGAAATTTGGCAATGTATACAACGAGATGAGTGAAAGCTTAGCTATTAAAATGTACTTAAACAAAGCTAACCCCAACATTGATGCATCCCATTACAGGGAAATCATGTATAGAGCTATGCTGGTGAGGAAAACTATACGAAGAATAGCATTTTTTGGCATTGTTGTTCTCCATCGGAATGCATATAAAACAATCATTGTGTCCACCAGTACTCTCCACTTTTTCCACCAGATTTATGCTTAAGTCTTATATCTGTAATGACTATGTCTTTTGAAGCAGCCTTACACATATCATACACGGTTAAGCCTGCTATAGACACTGCTGTCATCGCTTCCATCTCAACCCCGGTTTTTCCCGTTGATGCAGCTTCCCCTTCTATTGTTACACTGAAGTCCTCATGATTCAATCTCAAGTCCACTTGCACGTGTGAAAGGCTTATGTTATGGCACAGCGGAATAAGGTTGCTAGTTTGCTTTGCTGCAGTTATGCCCGCAATTTTCGCCACGGTAAGCACATCTCCCTTCGCCATTTGATTGGCCAAGACCAAATCAAACACCTTCTTTCCAAGAATTACCTTGCAAAAAGCAATGGCAGTTCTTTTGCTGCTTTCTTTTGGAGACACGTCTACCATTTGAGCTTCCCCTGATTTGTCAGTATGAGTCAATTCAAAAGAACTATGACCTGTGTTTGGAGATGACAGCTGGGATTCACTGTTCAAATGACTACTGCTTGCAGAGCTAGTTAGTCCATTTGCAGGAGTTTCACCGAATACCGATTCCATTTCCTGAAATGGAATAAGTAATTTAACATGAATTAATACTACCAACATTAATCTGTACTGGAGGAAAAAAACCTTCATAGTAGATATTCACACAGGTCATGAACATTGAGCAAGTACTAATATCAGTATTTGTGGCAAAAAAACAGAACACAGAATAGCACTTTCATAGCCATCATGGGTAACAGAAGACTTTACCTTGTTGAGTTCTTGAATAGCACTTTCATAGCCATGGGTAACAGAAGAGCTGAAGATCCGCTTTGATTTAGGACATGCAGCAACAAGTCTCCGAAGAAGCATTTTACGCAGATCCAGCTACTGCTATTTACTCTTCTACAGATGCAATAAAAACTAATTAGGAATGTGACCATGTATAAGCCTAGGGTGAGTTATACTTTAGCTAGCACAGTTCTAATTAAAAATTGAAATCCCAGAGAGTATCAGATCTTAAAATTCAGAAGATGATAATTGAAAAGTGAAAGCAAAACCCACCTGCTGGGACACAGACGAGGGACTCCCAGGTTATGCCTCTACTGCGGACTGCGGGAGGAAGGGCAACTTCCAAATCTTAATTATCTACACTGCACTTCATATTAATTCCCAAATATGGCAGTTTTTATTTTCTCTGAGAGAACAAAGATCGCAGTTAGTCTCTATATATTAAGGCCTTAGGCTTCCGATCCTACCCATGGTCTTTACGCACAAATTCGGTGTATGATATCAAGTATCAACAGAGTTTTACTCATTAGATAAAAGTGTATATTATTATTATTATATTATTATTATTATTTGAAATTTAGAAAAAAAATTAAAATAAATTCCTGAAAGTTAATCTGTCAATCATAGTAATTTAAAATAAAATATAAATGTGTGACTTAAATAATAATATTAATATACATTTATTCAGGGATTAAAATAATAATAAATAATTAAGTTTAAAAACTTGGATGAAAATTCAAGAACTAATTTTTAAAAAAATTACCTCAATTTAAAATTTTCTTATCAAGAACTAACGTATCAACTCTATATATTTTTAGAAATTAAAATGATAGTTTCCTCAAACAGGGTTTTTTTTTTTTTTTACAATATCAAACAAGAGTTCTCTAACATCAACATATAGGATAAAAAAGATACAGCCTTAAAGTCTATCTAACATCAAGGATAAAAAAAACTTTGTACTGAAAAAGAGTTACTGCTTGGT
>PYAF01005195.1:1105836-1164716 GCA_007407185.1 Glycine tomentella
TCAAGAACTAACGTATCAACTCTATATATTTTTAGAAATTAAAATGATAGTTTCCTCAAACAGGGTTTTTTTTTTTTTTTACAATATCAAACAAGAGTTCTCTAACATCAACATATAGGATAAAAAAGATACAGCCTTAAAGTCTATCTAACATCAAGGATAAAAAAAACTTTGTACTGAAAAAGAGTTACTGCTTGGTGTTTAAAGACTAATTAAAAAATTAAAAATAAAAAGGTTTAAATGAAAAAATTATATCAATATGAATTGAATTTTAAAGTGATTAATGTAAAAATTAATAATTTTATCATACATAATAAATTATAATTAAATAATAATGTAAAACTACTTACATTATTAGTACATAATTTTTTTCTCTATCAATATACTCCTATCATAATTTTCAGTTCGCTCCCACCACAATTTTCAAGAATTTTTTTTGTTTATTAATTCATCAATAGCAATAGTCAATAAGACCTTAAGGTTTTGTTTAGGAGTTAGGAGAGGAAAGGAAAGAAAGAGATTCAAGGGAAAGGGAGGGAAAGGAATGGGAGAAAAATGAGGAAAGTTATTCCTCTTTGTTAAAAATATATTAAGAGAGAGAAATTGAGAGTTAATAACCGTTTACAATTTTACCCTTAAATTGTGATTCAATGCTTTTAGATTTTGGTGTTTTATTAACACTTACTCGAGTAAGATAGTAATTTTATTAACACTGACTGGAATAGGATAGTAATTTTATTACTTTTCCTTCTAAAAACTCCCAAATAGGGCAATAGGAAGAACAACAATTTTTAAACTTTGGAATAATTCAGAGGAATTTTAAAAATCCTCAAATTTTTTTCCTCAAAAATTAAAACTTTCAAATAAAGAGATATTACTACCTAAATTTTTCTCTTCTCTTCCTTCCCCTTTAATAAATCTTTACTTTATTTGTACCACTAATTCTTTGAAAGAGCGTCACAACTCACAACGTTATAGTTACTTATTTGAAAGACTTAAAAAGTTTAGCAAGCACGAACTAATTTCCGAAACTAACCCTTAATTTCCAGAAAATAACAGATTCACAATAAAGTACAACTAATGTCAGTCGTTAAGAGATTCACAAATTATTGTTTTATAATCAATTGTGTTGACCCAATTTCATCACTTAGTTTGGAGGCATATTGCATTAAAGAGGGTTAAAAAGGAAGAAAGGTACATATATACTTGTATCACTCTACTTTGGGAGATGGATAAAAATCATCTATAATTCAGTAGACTAAAAATTTAAATAGAAATAATTATCTAAACTGAATCAAGTGCAGGAATCACCAAACTCAATATACAAGAACTGCAAATTTTGAGAACAAAAAATGTCACTCAGACCTCCATAATCTGCTTCTATATGGACAAACTTGCTGTCAATAACTACACTGCACTGCACAACATTTTCCTGATCAAGGAAAAGTGAACACTTCTCATATAATCCTTCCTTTGGTGCTAGATTCAATAAGCAGGATCTAGGAGCAGACACCTTATACTGCCCAGTACTGAATCTTTCTTGGTCAGTGGCCATTAATATGAGACGATGAGGCCTCCCCAAAAGCTCTGAGACATACTTCATGTCCCCTACTGCAAGGGCTTCACGAACACGTGTAGATGAGACCTGTCCCCTCTCTTTAGAGTTGGTAACACAATTCATATCTGCAGAAAAACGATTCTTGTCCATAACAGATTTTATTATGTAAGCTTCCATTCCGTACTCTTCACAAAGCTTAACTAACTCCAAGGCATCACCTGCTGCTTTATACCCAAATCGGTAGTTTTCACCTACCAGAAGTTCCAGAATCCAGTACAGACTTCTATTTCAGCTTATGCGTGAGTAAAATATTGGTAAAATAGTAAATCATGTTGATGTTGCTATTCAGGAAAAATAAGAAAATACCAATAAATTATGTTAATAATAAAGGGGTTGGTATATGTTGATGGTAAATTATGGAGCTACTTATTTACCTGCAACAACTCCCCGCACCCTAAGCTCTTTGGATAACTTTTCAACAAATTGTCGGGGATTGAGATGTCGCACACTTGAAAATTCAACCTCAAACTCTTCTGGGACCATGTTACAGCAATAAGGAACCCATGATGAAAGAATTCGCTTTCGATCACATTTAGCAACTATAGGAGCCCTGTTAGGGAAATATTTAACAAAATATACGTTATTTTACCCATGGAGATAACAATTATGATGCTGGGGTCCCCAACAATCAGAATGTAAACACGAGTTAGGAGTTTATGTATTTACTAAAATTATGTCCAGAATTATTTTAACAACCATAAGATGTCATGTATATAATCACCCAAAAGGACTCCAAAACAAAGACCAAACTTCTGACGAATGTTTTTAATTACTTATATATATAATCATAATTGTCTTCCTTAAAATGAATTCCATGTGCAATATGGATTGCAAAGTTATTCTACCTGAAGGAAAAGTTATTATAATGACAAAGTAAAACGCCAATGCCACTAAGGCATAGCTCAAGTGATAAGGATGAAGTGAGATGGGTGTAGGATGGATGTTTTAGGTTTAATTCTCATGAGAAGCCTTGCCCCACCCACTGGAAAAGGCTTTATTTGTTTTTGTTGCTGTTGTGATGGACCACAATAGCCAGCTTCATTTGAGTTTATAATTATTTTTCTACCATCAATTATTCAAACGGCGGAAAGAGGAATGATTACTAATCTGAAGACCTAAATTACAAAGGAAGAGTAACAACTAACAAAGGAAGGCTCACTTAATCATTTTAATAATATGTCGGTCAGTGATCTGTATTCTATTCCATCCTATGGCCCATATGCAACGATAAAGTGAGCAACACTAACATGAGTTCAGTAAGGCATGATTGAGAGCATTGGCTCCATTGCCCAACAACTTATGCATCAAGGGCAAGGCTAGTGGGCAATCCAGTACATGAGGTTGCCACTTAGTTGGGTTTGGGGAGGATAGATGTACACAGTCTTACTCCCACAGGTGGGTAGACCCTGCAAGAATTGAACCCATGACCTCCTACTCACAAGGCTTAACCTTATTGTTGCGACAAGGATCGGTTATAGGGTGACCAAGTATTGGGTACCGCGCAATCACACAATAATCAAGAAAAGAGAAAAGGGAAAAAGAAAACAACACACAGAGTTTAAACTGGTTCACCCAATGTGGGCTACATCCAGCTTTTCACTATATTTCCTCACACACTCGTACAATTGCACTCAGATTACAAGGAAATATATAGGCTTAGAAACCCTATGCATCGTAGGTATTCATGGGTCCAAGCCTAAACTACAAATAATAAAACACAACGCCAACAACAGTACTAGACCTCGAATAAGCCATACCCAACATCAAGCACACGAAGTTCCTACCAAATAGGTCTTGGGAGGGTAGAAGTATACAACCCAACCTTACCCTGCAAATGAATAGGTTGTTTTGAACTGTGACTTCCTAGGTCACAAGACGGCAACCTTACCTTTAAGCCAAGGCAAAATTTTAGTCCCTTTAGAAAACCTTTCCTATATTCATAAATTTAGTATGAATCATTTTTTTCATCAATTGGCCAAAAAGTGTAAGATCACATTATATGAGAGTAAGTCTCCAAGAGCTAAATACAGTATCCATCCAAGTAAACCATTTTTTTGGCTTGATACCAACGTATACTGGTCTGTTTGGATAAACTTCTCCAAAAGCACTTATAGGTGAAGAAAATAAGAAGAAATAATGAAATAAACTTCTCCAAAAGAACATGTTTGTAGGTCATACCTAGGTTCCCAACCAAGTACTTTTGCCATGCCAACAAATGACAAAAGAAATGGAGGTCCGGCCCTTGATGCTTGAATTGCAAGTTCTCTATGACCTATGTGTAGAGCATCAAACTTTCCCAATGCTACAATTCCACCTGGTAATGATTAAGATAGAATCAAAATAGTACATAATTCCACCGCGCCAATTTCTGCATGTACATCTTCACTAGATCACTATATACACTCAAGAAAGCAGTCCTAATTTAACCAACAAGCAAGTAATCTACATACACGAAGACTAAAAGAAGAATGACTAATTGACCATAAATAGACTAAAGACAAAAAAGATGTACAAGGTTAAGGAAGAAATACGATACTGTGCTAAGGGGTATTAAGAAGTACAACAAAGTGCACTCCTCTCCTATAAGAAACTATCAAGACATGCTTGATCACAGAAGTCAGAACCAGTTCCACAATATCATCAATCATCCTTTTTTCTTTTTTTCTTTTTTTTACTTTTTGGAAAAAGCATGTTATTTTCCTCCAAACAATATGGACATGCATATGAAAAATGGAAAAAGAGGCATAAGGTGAACGAGGCTAAAAACCTGCCACGGCAGAAGTTCCATCAGAGAGAATTTCACGTTCATCTTCTTGTTGGCTTCACATAAGAAAAGGAATCAGATCCTTGACTAAAAAACAGTATATCTGATCATTGGTTGATTTTTATTGCCACAATTTACACATAGATCTTGTTTAACAAATTTCATCTGAAATTTTTACAGCCATGCATGTAGAAGCCGTTAGAAATCAACTCTCTCTTCTCTCCTTTTCTATCTCTCTCTGTGTAAGATTAAAATATTCAATGAACAATTAGCACATGAAACTCATGTCCTGATTGAATGTATTTCACAATAAGTATTTATAGAAAAAGAAAATAAGAAGCTAAAATGAATTAAATTCCTTCCATAAGTTAAAATCAACTTATTCTATAGAAGTTTTTTCATCTAACGTGACCAAAACCTGAAGTGAATTTGTTAATTTTAGCTACTAGAAGTTAATTCAAACACGACCTCAATATTCTTATTATCATGCATGCTTTAGGCAACTCATTCCTCGGACACGAACATAGAACCTTCAACGTTTAAGGTTTAACCTTGGAGTAAATCAAAGGGTCAACAAAGAATGCTAACTTAATAAAACCATATCATCTGACGATACGAAGTTTATAACCACATTAAAATTAAACCCCTAGAGATTTGTTCAGCTCACACCAAATCACAAACTTTTAAAAAACACACCTCAATTTTATTATCTTCATTTTTTTCAGGAGGTGAAGCAAGTAAGTAGTGTCCATCAAACTAGCAAGAAGGAAAAGTATAAAAAGAAAAAAAGAAAAGAAAAAAACCATTTGATGAAATAAAGAATAGAACCTGAAACAATCGAAAAGGAGAGGAGTTTCGCGGGGGGACTTAGGTGGGGTGCCAAAACAGCGGTGATTTAAGGGCACTGTGGTTTGAGAAATGCCTCCCCAACGAGGTTTGAGAGGGTGTGGGGGAGACGAAAGGTGGAAAGTTTGAAAAGCAGAGTAAGTAAAAGTGAAGTGGAAATGGAAATGGAAGTCGCAGTCTCGAAAATGGTGGGAAATGCGAGAGACGCCACCACCAACCATTGCGTTCCACTCACTGTCGCTGCACCGTCGTCGATCTTTCTCGTTAAGGGAAGGGATAATGGGTTTTGGGCTACATCCTAATGGGTCGGGTCGGGTCGGGAACTTGCCTACAACGCGAACTCGTTTTTTCACTAAAACAAATGTCACGCTCATTCACAATGTGAATTTGATTTATCATATTTGCATAAATTTATAACACCTAATTATAATTAATAAGTGTCTTACTAATATTTATTCTTATATTATAAATATAACGAAAGAATTCTAAAAACTATTATCTTTTTTTATTAAGTCACGTTCGTTTTATTTTTTATTAATACTTTTAATTTCTATCAAATATTATTAGGCTTAATTACTATTTTAATGCTTTAATTTATTTTTAAAGTTCAATTTAATTCTTTTATTATTAAAAATTTAATTAAATTCTTTGATTTTTAAAAATAGTTCAATTAGTCTCTTTTTTAAAGTTTCAATTAGCTCTTTTATTTTTTTAAAAATAAATTCAATTTAGTCTTATTTTTTTCCATACACTTCAAAAAAAATTGATTTTAATGATATCCAATTAAATCTATTTTAAAAAATAAAAGACCTAGTTGAAACTTCTAAAAATAAAAGACTTAATTGAAACACTTTTAAAAATTAAATAACCTAATTAGACCTTATTAAAAAATAAATTAGAGGATTAAAATAATAATTAAGACAATATTATTACCTAAACTTAATTCATCTCAATGTAAATTTTTAGAATCAAATTTAGATAAACTATATTAAACTGAAAAAAATATAATTTTTTAAGATAAGGTTCATTATAACCTTAATAAACCATCATTTCTTTATTTTTCAAATATTTATTTTTAATATATCATATCAAATCAAACCAAATGAATAAATAATCACTGAATTCAAATAATTTTTATATTTTTTTTCTTAAATTTTCAAAATTGTCTTTTTAACTTGCTTTTAAATAATGAGAATATTTATCATTAATAATACATTTATCATAATTTATTCTTTTTTTTAAGACATGTAATGTAATTTTACCGAATCTAACAATTATTATTATTATTATTATTATTATTATTATTATTATTATTATTATTATTATTATTTACAGTTACATTTATAAATCTCACTTAAATTTAGAAATATCCACAACCCGTGTAATGCTGGAAAACTCGCTATTTGTTTACATGCAATTCACATATCAAGGCGTGGTGATGATTTACATGACTCACACGGTTCGTATCGAGTATCTAACTCCACAACTTGTGCAGAAGTTTCTCATAAATAGGAGTGGCTAGCAACAGCTAACATAATTACAGTAACCGGTAATTTATTCGTCCTACTCCTATCTTATCTTTCCTATTGTATTTTCCTCATTTTCGGATTATATAGTTGGCAATGCCCTTAAAACAGTGCATAGACCAAAGCCAAACCCCAATAAGAAACAATAAATAAATCAACTTATTCTTGTACTATTTCTTCTTCCCCACCAACTTTTCTTCACTTTCTCAATTGATCCATCTTCACTTCCAAGTTTATGTAAAATGACCTTTGTTTCACGTAGTCTTGCACCATAATCCTTTTTCCAAGCTTCAAACATTTGTTTTAACCTTCTAAGCTCTCTATCTGGGTTTAAACTTGCTTCAACTTGACCAGATTTTACCTCTACCAAGAATTTAGCATCATCACCAAACACGTGACTCCTTTGCTCAAATTCTTCAGCCAACCGACTTATAACACTCAAACCAGCACTCATTGATTTTGCCCCATTGCTATCTTGGCGCCGGTGATTGGTTCCTACATCCCAGCTGAAATCCCTGTCATCACTTGCATTAACAGAAGCATCTGAATTTCTTTCAGAATCATCCATAGCAAGGCTCTTCTTTGCAATAGAGAGGCTAGATTGTAGGGACCTCATTTGTTTCTGCCATACTTCTTCCATGGATTTCATCTTTAATTCATATTCAGACCATCTGTTCTCATACTGTTGAAGGCGTTGGTGAAGAATGTCATTTTCCTCTTCTTTCTCTCTCAGGGCAGCTTCTGCCTTAAGTACCCGGCGCTGTAATTCAGCCAGGAAAGATGCCTTCACCAGAACCTCGTCTGACTCGTTAGTAGTCTGTTTTAGAAATTCATGATTTTAAGTATCACAAAGATGGAAAATTTACAAGCAACCCATGACAATAATCCTTTTGAAACATAGCTTCCGAAATTAGAAAAGAGAGTACCTTAATGCCTCGAGATTTTGATAGTCCTATATCTCCTGAGCATCTTCTGACTAACCAACCACGAATAACTGCAAAATGCAGTAAAAACAAATGAAAACTTATCAAATACCATCTAAAAGACAGCTGACCACACACTACAGTAATCTATAGTACTAGAAATGTATAATTATCTTGCACAATAAAATTTGGAAATTTTGAAAGAAACATTCATTGCAACACCTATGCTGAAGAGAGGATGGCAAAGAGAACTGATAATTTTTTAAAACAAATTTTGGAGCCCTCAATACTTTATGTGACTAATTCAAATATTCGAATAAAAAAAATAGTAACATTTATCTTCGCATTTTGAGAACACAATTCTTACATGATTGTATGACAACTGCAGCATCATTAATATTTTTCATTCTGTTCCTTGCAAGTACTGTTTTCATCCGCTTTTGTATAATAACAGCAGCCCTATGTCTCTGAAGCGAAGCTGCATATTCCTTTCTGCTTTTCTCTCCTCTAATAACTACATGAACGGGTAGAAAATAGTCAGTCAGACTTCTCAAGGAATGTGTAAGGCTGAAAGAATTAGGTGAGAAAAAGAAAATACATGATTGGAGAGTAGTGATTCCTCTCCAAAGCTCCTTGCGATAACAACGATCTCGGTAACCCCTGAAGCAACTTTGCACACGTAAAACTCCATGCAGGGTACGATTTCTGGTATCTTCAAGCACTCCAATCTGCAATCACAGTCAATGCAGCATATTAAAGACACAATGCAAAAGAGATGAGTAAATAAAGTTTAAACTTGGGCCTTGGGAATGAAACTATTTCAACAACTTAAATACATAACACAAAATTATATTGAACACAACAAGGACCGGCTTAAATACAAGGACCAGTTTTATCATGCAAAAGAGAAAGCAAAGTCATGCCAAAAAACAAAAAAATCAACTCAGGTGCTCAACCCAAGTACCCAACCTGTTATATTTTTCATGTGTTGCGGACAGGACGGAAACTAGTTTCCTTTATGTAAAGATACACAACAAAATTTTTGCCAAGATATGTAATGGAAACAATTTTCTGTTAAATATTTTGCCAAGATACTCAACTAAAACTAGTTTCCATCAAGTATCTGTATACACAACAGAAATTAATTTCCGTCAAAAATATTTGTCAAAAAATAATTACAAAAAAATGGGGGTAGGAATATCAAAAAGTGGGTATCAATATCAACAACAACAAAGCATTAGCAAAAACTAATCCATAAGAGTTTTACATTTACTGCGGAGGGCCTAACACAACCCTCCTCTCCTTAACCCGGGCTTGGGACCAGCTATATGCGGATGACTAAACACAAAAGACATGGTGTAGTTCATTACAATAACTTTATAAAGGAACCAACTGATCAGAATAGAAGTAGAAACTCTAGTTCCTTCAAATCCCAAAATTCCATGGCTTCTTATTAAGTAAAAACTAATTCTCAGATTATAACCCTAACCACAAATAACATCAATCTTATCATTTTTCTTCATTACACTTTCACCATTATACCATACTTGTGTAAGATGTTGAGCACAATTTCTAAAAGTACATGATATAAATAATATTTCCTTCACTAATTCATTTTTAATTTGATGTTAACAAAATATTTAAAGCCATAAAAATTGGTGATTCTATAAAATCATTACAGTTACATTCATTAGTGTAAAAAAATTTATAGACATCTATATACCTGCCCTGCTCGGAAGAATAGTTTTGTGTAGCCAACTTGATACATCTCAGGCAAAATGTTGAACTGATGAAGAATAGCAACTGAAACACTAAGTGGATCCTGAGAGGCAACATTTTCAAGGAGAAGAAAACCATATCTGATTTACCGCTCCCAAATCAATAACAGAAAAGTTAGAAACGTGCAAAAAACACTAGGATGGGGGCTAATTTGAAAGGATATCAATCACCATAATTTCTTTCTCTGTTGTTATACCTTCTAGCAAACTTTTGGTGAGACACTCTAGTAGGAAAGCCCGATCTTGATATCCGAACCACTTCCAGGACCCCACAACATCTCAACTGCTGCAGTACAAGGCTTTGCTCATATGATCCAGGTGATTGGAGGTTATTGGGCTTGATGCAGCGTATAAAATGCGGTGTAGTACTCTCTAAACGTTGCATCAATTGGAACAATTGTCCCTGGGTTCCAACAGAAATAACTTATAAAATCATTTAAAGCAAGATATACCCAAGTCCCAACCTATCAAAATAACCCCTGAATATTTAAGCTTTGTTTGGTAGGAATGGGGTGGGAGATGCAGAGTTGATTAAGTATTTTAAAAAAATGAATGGTTTGATACATTATTTTCACTCAATTCCACTCCGGTACTTCCATTTTCACTTGTACAAACCACAATACTAGTGTAACTATATGTATATCATTCTACTTTTGATAACTTAAACCAATTCGCAATTAAAACATAAGAATTGAATTGATTATTTGTACAGTTAAAATCTTGGAAAAAGCCACCTAAATTATGGTCACTCCTAGATAGAGTGTGTTGAAAGTCCCACATGACGGAGCCATGGACAAAAGGGGACATGTTGAAGTCCCACATCGACTAAAGATAGTGTCGAGATAAACAATATAAGTGACAAGCAATCATCACCTTACAAGCCAGTTTTATGGGATTGAGTTAGGCCTAAACCCACATTCTAAGATGGTATAAGAACTTATCCTAGATCCATGAAAAAGGAACATTCATCATATTATCCACGTATCAAGCCCAAAGTGTTGGGTGTGAGGGAGTGTATAGGAAAAAACTCAAGTCTGACATAGGCTAAAAATAGTGACAAGATAAAGTTACGCTCTAATCCACATTCTAAGATGATATCAGAGTCTATCTTAAATTCATTAAATAGGTCACTCACCAAGCCCAAAAATGTTTTTTGGGCATGAGGGGGTGTATTGGGAAAAACCCAAGTCACATATCGACTAGAGATAGTGTCAAGATAGAATATATAAGTGGGGGCAACCTCACCTTATGAACTAACATTTGGAGTCAACCTTTGAGCTAACTTTTGGGGTTGAGTTAAGCCTAACCTACATTCTAAGATAAAAGAACTAATCTGAAGATCTTCATTTACAGGCCATGTCACGCTTATCATTGGGTCATTGATATTTAGATGAGGCTGTCCTTTTTCAAGCTGTAGATGCAGTATTTTTGCATGGTTTACAATTAATATTTAATAGCATTAAAAACATATTGAACAGAAGTCTGGGAAAACCAAAATATGAGTTTACTTAAGTATTAGAATATTTCAAGTTTTAGAGAAAAATCATAATTAAGGTTATGTACCTTGAATTTTGCTGCAACGCTTAGCTTTTGGGAATCTGCCCCACCTGACTTATGTAAGGGACCTACTACAGGCTTCTCAGATTGAGTAAGCATATGGGATGCAAATAACTTAGGAAGATGACATATGCTTGAGGATAGAAGTTGGATGGAATCCAAATGCAAAAGGTCCCTGTTCTTTTCCAGGAATCCAGATGTATCATAAGAGACCTGGAGAAGAACAAATGAAACTGTCAATTAGTAAGGTAAGATCGGCAAACTTAAATTGGTAAGAAAAATGATAGTATTTGGGAATTCAAAAATATTAACAATGAAAGTTTAATCAGAATCATGGTTAGTAAGGTTATAAGTAATGCATGAATTCTAATATAGTGGAACTGTCTTTCTATTCATAAAACTTAGTATTACATTATATAACCTACACCAGAATGTCAAAATGGATGCCATTATAATGCAATCATAGACGCATTCATATTAAGGCAATTTACAAGCACTTTGCATAATCAGATAGAACCAATACAATTTTGCATAAAAATGACCAGATTAATACCTCCCCTGCATAATGACGCACAGTAAAGGCTTTTTCTCGTTCTCCTTTGAAGCAAGAATTGGAATTCAAATGCTGCTTAAGCTTGTTAGCAAAGGTTAAATCTGTGCCATTAGGGAAAGTTGACTCTTCATCTAACAGGGATAGTAGCCCCAGTGGTTTCTGCACATGTCAGAAGCAAAGTCTATGACAGATGAATTTCCAACTTCTAATCACTATCAGACAACGTTTTTCCACAGTTGAAAAGAAAAATATTAGCCACAGATTTTATCCTCTTAACATTCACCTTAATATCAGACATCAGTGCCTTGTGTCAGGGAAATAGGAGTTAAAGCATCACAAATTAACAAAGTAGTAATACAAATGATATTAATAGTTGGTTTCATATCAACATTGTAAAATTTTAAACATCAGTTAAGGAACTCTGAATTAACAGAATTCACTCCAAAATCCGAATAGATGTGCTTCAGTCTCGCAAAAAAATAAAAGGATAAAAAAAAAACTAAAAGCAGCAGCTTTAAACAAAGCTTCTACAGAACATCTCGACAAAATAATATCCCAGAATATTTAATTTAACAGCAGAAAGAAACAGAACTGCATATATAAGCACTACATATGGCCCAATGAAGAAGCAGATTAGGTTTTCCCTATTGCCTTTGCCTCCATATTCTAATTCTAATAAAACAACAGTAAAGATTACACAGAAAAGGTCAAAGTGGGGCAAGGGAGCTCTGTACCTTTTCAAAAAGATTAAGGCAATCTTGATTGTCTTCAAATTCAACTTTAGCCCAATCAATTCCATCTTGGATATATTCCTGAAACAAAATTGTAAGCAAGCAACAGCAATAAGCGAATGTTTAGTTTTTGGAGGTGATAATAGCTTTTTTATTCATTTTATACATCAACTTTCAATTTTCATTTGATGGTCATCAACTTAAATGAGAACTTGTTTAAACATCAGCTTTCCAAAACTACATCAATATACAGATCAATCCTGGAAAAGAATTAAGATCAACAACGACTTGAGGAAGTTGAGTTATGTGGTCCTAAACAAGGAGATTTGCAGGGTAGTTTCTGACATGAGCCCAGTAAGGAACCAGGGAAGATTGGTATTCAGCTTTTTCTACCAACATAAAGGGGAAATAGTAGTAGCCTAGTCGGTGTCAGCATGTGTGGCTTTGTTATACCAGTATGGAGTGTGGACTTAATTAGTGTTAACCTCTAGCAAATTTTTGAAAAAAGAATTTAAAATGCATTAGCATGGGGGGCCAACTCCAAAGGGTAACCTGCCACGTAGGCTTATCATGGGTAGTTGAAGTGGAAAAGATTCAGTCCTCCAAGTGTATTTCCTCCATTAAAATTATCAAAACAACTATGTATGATCATGCTTTTCCCAATTAAATTTTCTTTAAAATAAAAAAAGAGATAAAACTATCAAATTAAGAGTGATAGTTGTCAAAGTAGGTAGTACAAAAGTACCAGAAATTTGCTCGTTGAGCTGGGTGTAGATTTGGCCAAAGCCAATTTATATTTTATAGACTTCTTAGTTTATTACCCTAGATTTAAAAAACAGAAACAAAACCCTCACTGGTCCCTGCAAATGTTGAAGAGCTAAGAGTTCAAATAAAAATGTTGCAGGTTTAATATTCACATTTTAATAGGAACTTGCAAATTTGAATGAAATTTTCAGTTTGGCTGATAAAATGCTATGCACCTATTCTTCATCCATTGTTAAGCAATCAGTTTATATGTGGCACATACCTCCTGTTCTAACTTGAATAAATGACGATTGAAGTGTTGTTGTAATCTCTCATTTGCATAATTTATGCAGAACTGCTCAAAACTGTTCCTCTGCATGCATAAAATTCACCGCATCAACAGAGCAAACATTTTTAAAAATTAAATAGGATAAGAATAGTGATAAATACACACACACACACACCCACATATAAAAGACCTGTCATATAATATAACATACATTGAATGACTCAAAGCCATAAATATCTAGAATGCTGATTGATCTGCCAGTTCGTCTTTTGCCAACCGCAAGGGATTTGTTTATTTGTTCAACCAACCAATCAAACAGACAAGCATATATTGACTTCGCCAAAGCATCTCTCGCATCAATAGCCTATGTGATAAGAAAAGCAACAATCATTCATATTTAGATTAAATGGAAATTCCAAGGAAAAGCCAATGAAGCAATGTCCATCACCAATGAAGTTTTCTTTTGCATTCTATTACCTTGTAATAACAAATTAAATGAATTGCCATATGCTGATTCAGAAACTCAATATAAATTGTATGCCCATTTTTCCCCTTGGCAAGTTGCACTTTTTCCAACCATAATTATAGACAAAGGTAAATGTCAACACTGTAGTCATTTTACCTGAGATAGAGTCAACTTCTGGACAATAATATCATTACCAACTTTCATTTTGCGAGTTGATAAAGTCAACTTCAGGTCTTCAATTTCACAGCCAATTAACTTGGCCACAGTCAACAGCCCTATAAGAAATCAGGAAACAAAATCCATTTCTAATTGAGATATTAATTAACATATAATGCATTAAAGCATCTAAAGAAAGGTCAAGACTTATATGCACCAGAAATTAGGTATCAAGAGCACAATATCAAGCAGGAAAAATTCTATGCTTTAGATTCATTAGTAGATTCCACAAAATTCTTACCCTCATCCTCAACAGCTTGAACATGATTTTCATTATCTACCACAGTAAATGATATGTTTCCTAACCATAATACTGCAGCAAGCATTGCAAATACATTCTCCTGGTCTCCTTTGCTTATGTGGACAACATCCAGAGCTTCCTGGAAATTAAAAATAGCATGAAAAAAAACTCATATGTCAACCTATTATTTCAGACTCAAACCATAAGTCAAAATAGAAATTAATCATATATAAACCTATGTGAATGCAGATCATTCATAAGCAAAATGTGATGAAAAATAATGTATACCTTAACTATGCGAAATTCTTCTGCATCATCAACTCCCCTAATTGAATAACAATTGCTCTGCCTCAGATATTTATAGTCTTCAGCACTTAGTAGATTTAGCTTCTCTGCAATATAAAATCAAACATCAAACAACAATGAAAAGGCAAAGGCTAATAAACAAGAATATACAACTTAATGAGTTAATATTATGTAGTGGAAAATTCTAGAATAAAAA
Source organism: Glycine tomentella (assembly GCA_007407185.1). Classification (NCBI taxonomy): domain Eukaryota; kingdom Viridiplantae; phylum Streptophyta; class Magnoliopsida; order Fabales; family Fabaceae; genus Glycine; species Glycine tomentella. Next base: position 1,120,591 of record PYAF01005195.1, read on the forward strand.
TCTTATATCATTAGTGAAATCAAATCCCATACATGTGAGATTATGTTCTAATAAGTATCCTCAGTAGTTTGTTCCAATCCTGTCCCGATTAAGGAGAGATCAAAGTTGAATGTCTAATTGAGAAAAGGGGAACTAAATGCCCATTTTACTCAGATTGTAGAGGAATGAATAGTAGTATGAAAAGAAGTAATGCTAAAAGAGTTTTTTTGAGTATTAAAAAGTGTGATAGCATTTTTTTCATGTTACAAGGTTTCTCCACACTCTATTCAGTGTGAGCCTAATCCTCACTCAAAATATTGAGCCTTATTGCAGAGATCCTCCAACTATTGAATTCATGTTATCTTCTTAATAAAACAATAAAGCAACCCAGTTTCTTAAACAAAAGGAAGAAATTCACTTGCAAGTACAATCCCACCCAAGAGATAAGGGTTGGACATTAAAGGAAAAAACTGTTACCAAAGAAAAGGACAAAACTGAAACCAAAATTTACAACTAAAACAACAACAACAAAGTCTTATCCCACTAGGTGAGGTCGGCTACATGAATCACACGATGCCATTCGACATGGTTAAAAAACAAAGTTTCAGAAATATTATTAAGTCTGAGATTTCCCTTGATGATTTCCTCTAACGTCCTTTTTGGTCTCCCACTTCTCCTTTTCCTAAAAATCATGCAATCTACTCTCCTAAAGAGTAACTTTTTCAAAATAAAATAACCATTATTTAAAGAGAAATTCTATGTTCTTCAAGGCCATTCTCAAATAAAAAGTATACCAATACCCACCTATGTAACAAATACATATATCGGCAGATGCAGAAGGTAAAAGAATCCACTTACCCCTAAGAGATGGCGGTGCTCCAGTACATAGCTGATAAAATATATGATATGACCTTTCCCCTTCATTGCATTGGACTACTCTAGACTGTTCACATACCAAGTAAGACAAGGGTCAATCACATAAAATGGACACATATTGAAATGTAAAACTAGCTCAAAAGAATGAATACCTTTTCCAGCAAAACTGTTTATGGTATGGTCAAGCCAGGAGTATCACATGGATTCAATACATGGATACAAATGTTGACATAATTAGTTGGAAACTTATAGAAGAAGCAAAGACACAAGCTTTCAATCACATCCTGCGCAAACTTACATGTTTGAATATTAGCACCAGATATTTTTCCAGTTTCACTGAAGTGAATCTCAATGAGCTTTCCCTGTAACATTCAATCAAATTGTGAGAGATTTCAGCACCAAAAGTTCCCTAATGAATCAACTAAAAGAATCAATAGGATAAATGGGAAATCTTACAAAACGACTTGAGTTGTCATTTCTTAATGTTTTTCCATTACCAAAGGCTTCTAGTATTGGATTAGTCTTTAATATCTCATTCTCTATTCCACTTCCACCACCAAGGGCAGCCAGGTACTGCATTGCTATTTTTGCCGTCTCAGTCTTCCCTGCTCCACTCTCACCACTGAATATGTAAATGAAAAGAATTATATGTCCCAATTCAAATGTAATTAAGAGGCCCACAAGGTTAAGAAAACCAAGTTGAGCTTGATATAGTGAAAACTTCAGGCAACATAAAGAAGCATTTGTTTCCATCAATGCTAATCAAAGAATGGAAAATAGAAGCTCATCCCTAAATCATATTTGTCTTCACCCAGTAAAGCAAAGTCCCTTTGTTACACGAATGTTAAAGCATCAACAAGGATAGATAGACAGGTAAAAACTGAAAAGTATCTCAAGCAGAGACCACAATGGAGACCCAATACTAAATAAAAATTATGCAAGGTGAGTGTTTAAAAGTCAAAACCAAATCCATGCATCTAGACACTTGAAAGTTGAAATATTAACAGAAAACAAACGAGAATTATGTCTATATGACAAGAATATCAAATTTATGAACAATATGGAATATACAACTTTCTCTTTAGTTTTTCAAGATCAAGAGAGCGAGGGCAACTATAATATTATATAAATATGGATAGATAAAATCTTTGGGAAACTAACAGAAAAATGAACCGATGCTAAAAATATTTACAGCTTAAGGCATAAGAAGTTAAGAACATTTGACTACTCAAGTTGCTACTCATTCTTTGAACAACATCAACCAGCAGAATGGTTAATCATTCATAAACTAAATATTTTTACCATTAACTCGTTTATAATATTTTTTCCTATATTATTTTAGCCATGATCCAGCATTTCATCCAAAACATGTGCCAGATGAAAGAAATGACTTATATCTATATGAGATTTTGAGTAACTCTAATACAATGAAAATGCTTACTAAAATCTCCAGAAACAAAGTGTAGACAAGAACAAAAGCAATAAGCATGATATATTTTGGTTCAAAAATCTTGAGTAAAACTAAACTGGGCCCCAGATGGGAGCCTTATACACTGAACCAACTTTAAACTTGAGAGAGTAAAACATAAGACCGGCATTCAAGCAATACTTTCACAAGTTGCAACTGAAATAAGAACTTAGATTGAAGCATCTTATAAAAAGCAAATAAAGAAATGCCAAATAGTTCATGACAACCAGTTGGTCAGAAAAGAAGAATTAATCAAAAAATACTGACCTTATAATTATAGATTGATTCACTTCATCTGTAAACAAAGCAAGAGACAGAGTACAAAGTTATAGCTCAAAACAAATGGAAGCAGCATAACTTTTGAAAGTTCCTCCATATATATATAAGGAAAAGTTACCCCGTATCATTTCTCGGATGGCTGTGTCAGTAATTGCATATACATGAGGGCTTTCAATTGATTTACACTTGTAGGCTTCAATGAAGTCATTACCATACAAAGGAACTTTCTTAAAGGGATTTACCGCAACCAAAACAGGCCCAGCTTTCGTCTGAATTGAACACAGTATGTTATGATTAGGAAACAAAATTTAAGAGAAAAACTAAAGCGATATAAAGACTTACATAGATCATATTATGATTGTATCTATATTGCAGGTTGAATAAAACTGATGGTTCGTTTAAATAACTTAGTTGCATGAGGTCATCCACCCCATGAAGAATATCAGGATTAGCTGGCACCAAATTCTCCTCTTTCACCTTTAAAACCTATGATTAAGTGGGGGGAAAGAGTACTGTTAATCAGACCAAAAGAGAACTGAACATTCTTGAGAAATTTACCCACTTATCTTACTTTCCCATTAGGCAGTGAAATAACAGATTCGTCTCCAGAAGTTGTTATTATTTTTACCAGCTCCCAATCCCCATTTGTTAGTTGAAGCCATGACTGAAGCTTCTGAAATAGTGAACTTCAGATGTAAGAGAAAGAGACAAATATTTTAAACTATCTATTAAAGAGAGCTCAAACAAACTTGGTAAACAAAGGACTGATTTGCTTTAATGGAAATTATCTTCTTTTGAATTTTTCTAAACGTCTTATCAAAGAAATGAGGAATGCATTCCCTCCCCAGCACAGTACATCCACACTCAGACATTAATAGAAAGAAAATGTATCAATTCCACGAACATGTTCTTCCAGAAAAATCAAACTATTTGTCCAACTGAAGAACAACATATCAGGTACAGTAATAAACTGATTTCAAAACCCAGCAGCAGAGTAAAACTGAAATCCAAAGCCAAAATTACCTTTTTTGAACCATAAGGATTTGTATCATTCCACCTGCTTTCCCTTGAGGATGTCAAAATCGATGGGAGGGGCAACGAAACAGATACTGCATCTTCATCTGCATTAGATGGTCGGTCTTTTAATGATCTACCTTTTCCACCATACGGCGAGTCCTCATCAAAAAGATCCATGCCACCAGCACGGCCGTTAACTTCCTTAGAAACCTCCCCTACCAGTGCACCATTTTCAAGGCCATTTGATCCAATCGGATTGGTGCGTCTGAATTTAACATCTCCATGTTTTTCCTCAAGAACGGGGTTAGGATTATTAGCAAACTTGTACTCAGGAGGCAATGATTTGATGGAGTGGAAGGCAGGCAGGACAGTGGATGTCCGAGACATCTTCCCTTATAGACTTCTGCCATAACCAAAAAATGTTACCATCAGGAATTGCAAATTGCGAAAAAGCAAAAAGTGATAAACATTTTTTCAAAAACAAAAAAGCTAACTTTCCATACAAATGGGTCTTTCAAACTTTAAAACAAGGCCCCAATGAATGGCTTAATCAGGATAACATAATGGAGAGGGGACCCTAGCTCCACATACACACTCCACTCTCTACTCCCTAATCCATTGCTCCAGGCTTTAAAGTAGCCGTCGAATCGACACGTTGAACCTCATTCCAAGCTGTAAAATTCAAAATCATGAACCCAACGCAACCACGCTCCCACTCAGCCTAATCCCATGGACCCAAACTTAATGAACTCCCTTCAAGGTTGAAAACGTTTTCCACCTTCAACCTTTCTTTCTTTCTTTTTCTTTTAAAAATACTGCAACATTAACAGAGAAACAGATCTTTCGTTCTACACTTCTACTCAAACATCAATTTCTAAGTTAGCAAAAATTATAAGCATTGAAAATTATAAAATAAATAAATAAATAAATAAAAATAAACAATAAGTTGAAATGCCTCACTTAGAAACTAAAAATCAAGATAATAAAATTTCAAACAGCAATCCTCATTATCTTCAAGTTCTACTCGTTTTACGTGCCGAGGACCAAAGAAGGCTAAAAACACAAACACGAACGAAATCAGCAACTTAATCAGATGCTCGCGAAGCGGGTCCACTAACCTCAGAAGATGTAGAAGAATACTTGTGAAGAAAAATGACAAAGACGAAGAAGATCTTGCAGAAAGGAGTTTACGTTGGTGGAATCGTTGAGCATTGAGCGATTCAGAATTCAGAAAACGAAGAAGAAACACAAGGTGTTCGCGGAAGAGCCTCAGCCTCACAAGGCCAAGTTTGGTTCCTCACAATGTATGGAGAAGAAGAGAAGATTGAAAATTTTGAAAGAAACAGCTTTTTTGGCTTTGCTTTTCACACTTCCTACTTAGCATAATAATCACACAATTTTTTAAAAGGATTAAAAAAAAGGAGGGGAGGGAGTTTTTTTTATAAAAAAAACTTTTTTTTTATTTCATAGTTTAAAGTTTAATTCCTGGTCCTGACCAATTCAATTCAAATCAATTCTTTCCGTTTCTTACAAATTTTAAATTTTAAATTGTTTTTGTATTGCGCGTTTTTCCCTGCCAACCGAATTTGAAGAGAAATTCAGTTAGTACTTAGTACAATATTTTCGCCGAAGCTTGAGAATTGACGAAACTACCCTTGCAGGTGGCGGCTTCGGGACTCAATCAAGGGTACTAATGAGTAATAATTACTGGAAAAGTTGTTAGTTCCTCACTTACTCCCCCGTAACTAGTTAGATGAGAATTCACAAATATATTTTTACTAATTAATAAATATCATGACTTGGTAGATATTTTATGTTAAATTTAACCAATAACTTGTTTGTTGTTAAGTCTTACATCATTAATTTTTTTTCCTTTAAGGTAGGATTCCACCATGTTGTTGTTTGGTGCCTAAACAACTTATTTCCACGTTGCTATCAATTATCAATAAAGTAATTAGATAGATCACAAAAATGGCTTGGATGATAAGTCATATTAAAATTATTTTCTTATATGTTATGTAAACATTTTTTAGAAATACATGTTAAAATCTGCATTTCATATTATGCTATCCCCAACAAACTACAACATATGCTTAATTATAATGCGTGGTGACAATGCATAATCATCTTCGTGGATGTTACTTTAAAATATGCAGTGTATATAATATTTAATTGACTAGTTCTGATGTCGAAGTACAACCACTTTACATTCATGAAATTTAGGTAAATGAGTTATGACATCACATAACAATATTAAAAATTGTCAATTCTTTTCCATTTAAATTATTTTAATAAATGAAATAAATAAATAACTAAAAGATTACTTCCAGGTAAAGAAAATTCAACTAGATTAAGAATGTAATAAAAAAAAGTAAAAGATTTTTTTTTTAATTAACATTTAATCATATACATGTATGTTAAGTTTCTGAACTTTTGTAACAATTAATTTAAAAATCATACCTCAAATAATATTTAATTAATAGTAAAAAATATTACAATGTATAATGCAATGGTAGTTTGCTTTCAAAATAGATAATTTTCCTACAAACTAACAAACGTATATGTAACATTTTTTGTCTTTATTCACATTCTTTTAGGAGTCCTATGAAAATTGACATGGGACATATTAGATGCTAATGAAGGCAAAGAGTGATAATCAATGTATAAAAAATGAGACATAAAGACAAAGTGACAAACTTCTAATAGAAGTATATATGAATATGAGTTTTATGTACACATGAATGAAATATGTGCATAGACTATGAGATATGAAATTATACAATTGAGGATAACTTAAAAAATCTATTAGTATTACCTATATCAACAAAACATATTTTTTAATAACTCATTACTTAAGAATTTCATGATTAAGTTACTTATTCAAAATAAGCGACATCTTGAAAAGTTTCTTAAGAAGAATGTAAGTGATGACAAAATACACTAAAAAAACTTGTAGTGCTTTCTAGGAGCAATCTTGGATCTACTAAATAACAAGTGTACTACTTGAAAAGAAAAAAAAATGACAAATAACAAGTAAGTTTATGAGTTAAATAATTAAATTTGTATATTAAAAAAATTAAAAATAAAAAATATGTACTTTAGTCAAAAAACAAGAACCACACAAATACGAAATGATGACAAACATACCCAAATTCAAACCATAACACCTATAATTAGTAATTAGTAATTACTAAACTTTACCATAAATCCCAATTTCTCTAATCATCATTAGTACTATCATTTTCATAAGAACAATGAGATCCATTGTCAATGTAATCACTGTCTTTGTCATCACCATAACCACTGTCATTATAACCTCCACCACCACGATTGTATTCACCCTCTCAATGATCGGTCTAATATCAATCACCACCACAGTGTTATTCACTCTGTTATGCAAATAGGAGGCTGGAATCAAAGCTTAACAAAACAATCGTAGACGATGGGAGGGTTCAACTACAATGGAACCAAAACGAAAACGGACTCCTCCACAAGGGTGTTATTTTTAGTTAGTTAATATTTTCCTATTTGCACATGTAATGTCTAATTAAATACCATATGTTATATATTCAGAATGTTTTTAAAAAAAAGTCCCACCCATTGAATTTTAAATGATTATATCTGTCAGCTCATATAAACTGTGGTACGGTACCACACTTTTGTAACTTTGGCACGCTAGCCAACGTCCTTAAACAAATACACTCAAAATTGAACCAAACTATAAAGAATTAATAACTATTTAATGTCACTTTAAAAGGAAAAGAATAGAAGGGACATATGAAAAAAGGTATAATGGGGAATGATGATAAGAGAAATGTGGCCCAAAAGCAAAAAAGGGCTGTTTCGATAATATTATAATGATAATGATTGGACTTGACAAACAAGGATTGTTGCAAAGGTACGTTGGGGTGGAGGAGGGAGTCAAAGAAGGATAAGGCTATTTGAATTGTTACCATCTGATTTAGATTAGAGGTTTAGTGATGATGTAAATGAGGAAGTGAGAGCTGCTGATAGCGTCTCCTTAAAGCATCCTCTTGACCTTTCAAATAAAGGCAGGCAAATCTTAAGATGCAATGCACTGATATTGTCCCCTTATTTTTTAGGTCTAAACTTATATTGGTACCCTTCTTTGGGTCAATGTATTATCTACCCCCTTCCTCAGTTCTAATCGTGCTACTCGCACTGTTAATCTGACCCCATAATGATAAAGCTTGAACCTGCCAATCAAAATCCCTTTTTCTGAGCCCAAAATCATGTCTTTAATTCATCTGATATTTTGGAAACACGTCAATTAATTACATTGATCTCAATAAAGCAGATTTTAATCAAATGCTTTTTGTTTGAGTTTATTTTTGAAATATTAAAAGATGTTTGAAAAAATGTTGCAATAATTGTAATTAAAAGAACTAACTTAAGTCTTCAGTGCTTTTTCCATATTCTTAATGCATATTTGGTAACACATTTAAAATAGTTTCTAACAAAGCGGCATAAAAATATACGTCAATTTTTAATAATAAACAAACAGATCTCAAATCTATCAGCGACTGGTCCAAACATCATACATAAAAAGAAGACATACTATGAAGGCTTATCATTGTCAATCTGCAAAAGTAAATTATGGTTTTCCAATCAACAACCAATACCTTATGACTGTATATTAAATAATCAAATAAAACAGTGTCATGCGATAAAACCGCTTGATTATTGATGGGTTTAACCAACACAAGTATTTCTCTATAATGCGGCGATTTATTGTTCAAACAATTGCTCAGAATAAACACTGCTTGAGTTGCCTCAGCAGTCCTTGGCTTGCTTTTACAATTCAGAACACGTGGCGAAACCCAAATAAAATAAACAATAAGATAAAATCTGGTATAAATTAAAGCAAGCTTAAAAAAATGATTTTGCAATTTCAGTATTGCCAAAACCGGAACATTACTACTCCTAAAATAAGATTATGGTTCTCACAGCACGGGATTCTGATTTGGACTAAAGTCATCTAAAATCTGCACCAACTGCATCAAGAATGGATTTGAAACCATCTCTTTCCAGGCATGCAGCTAATTCAGCCTGAAACCAATAGAATAAGAATGAGAATTTTGGTGCACACACTAAGTGATTTGAGTCATCAACCATATTCTGAGGAATAAGTGCACGAGAATTTTGGTGCATACATACACTAATTTTGGCGCATACCTTAATCTGAGGAATAAGTGCAGGTCCCCCATAAGCGAATGCGGTATAGAGCTGAACTAGAGTTGCTCCAGCTCGTATTTTCTTATATGCATCTTCCCCACTAAATTAATACAAAAAGGTCAGACAAATTATTGTATAATTCATTTTTTTTTTAAATCATAAAAAATACACTGTAGATAACTGGTAATCAGCTAACTAATGAATGAGTGAAGGAACATGTAGTTTTTACCTGCTAATGCCCCCACAGCCGATCAAAGGAATCCTGCCCTGATATACATGAAATGACAGCGCCAAGTTGTTAAGTGTGACTAACATATATAAGTAAAGCACAACAAAAAACAGCTCCCCCCCTCTTCCCAAAAATATAAAAAGGGTATTAGAGAACAAAATATAAGAGTTCAAATGATTTTGACGTGCATTGGAAAGACTGCTAAAAGGGGAAATTAAAAACTGTAACTGCATAGGGAAGAGGAAAAAGAAATCAATGAGATAGCATACTGTACAACACAGAATGCATCCAAGTGCTTGTCACAGCCTCACCGGTATTTGCAGGTTATATTATTAAATTTCACATCAAGGAATGAAGTGGTTGCCTCTAACTTTTACTCCAAGTAACCACAAATTATGTGCAACTATACAGATGGTAAATCTATAATTAAAAATATTGAAAATAATTAACAGCAATAGGAACTTCAAGACTCAATCAGGTCTGAGGATTTTCCATGTGGCAGCTGTAATTCAGTGCTTACAAATGAATTAGCATCCACAATTACTATATTGCTTGCATGATCCAGAGTAATGGCATGCATTAGGGACATGGGATTGCATGCACCTCTATCTCAGTACTATTTACAAATAACACAGTAAAACCAACAGACGTACCCTTGTCAAGATATACATCTCCTTCAAGATGTTGGTGGAGAGATTGAAGAGAGGCTTCCCACTCAAGCCACCAGTTTCTGAAGCCAATGGATTTTTACTGGCAGGATCTGGTCTTGAAATGGTTGTGTTTGATATAATCTAGAAAAAATATATAATTAGAGAGCAAATGAAGTGAATATTGTGCAATTAGAAGATTTAAGTTCCGGCTAGTGGCTACAATTTGAAATTAGTGATGAAGCAGAGAGATACCAGTCCATCCAAGTGAAGAGCCAAGGCGACCTACAATTATAGCAGAAAATGTTAGAGCATATGAGATTATGAAGATATAGGAGAAATACATTAACATGCACATGCTTACTGCAGCAATATCTTCGAGGTCTTCTTTTGACAAATCTGGAGCTATTTTTACCAGCAATGGCGGTGGGCCCTCCTCACCCCATTGCATTTCATCACGAGCAGCTTGAACCTTCACAAAAAGGAAAATTTTGCTAGAGTCAATCTCCCAAGTATGCAACACAAAAAACACATGGAGAAAGCTTCACATTCTAGTTCCAAGTTCTACCTTCTTCACAAGATCCTTCAATTGCTTTCTTCCTTGAAGCATGCGCAAACCAGGGGTATTGGGTGATGAAACATTAATCACCTAGAAAAGGATATTAGTGAAATCTTAATAAAAACAATCAATGGAACCTTCTTTAATAGCAATGGACCTTATTGCAATAGCTTATGATCCTTGGGAAGTTTGTCCCTTGACAGGGACCAGGGATTTTAAGCAGGCAGTAAAGGCAATGATCCTGGGTATAAAACTTTGATCTGTTTAGTCATTATATGCCACCACACTTCTTTTCCTTAGTAATCCAACATTTTGTACAGAAGACTTATCTTTCAATTTGTTATCTTTTATATGCAATTACACATAATCAGAATAATGAATGATGATAAACCACAAACTGTAAAAGTTCATTATTAATCATAGAGTTCAAACAAGATCAAGACACAATTTGCTAAGTGAGGGATTGCAAACATTTTTTTGCCGTTTAAAAAACTTTTTTAAAAAAATGCATGACATACATGCCAAACCCAACAAAAAAAGAAAGGTCACTGACTACCTTGACTGCATCTATCTAACAGCATGAAGAAAGTTATTGAGCATGATAGAGTTTTTTTCTTTATATAACTAAGCTTGTTAGAGTTTAGGCATGAAAGGAGTACAGTTTATTCATAATCTGCACTCAGTCATACCAAGATAAGTTACAGTATACAACGTTGTCTATCTTTCCCTTCTTTTTCTATAAAAGGCATGCATAAGAAAGACTATTTACCAAGTAATCAGCATATTGGGACAATGTATGAACTCCTTGAACATAATCTGCCGCAGCATCTTCACTTGTCTTGTTCTTTCCAAGATTGACACCAAGAATGCCAGGGCCAGCTTTTCCACCATGTTTGACCTCATTATTGGAAGAAGGTGAAGCGCTTGAAGTTTCATCAAGTTTCCTCTTACCGTGCTGAGCACCTAGCCGCTTTGCAACAGCAACAATTCCCTCACTATTAAAGCCACATCTATTTATTACAGCACTGCACATTAAATTCATCAGTCTTAGAGCAATGTAGCTAACATAAGCAAACTTTTGAAAAGCATCTTATAGCATCAACAACCTTCTGCAGTGTATACAAGTCATTAGAAAAGTCAAAAAAAGAAAATATAAAACAGATTCAATCAGTTCATCAGAAGCAGAAGAACAAAGAAACAAAATATAATCTCTTACCCTTCTTTTCGCAACCTGAAGATACGAGGTCTTGGATTGCCATCCTGGGGGACAGGAGTAACAGAGCCTACCTCCACAAAGCCAAAGCCCAAAGCAAGTAAACCATCTACAGCCTCAGCGTTTTTATCAAAGCCTGCAGCAAGGCCTACTGGGTTGGAGAATTTTCTTCCCCAAACTTCTAGCCCTAAGATTGATGGGTCGGGCCTCTTCTCCCTTGGAACCCAACCACGAGCTGCAGCCGAGACACCCAAGTTGTGTGCAAACTCAGGGTCCAACAAAGCAAAAAAGGGATTCACAAGTTTTGTTGCCGAGAATAACCATCCACTGCAAAAGAGATAACTCAAAATCTGGACCATTCATTTTCAAATCAAGGCATCAAGCATTTTTTCTGGTGAAATCACTTAAAAAAATAATTATTTATTTTATAAATTCATCCACAGCAGACTCAGAGTTAAAGCATCAGAGTACAGAAGAGTTTTTTTCTTTTTCCTCACAAGAAAAACAACTAATACTATAACACATCAAACACAGAATTAGAGGAGGAAAACAAAATGCATACAACATTCAAACTCCCAAATGAAGTACCAGAAAGTAGCTTCATCCACAGTACTCACATAAGCTCCACCAGCTATAAGTAGACCTATGGTGGCTCCTGTCAACAACCTTCCCTGCAATTCAAAGTAATCAATGTAGGTAAACTACACAATATAAAAGTTACAACATACATACACATGCAAGCTACAAACTTAATCACACAACACAAACATTCCATATTTTCCTAAATATGTTTCCATGAAATTCTCTCTAAGATCTTTCAATCCATTAACACAGGAAATCGCACTCCGCAACACGCGCCCTGCGTTTGCAAATTGCAGCATGTTAAATGAAACGAGCATCTTCCAACCTCAAAACGAATCAACAAGACAATGCATAATGTCAAACACCACACACACACACACACACACACACACACACACAGGGGATGAGAATACGCACTTTCTTGGAATAGTGGCCGATCTTAGGAGCACTTTTTGGCGCAGAAGAAAAACATCTGACGCCGGGAAGTTGATTCGAGACTACCCGTTTGAGAAGAACGTCTCTCAGTAACTTTCTAGAAGACCATGCGGCCATGAGTTCAGAGAATTCGGAAAAACCACCGAACAAACGTGACTTCAACGCGACACACGGAAAAAAGGAATTCACTCGCCGTGTGCTTATGATTCCGAAGGTTCCCTTCGTAAAGTAAACGGAGGAGGTATACGAATGTGTTGCGAGCGAGCCTCGTGTTTTCAGGTGCAATGGGTAGTGAACGGAAGGAAGAGATGAGAGGAGATTGAACAAAAGCGGTGGATGACGGTGAATGCGGTGGCTCAGGCGGCGACAGAGCCGTCGTTAGTGAAGGCGCGATGTTTGGAGAAAAGAGGCAGTCACAAAGGTGTTTTCCTTTCAGTTTGATGCTCAAACTTGAAAAGAACCTCAGAGCTATTAAAACGATGTCGTTTCGTGGAAGATGGATGTTTTCTTGGGCTCTAACTTGAGGCCCAACTAAACAAGCATGTCCAACTAAAGGTTGATTCTTTCGAAAAATACTTTCACCCGAAATTCTTCTTCATCATCATCGCACCCTCTCTTTTTTTATTCTTTACACTCATTTATGGTACTCATTCTCCTCGCTTTTCTCACTCATTCCACTTTCAGCACTTTCTCCTTCGGTGTTGTTGCCCTCTCTCTAGGGTTGGTAAAATGAGTCTGATCCAACGAGTCAACCTATTTAGCCCATCCAAAAAAGTGGATTGGGTTTAGGAGTGGAAATAGGTCAGATCAAGTCAGATTTAGTTTGGCGTGATTTAAAAAATAAAGTTTGGCTTGACTTATTTATATGTCATAAGATTTCTTTTTAGGTTTCACCTGACCTATTTAAAAGTCTAGTTTGACCTACCAGCCTATTAAAAAATCTATTTTACAATAAATATTATATATATAAAAAATTTAATGATTAGTGAAAATTTTGAAAATTCACATAGTACTTTTTAAAATTTAATATAAATAAAGATAAATATTTCTCTTTTAATTTGTGTGTGAAAAAAATAAGTTAAAATGAATTACAGCGCTTTAAGTATTCAACATAATATTATAAAAAAAAAAATAAGCTAAATAAAATTTAGTAAGTTTCATTCAATAATCTTGTTATATATATATATATATATATATATTAAATAGGCTATCCTGATAAGCCTAACAGACTTTTTTTAAAAGCATTTAACCTTTTTATCTACATAGGCTTTTTTAAAAGCCTTAACTTGGCCTTTTTAATAAACAAGTCAGGTCAAGCCAAACTTTAAATAGGTAGGCCGAAGATCCTTGATAGGCAGCCTAACTCATTTCCATCCCTAATTGGGTTAAGATTTTCAACCCACTAAATTAAATGGGTCAGGCCAGCCCATCGGGCCAAAGGCCCAAAGTTAAAATGGATAATATAATAATTTTAAATGTAAAATGACCAGATGGAAGGAAATTACTCAAATAAAACTTAGGGATTGGGATTTCAGTTTTCATTTTAACATTTGAGAAATGAAAGGTTGAGAGAGTGAGAGTGGCTCATGCCCATGCAGAATTAATTTTGAACTCTTACAATATAACTCATATAAAATTCTCCTTTGGTATTATTTTATCTTTAACGACTAAAATGGTTTGGGCTTTGGGCATTTAATGGGACAAAACAATATTCCTTTATTTTTTCCATCTAAACGACCCTTCTCTATTTGAAAGTTTAATGTTACAATTTAATTTGATTGTTAATGTTACAATTTAATTTGATTGTTGTTTCTTGCATCTCCAAGTTACCTTCTTTGGTTCTCTATATGAATTGTGTGCTAGTATTTTATTTAATTTGATTGTGTGCTGGTATCCAAGTTACTTTCTCTTTGTGTTTTTATTTTATTTTTTAGGTGGGTTGGTCCACCAACCCACCTTAAAGTGGAGCGAACTAGCATTTTTCAGTCGACTTTGCAAAAGTGGGTCAGTTCGGTCCGACCTGTGTTTTTTGTGGGCTAAGGCCAGTCCGGTCCACTTTGCCAACCCTACCTTTGTAATTTTTGTTGGTGAATTTCGCTTTATTTTTTTCCCAATATTATAGATTTACAAGAAACTATCTTTTAAAATATACTTGGTTGTAGTGTTGTGAAAACCAACTTGGTCATCGACTTGATTGAGACATTGGTTGGTAGGTCAGAAGTCGAACCAGTGGATCGTTTATTGACTCAATATATATATATATATATATATATATATGTATGTATATAACAAAATGTGATTAATCTATATTTTTATACTCCAAAATAAATTAATTGTAATGATCAAACTATAAATATTATATAATCATTTATTACTATAAATTAATTTTTGAGTATTATCATTCAATTACTGATGAAACTCTTATCTAGTAAGACTAAATACAAGGATTGTTGAATGACCATAAGCAAGTCTAGTGAAGATGTATAAAAACACATAAATGTCATGATCAATATGATAATAATTAGTTATTATATATTATTATCAAGTTAAAAAATAATATTATAAAAGTGTATTATATGTTATTCAATAGTTACTAGCAATTTAACATGTTATAAAAATGTAAAAGAACAAAAAAAATATTTTTTTAAAAAATTATTGACCGAGTCAAATTGGGTCAACCCGATTTGGATCACCAATTTGTCCAAATCCAATCAGACCACATCGGGTCACTTGTATTTTCAGTCCTATATCTTAACCAGATCACCCTGACATTGGGTCCTAATCGAACCAATCTGATTTTTACAACTATATTTGGTTGTTTTCCATAAACTAGTTTTTGGAAGTCCAGATTTTGGAAACTAACCCAAAACATATATACTAGATTTGGTGGTGTTGATAGCCAACAACCTACTACTTTAACTCGTAAATGTGTTATGTTGCAACACTTTCCTATTTCAATGCCAAACCAACAATATGAACATCTTATCCACATAAAAGAACCAGTACATGCTTAGAAAGTCCCTTAAAAAATTACATGTTCCTAATCTCATACAAGTTCCTAAGGCTTTGTTTCGGAGAAAGATTTTAAAGGGGAAGGGAGGGAAGAGAAAGGTTTAGGTGGTGACATCTCCTTGTTTGGGAGTTTTAATTTTTGAAGAAAAGGATTTGAGGTTTTTTAAAACTTCTCTTAAATTCTCCAAAGCCTAAAAATTGTTGTTTCCCCAATTTAGGGGTTTTTAGAAGGAAAAAATAATAAAATTACTATCCTACCCTAACCAGTGTTAATAAAATTACTATCCTACCCCAGCTAGTGTTAATAAAACACTAAAATACAAAACACTGAATCACAGTTCAAAGGCAAAATTGTAAAAATATTTTATTAACTCTCTATTTCCCTTTCTTAATATATTTTTAACTCCCAAACAAGGAGGGAGTAACTTCCTTCATTTTCTTCCCTTTCCTTCCCCTCCCTTCCTCTTGAATCTCTTTCCTTCCCTTTCCCTCTTAACTCCCAAACATACCCTAAGGCATTTTTAAAAGGATCACAAAACCTAATTGTCCTTAGGTCCTTTACATACCAAGTTGTGACTTGCTTGTGAATAAAACAAAAGTAACAAAGTTTCAAATTACAATACATGTTATGTTTTACATTTATTTAAAAATATGTGATTATATTTATGGACATTTGGCATAATTCGTATGTGGTCACTTGTGGATGTCGTCTGGAAAATAATAAAAACTTTCTTGTACAACAAGTACAAGTTACGATTTTGGATGTCTAAAGACTACTTGATTATTTGCAGAAAGTCTAAAGAGACTTTGTTGATGAAGTATATTTTGTTGATTGTAGAAAGCCTCTAGATGTTTTACTGAGAAATAGTTGGTAGTTTATGATTTGATTGTAATAGACTACTAAGAGTGTAGTATGAAGAGGTAAAAGAAGATTACTTGTGTCTCAATTGAATTTTAGTGAAAATTCCTTTAGGTGCAAAAGGATTGGACATAGCTCTTATGTTAAGAGCGAACCAGGATAAAAATCATGGTGCTATTATCTTATTCCTTCTCTCTGTATCTTAACTTTACACATGTAAATTTGGAGATTGAATTCTATTTTTCTCAACGCTTTTTCCACACACTTTTTCTTTTACCTATATTGCTTTGTATTTGTGCAAGTTGTTTGCTTTTACCGATGCCTTACAAAAGTTTTCAAAACGAAATGAACATACAATTCAACCTCATTCTCACATTTGACATAGCTATCAAGGGTAGTGTACTTATGTTATGTGATTTTAGGTTATAAAGCATAGTTTATTTTTATGCCTACATTTAGGTCTACTACACGTCTTGGTGGGCATTTTCTTGAAAACACCTTTTGGCGACATGTTTCTAGTGGTCATTGGCAGAAATCCTAACAAATAGTATTTTTTTTTTGTTGTTGTTAGAATAGTGGGAAGTAAGAACAAAGACTCATAATAATGATTTATACAAATTTTGTTTGATGATATTGGTGATGAAAATAAGTGGATCTTCATTTTAGATCAACAAATTTTATGTTCTATTTGTGTTGTGCACTGAATAGTCTATATTTGCTAGAGATGCAAAGTAAACCACCCCTAAAATGCTATAGTGAGATAGTGAATAGCAGCTAACCCATATTTTGAAGTATATATAAAACAATACGCATAATTTGTAATTTTATACCATACATGTAAAAATGTTGAAAAAGGAAGAAGAAAAAACACAAAATTAAAGGGTAAAGACATAGTCATAATCGATGAGGGGGACTTAAGAATGCTAAGTTCTTACTTGTTTGTAAATGAAGGGGACCTAATAAGGGACTTTAAAATTAAAACTTTGTGTTTTTGCGAGAGTGGGGACTTAAAGTGGGAAGAAATAAACACTAACATGGTTAGTTTTGTAAAACACTTACAATGAAAAAATGATGGACAGCAACTAATAAGGGGAGTATTTGAAAAATATATATTTAAAGGGAAAAGTGACCGATAACAATTGATAAAGAGTATATTGAAAAAGTCATAAAAGATACATTAGATTCAAGATACTTACAAAAACAAGTCACAGACAACAATTAATAATGAGGCATGTTAAAAAGGCTTAAAAGATAAATTATTTTTTCAAGATAAATTAATTTTAAAATACTTGCATCAGGAAGACCAACTAATAACAATTAATATAATATGGAGGCATATTTTTTTATTAATATGTATGAATTGAACTAAAGTATAATGAGATTTACATATAATAATTTACATATATTATTCATTCAATTTGCCTAAATCATTTTAGTAATAACAAAACATATTGAAAATGCTTAAAAGATAAAATAGATTAAAAAAGAAAGAAAAAGGATAAAAATTGCAAAAAATTGTGCACATATCCACCACGATCTTGCCACAAATTGTGTGTCACACATTTTAAAATCTACTATTTGCAATTCAATGTTTACTGTTTAGGCAACACTATTGACTAGTTAGGTTGTGCACTTATATGTCATTATCGAGGAAAGGCATTTCACTTGGAAAAGTAGTCCTGTATTGCATACTTAAATAAAGTTAAAGAAACTTAAAAAAAAAAAACTAAAATACATTTATAATTAGTTATATATGGACTAAAAAATATACTCTTTCCATATTATAATAAAGTGTCATGGAAGAAGAAAACATAAATTTCAAAATAAATGTTACTCTAACTTTTTAATGTCATCCCAATTAGCTTTTTCCAGTTATATTCTTAATAATATTAATTATGAACAAGAAAATTTTAAAAAATAATTAATAATAATAATAATAATAATTTTGTAAAATTATTATTATTTTTTATTTACTAGTTTCTCTTAATCTGATTTCAAGATAAATGTTATTCTAACTTTTTAATGTCATACCAATTGCCTTTTTGAATTAGCCACGCTACTTTGTCGTCATTCTTCTTCCATTTCCGTTGACTTTTCCTTCCTTCGTCATTGCGACCTCCAATGGCGATTGTTCCGCATACATTATCCCTTGCAAGTGTTGGTTATGCTAACGACCGAACCGCCTCCATCTCCAGATCCACCTGGAGCAGCCACCGTCCCCTCACTCTCAAATGCTGCTCTCAATCCCCTTCCCCTTCGCTAGCTCATTCTCCTTCTCTCTCTTTTCTTTATCTTTATTTCTCACTCTCTCTGCTTCATCCTCCGTTTACTTTTCCCTTCAGTTGACAACGTGGTTACTATTATGGACCACTTGGAAGGGCGTAGGAGTGAGGAAATTGCGGAGGATCCTCTGGTGATTCCTCGTAGAATCATGGAGAAGTGGACGCCTCAACTCTTAGATGAACTTCCTGAAGCCTTTTGCGGCATGTGAAATTGACTCTTATTTCTAATTGTCGCTTCTTTATCAGTTTGAATTTTTATATACTGTGAGTGTTACATAAAAAAGTATTTTATATTGTAAGTCAACCAGAAATCATCGGCATCGGCGCTCTGATTTCTTAAGGTACTTTCCATATATAATGTAAATTGTAAATACTACACTTGTTGACTCTCTCTTCGTATAATTTCCACTCTTTCAGGAACATGAATGATATGGGTGCTAGTAAGCTAGAGTTCCTTCTGGTTTTACTTGAACTATTTAGTTTTATGTTGTTTTGGTTTGGCAGAAATGAATTCCAGTGCAGAACCTTTTCTCAGATGATTGTTAACTATACCCTGTCTTTGCAGGTCACGGGGGAGTTATTAGATAACAAGCTGGGATGCATCGCGTGCTGCATTACCTCTTGGTACAGTTAGCGGAGCACCGATGGTAAATTTTCCCTTGAAGACCGTAGCTCTCTCCCTGCGGATGTAATTTGTAATATATATTGGCGCTTCCCTTCAGTTATGATATTACTTGTGCTTAATAAATATCTGAGAACTGCAATATACCCTTTGTTGATTGTCACTAGTTTAAGATTGCAGTCTTGGTTCGACTTGTTTCATCCTAAATTGTTCCCATTATTATGGTTGCTGTAAAACTGGTCAAAGCCATGGTGTTGATTGATGAGTTGGATGTCGCACGACGGGGGGCCATATAGTGGGGGATTTGGAGGCATATCTTTCAATGGCCATAGGGACATAGTCCTTGCTCTGATGACCATAGTTTTCCATTTTTCCCTACAAATGCTCGTTATGGCACAAATGTACTCTGACAGGGTATGAAGAAACGCAGAGAATGGATTGCCCATCACCATACTAGAGCGGGAATTGTGGCTGACAGTGATCCTGAGGTGCATCCTTTTTAAATGGTAGAGAGGAAGCTTGTGGACAAAAATTATAGGATATGAATCATAACGGTACGGAGAATCTTGAAACTTTGATAATGTTATGACGGAAGTGATAAACATAATGTTATCTGTCGTTTTAAGAGACTTCTATAGTCATTTTCGTCGGTCCATCTTAAACCAAAGAAAGGTGCCTTTGACGGAGTTTCTTTTGCTATCATGAAATCTCACCCTAGTGAACATGAAAATATTTACAAATATATTGTGTTCTTCATACAAGAAGCACCTTGGTAATTAATAAAGAGCAAATTACATTTTCATTCTATGAGCTTAGCACTTATTATATTTACACGCTCTTTCTAAAATCGTATTTCTTTTTGTCTTTCTTGAACAATCACCGTTACTAACTATGTTAATTTTTTGTGAATTGCTCTAAAAATCCCTATTATTCTCGGGCAAGTCTGTTCCTAGTCCAAGTTCACATTGGGTTTGGCTTACGAAAATACCGTCAGCTCACTCCTCACCTCCCTTGTCAACTCCGTCCCCTTTGCCAACCACAATAACTTCATCGTCCCTACCTCCTCTGACACCGTCATCTACAACCTCTTCTAGTGTCGTAGTCACCTCACCAACAACCAGTGCTCTCGCTACATGTCACATGCAGTCACCCAGTTCGACAACCTTTGCTTCACCTCCGACAAAGGCGCGTTGCAGCTCAACAGTTGTCTCGTCAAGTACGACAATGTCACATTCATCAAGGTCGAGTCCGTGATGACAACACCACTAAATCCTCACTTCTTTCTCATTTTTTTAATTATCTTTTACAATGTTAGTGGGTCGAGAAGTATAATGGATGGTAAAAAAACAAGAGTCTTGTGTATGATAAAAAAAGGAGTCAAATTGAATGTAATATGCGTTAACCTCAAAGAGTATGAATATAATTTGTTCATTAATAAACCATTGTCGTAGTTATGTTTTTGGATTTGATTCATATGAAGTTATATAAATTGTGATGTGTGGGATTAGGAGAATTCATGAGATTAGGATCAAAATTGCGTCGATGTTCAATTTGGAGTAGTAAATGAGGTTTATGAATTACTATTTTTTGGGGTAATTGGAAACGAAATTCCTATAGAAAGCCATAGAGTTGAAGTTCTCAATAACATACTTTAAAGGATACTTGAATTGTTTTCTTTAGTTGGACTTATTGTCTTATCAGTGATCTTTTGGTTTGAAGTGACTTGTTTATTATAAAGGTCAGACTAAGATTTTTTTGAAAAACCTGTTTAAATAAAAAAGTCAAGTTCAAGCTTTAAAAAAAAATTGTTAGACATGTTAGGCGAAAAGGTAGAAAAGATTGAAATAAATTTGATTTTAAATTTACAAATCTCTATATTCATATTCATAACAGACTTTTTAGTAGATCAAACTAGACTAAATAGGTCAGACCAAGCCTAAAAAAAAAAATAGAAACTTATAATAGGTGAATAGATCATCCCAAACTTTATATTTTTAAATCAGACCAAGATTAGGCCTAACCAATCTTACCTGTTTCCACCCCTAATTGCAAGTTATAACCTATAGTTGATTATTTATTTATTTATTTGGTTAAAATAATTGATTCCCATAATGTAATGTTACCAAAATTTGAATGTTATCATTATAGGAATTTTTATAAATACATTTTCAGCTCTACAAATTCGATCCTAAAGAACTAATACCTTAATAATTTTTTTTGACAGAACTAATACCTTAATAATTAGAAACTACATACATTATAAAAACAATACCTTAATATAAATTATAAAAATAAAACCAAACTAAGCAAAAAATATAAGAACCAATACCTTAAAGGCTTAAACATTAGAGGCCAAAATTCACGAGGAAAAAATGTTAACAATCGATATCTGACGGAATATAAAGACCAAAATCTTAACCATGTAAAACTCTAAAAACTATCTGTTTGTCGTAACCTCGTTTTTTTACCACCTATGAAAAGGTTGACCGCAACACCAAACTAACACTCTCAAGGTCTCAACCCTTCGATAACTTGATCCAT
Organism: Glycine tomentella; assembly: GCA_007407185.1. Lineage (NCBI taxonomy): Eukaryota > Viridiplantae > Streptophyta > Magnoliopsida > Fabales > Fabaceae > Glycine > Glycine tomentella. Next base: position 1,142,387 of record PYAF01005195.1, read on the forward strand.
ATTATAGCGTTAATCTAGAGGAAACCCTTCTCTATTCCCCCAGACTAACACAATATTACTGGAGGACACCCTTCTTTACCCCCACACTAGCACAATTAAGGAACATCTTTGGTGAAATTAGAACACACCAGAAATGCCAGCAAATAAGACTGCAACAGTCTTCTCTAATAAGAGATAATGTACTTGAAACACCAGTGTTAAATTCCCACTAAATTTCAATTGTCATTGATTGACTCCATTTTCTAAATGCACATCCAATAGTTCCAAACCAAATTTTGGAGGTGCCAACAAAAGGGGAGTTTACAAATAAAAAGTTTAAATAGCATATAACATCACTGACCTTAACACCATTGGTTATAATTTTCTATGGTACAATGCATTGGATGAAAACCATTAAATTCTATACCAACTACTTTTAGGATGAAGACGCTAATTGCTTCAATTTTGCCTGCAAAATAACACCGGCTTCATCTGCCACATTTTTCTTTTTGGATGCAACCTGCAGTGTGAATAGTACAAATTCATTATTTTGGATAAGATATAATCTAATATGAGAATTCTTCTTAAATTCATTGAAAAGGCAATGTGAAAAAAGTTATTGACTTGAACAAACTGTGGGTGGGGTGGGGAGGAGAAATATTGTTGAGTCCATTTTATAAACAAAATAACATTTTGGGGCAAATTTTTAATTGTTAATGGCGAATAGCAGCCCATGGCAGCAACCAGCAAGCCAAAAATCTGCCATAAAAATGGTAGATGGCATTGCTACATGTAGCAGAAGCATGGTGGCTAATAAAATACAGATACACCAAGTCTGCTAAAAAACACTGTAGAATAATACACAAACACAGAGAGAACCAAGCATTCGTCTATAAAATTTGCACTAAGCTGCATGGATGCTTGATTAATAAAGAGAGAGGCAGAGAGAACCTCCATGGCAGCAACCCAAAAACCAAATAAGAATATGGTAGATAGCATTCCAGCCTATGGTAGAAGCATAATGATAAATAAAATTATAGACAACAATCTAGAAACATGTTGCAAGAAGTAAAAGTTTAAAACTCATTAAAAAGTACACAAGCCACAAACTTGCGAGATAATATCATAAACCTCATAGCATTAGTTGGGAGGAGCAGAGAAAAACTCAAAACAGAGGAAAAGAAAATAGAGAGAAATTCAAACAGCACGGAAAAGGAATAAAGAGAAACAAAGAATTGGAGGAAGAACAGGAAACAAAATTGAAGGGACTCATGAACAGAGAGATCACTTGAGAGAACCAAATCAGTTGGTTGCCTGAGATGTTCTCTTTTGCTGGATATGTTGGAGGTGTTCATTAAAATGGTTTTCCATTTTTAGGTTTGGTTTAGCGAAACAGAATATTTGAGCACATAAGAGAATATGTGAGGCCGAATGCTGGAATTCTGGGGTTTAAAAATGTAGAATTTTTCCCCCTCTCTAAAGAGTAATTGGCGCCTTTTCTACTATTTCCATGATCACCACCATGAGTGCAATGGCAAAAGTGGCCATCGGAGGCCACCGTGAGAAACCTGCAAAGTTATATAATATCCCTATAATGACATTTTGCAGGAAATCTGCCATGCTTATAGTGTCCTAGATCCACCATGCTCGTATTAGCAACATTTATCTATAGGTTTTAACAAGCGTTCTCCGCAATAAGATAACCACATTCAGTATTTAGTGTGCGTTTGATTTTATAATAAAAACATCCAAACATAAATCACATTACTTCAAAATCAATTCAAGTTAGTAGTAAAACCTAGTAGAGTGTGAAATTGTGCACTGAACAGAATATTATAGGTAATAGAGTAGAAGAAGAAGAGATGGTGCAAGTGAGAGGAAAGAAAGAAAGGTACGAACCTCAAGGAGTTGATCAAAGTTAGATTTGAGCAAGTTGATTTTGCGGTCGCAGTAATCTTTGGCTTGGGGCATGGTCTTCTCGATGAAGTAGCCAGTGCCGACGTCGACGAGGACGTGTTGGGCGTCGTGGAGAGTGGCGGGGACGTAGAGGGAGGCGGTGAGGGGGACGAGGATATGGTTGCCTTGGGGGCGGAGAGAGAGATCGTTGAGGGCGGAGGAGGCGATCTCGAGGCGGGTGGTGGCGGTGCGAATGTTGGAGAGGCTGTCTTGGAGAAGATTAACTTCCAGATCGGCTTGCTCTTTCACCGCCTTCAGCTGCTCCACGCTCATCCCCTCCAGACCCATCGAAGACGAATCAGAGCTCTCTCTCTCGGAAAAATGTAAAACCCTTCGATTTTATCGCTACAACTCAACTCAAGTTAATCGGCCCCATTCATAAATCATCGTTTAATGCTAAAATAAAACGAATATATTTAAATAAATAAATAACTATCTTATAGACATCATCATATTATTTTTATCATTTGGTGTAGAATATTTATCAATTTTATTGATGATTAATATTTGTCGAGAAATCTGATTGATCATCATTAATAAGATTTCTTCTTTCAACTATATTTTCTTTATTCACAAAACTCAAATTTAAGATATTGTTTAAATATCGAGTCAAAGAACATTCAAACCAACCAAAGACTATCATATTATTTAAGCCCTTAATTTATAATGTGAAAATGGATTAAATAACTTAAATATTCACTTGAAATATTTTAATTTAAAATTTTGCCAGTTTTAAAATAAATCTACACTTTATTGCATGACATTACAAGCAATATTCTCTAATCTCTAATTCCATAAACTTATTTTTTTAAAAATAATATAAACTTATTTATTTCGGCACTATTAAGTATAATAAAAAAATACATTTTGTAAAGAATTAAAAAAATCCTTATAATATTAATATTTTTCCTTTTCATTAGGGTTTGCAATGAGAGAAAAATGTATAAAGCAATATGCAAACTTAGACAAACAAAGGTCATGGACTCAGTGAGTAACTACGTTTAAATTACAAATTGAGAGATGGGAGAATTAAGTTAGGTTTTGCAACAAGAAAGATAAGAGAATTCACAATCGCATTCTTAGAAAACTCACACAAGCAATGACTAACCCAAAAAGTTGAGAAAAGGTAGTGAATTCAAGTGAAGTTATGAACAGAAATGGTGGTTAACAATGACAATCTTAAAAGAGAAATAAGTTATGTTTTCATTTTTTTTGCTTTGGTGACAGGTTTTGAGCAAAATCATGAACGGAAAGTATACTGAGCAAAAACTTGTATGCTCCATAAAATAAAATAAAACATAATTAATTTACTCAGATTAGATTAAGTCGAAAGTCTACAAAACTAATATTATCACTTAATTTAACTTACCAGTGTTGCTTTAATTTGTAATTCAAATGAACTCATAAATTTAGAAAAATCATAAGTTTGAATCAGGTTAAGTTGGACAAATTTGTCCTTATTTACTTATGTCATCTTGATTATAATTAATTTATTTAATCGCATTCGACATATCTATGACAATAATACATCCATGTTTTTCTCATTTTGAAAAATAAAAACGTGAAATTAATAATAACCATTTTTTAACATTTAACATTTAATTGTTTAATTTATACTTGCAGTAGTAAAAACATAACTATAATCAATCCATATAGGTTGGGGGTTACATCCAATCTTTCTATCCAACACTTCTCGCTTGTTTCTATCGAATTTCCCAAAGCAATTGGCATTTTATCTTCATAAGAAAAATTTGTAATTCAACTTTAGTTCATAATGTAAATCATATAAACAAAAAAACTATGTGACCAATTATGTAGAAACAGAACACATGGTATAAAAAAAAACACAGAATAGAAACATGTTTTTGTTTTATTAAATACACTATGAAAACAGGTTTATGTTCTGTCTATCAATAAAGGGAAGAAAACATAGACGAGAAAGGAGATAAAGCTCACCGACAATGGATGTGAGACGAAAAGTGCAACTACGAAATGGGAGCAATTCTTTCTTTCAATGGATGTGAGCAACAGAAGGGAAAATGAGTGAGCAATGGGAATGCGAAAAGTGCGAGGAAGAAGGGTGCGAGCTTTCCGGTGGAGGGTGCGTTTTGAGAAGAATGCTAAAAGGGAGAGGATAGAAATATAGGTAATATTGTCATTCTAGAAATTAGAAAAAATGGGGTGTGAGCTTAAACAGAAAGGGGGTATAAATAACATGGCCCTGACATTGTTATAGCAAATTAGCAACTGTTTTGTTTCTTTGGGTAAATGAACTGAAGAAAGAGTTGATTTCTTCTTTTCTTTTGTCAATTGAGGTGTTGTTGATTTCTAACTTTCCTTCACACATCTCTCTATAAAAATAAAAATAAAAATAAAAATAAAATGTCATCCAACCAGGCAGAAAAGCAAAGGAAGACTGCACAAATACAAACTGGATTTGGATACGGCCCACACATATACTGTGTAGTTGTGTGCACCAATTACGTAACCCAACTGCAACGGCCCTAAAAAATAATGTGGGTCCAGAATCAGTTTCCAAGTAAGTTCAAAAAGTCCATCATACGAGGGTTTAATATGGTCCCAAATCATAACATGGTTTTTAACTTGTTTCACCGCGACATTTAATTCCAGGGACCCATCAATTATTGGGAGCTGAACCTTCTGTTTAGCAATAATTAGGAAGACATGTTGGCATCCCTAAATATGAAAACCCCACCAATAATCCATGCATAGAAAAGTACTTATAAGATGAACAAAATGATGAGTTGGTATACTCGATTTGGGAACTTGGAGACAAATCCTTTCATCTTAGTTTTTTCACAACTTTCGGTACGTAAAAATTGTGTCCACTCTTTATAATATAAATATTTTCACATAGTATTTCAATACGATCCTACCACAAATTCTTTCATGTTCATGATAATATGATACAATCTTGTTTGATTCTTATCGTGTAGCAACTAGCAACCAAGCTGACATAATGTGATAAAATCATGTTTGACTCTTTAATAAAATTTAATTCTCAGTCATATTTATGAAGAAGAAAAATCAATTATTGTAAACACTGTGCACCTATTATTTTATTTATTATTAATTTCAAATTTCAACATGAGTGTATAATTCTTTCATGTGCTTGATTAATCATATTTAACAAATCTTCTTATGTGTACTATCTTGTTATGTACTAGCAAAGCCTTGCATAATTAATACACAACTAATGTTGACATAATTATGTCACCCAATGTTAGCATAAGCAATAAAGAACTAATTAATAGATTCTGCTCTTGATCCTGTATATCAAAAAAAAAAAAAATCAATGATTCCTCTGTTTTGACAAAGATTTTGTTTATTGACTAAAAAAACATTGTTATGCACCAAATAAAATTTCCATGTGATATTTATTATTTCAAAAGAAATTAAGAAAACGATTTAAGACTTGCTATTATATCATAATTGCGTTATGCCTTGTATAAATTTTTCAGATACTTTTTTGGATTGTGTAACTAACTCCAAGTAAAATAGAGTTAAGTAACTCTAAAGTAGATAATCAGTACAATTTTGTATGTAGTTAAAAATAATTGGTATAATTTTCTTAATTACACCAATACTAATTTACAATAAAATTATTTAATCCTATTTTCACTTGGAGCAAGTTCTACTGTAGTGCTAGTAATTACTAAACGCCTCCTATTTAATGTTTATCGGAAAGAGATAATATGAACATCCATTTCCACAAATTCAACTCAATCTCTTTCACTTTCCCTGTCGCTGGCAATCCAGAAAATTCCTTTCTACTCTTAGTAGCTACATGACCAAAACGACTTATCAATATTAACTGACCCATAAGTCAGAATACCAACTCACCTGGACCAAGAAAATAATATCATATTTACAGATGTTTTGCCATAGAGATGCACTGAAATTTCTTCTGGGGGGCGAAAGTTGAATTCAATTCCTTCATTTTTCACTGCAAATATCATTTAGTTAAACCATAACAAATCATTCATCCAATTAACTACCCTACTATTTCATTTAAATTATGCCAGGCATCTTATAAATGAATTTTAAATTCTTGAAGATGACTGAAATAGAATCCCCAAATTAGTTTATGACAGACAGGATGAGATCAATGTTTCAGGTGATCCTTTTGCCCCTTGAACTCGGCTCTCAGCATTGTGTTAAATTTGGTTTGTGAGGCAGATAAGATAAGGCAGGGTGCAGAGGCACATGGTAGCTTCCAAGGGTGCGGCAATAAAAGTCAAGGTCATAACAACCAGATTAAATATGCCATTATTGAGATACAACACATCAGCCAAATTTGAGTTTTTTATATGTATCAGTAACAACTCCAGACTGACTGTTGCATCAAATGCACCAACACCATATTTGTTTTAACTCCAAGGTGAAACATCAAAAACAGTACGTGAGTATATCTTTATTACAGGCTGTACCTAACCTTATCTTGCCGTAAATACTGAAAATAGCCATAGTACAAGTTCCCAGAAAGAGAGTATCGTGAAAATTACAAAAAAATAGCAGAAAACCAAAGATACTCCTACGAAATCAAACATGGTGGTCAGTGAGCATCAAAACACCCAAATGAATTTACTCCTATAATATAATATTGCTAGGCCACACCACATTCAGAAAAGAAAAGGGTCAATTTGGCTACAATAATTTAAGACCAGAAAGCACACTGAAATAGTTGAATCGTCATCATGCAGCAAAACAAGTTCCTGTGTACATAGAAACTAAGAAAGTGACAAGTGAAGAAAAGAGGTAAAGAAAGAAACAGACGGGTTTTTATTCACATCACTGGCACCCGAAACAATCCACTTACATACAAGAAAACATTATTCTCACGCTGATCAATCTAAGAAATGGCTAAGAATTGAAGATAAAAATCTCAAAACAGAAGTCATACGGAGTACAACCAGAGCTTTCTTCTTTTTTTTCATCTTTCACACACCAGTCACCTCTGAAAACGAACAAAACACCATCAAGGAGCGGGAAAGTGGAGGAGAGAGTCAGAGAGCTGCACCAAATTCACAACATAACCACCTTACATGAACCTCAATCCCTCAAAACATGCCCCAACAGCATCCAAGAGACATGATTTCTCAACCCATGTTGGAAAGTAGGGTACTCCAACATTCTGGGAGTGACAATTGAACTTTGGAAACACAATTCACTGGAAACAAGCTTGCAAGCACTAATCACCTCAACTGCAACCACTTCAACCACACCAAACTTGTAGACCCAGTCAGTCAAAGCCCAAAATAACCCACTATGAAAGTGAAACAGAAGCAACAATGCAATCCAATCCATACTCTTCAACTTAGAAGAACTCTCTTTGAGTACAACAACATTTCATTACAAATTCAACTGCACTCGCACACGGACCAAGCTTCTGAAACCCAATTACAGCCTCGATCGGTACAAATTTCTCACCATCACAATTTCACAAATTAAATCATCAGTTCATTACATTCTCCTCTCTTTTTTCCCTCCTCTCCTCCAACGAAGCCCCGGAATCTAAAACAATTATCCAACATCTAAAACCCTAGTTAAGTTTTCCAAACCAGCAGGAAGTAAAACAAAAACCCTAATTGAATAATTTCTTAATTGATGGACTTCTCCACTCAAATCTAAGAAAAAACCTAACCCTAATAATCTCCTGCTTGCCACACACAACAAAAACAGCAACCACAACACGAGAATATGTATATATACGGAAAAAAAACACCACCACCACCGACCACCACCATCACCACCACCGTTGAAGATGTGACAATCAACGAGGCTCGTCGTCTCTCCGACCAGAATTCCCAGGTCCACCAGACAATGAGGCGAGCAAATTCAGATGTCCAGGAAGGTAGTTTCCCACCCTCGCCGCCGAAGCTTCTCCAATGGCTTGCTGCTGCTGTTGACGGTGGTGATGAGCGAACAACGAAGCCTGCTGCTGCTGCTGCGACACCGACACCATTTCGGGAGCAGCAGTGGCGGCGAAGCTCCAAATTTGTCCGAAATCGGGCCGGGCCGGGAGGGCCCACAGTCCGGGAGGGGTAGACGGGCCCACAAGAGAGGGCCCCACGGAGACAGCTTCGTCTTTGGAAGAGTCTTCGTCGGTGCGTATGCGCTTGCCGAGGATGAAGGGAGTGGGAGCGAGTAACTGGGGCTTGTGGTCGGAGGTGGAGGAAGGGGAGGAGAGAGAGTTGGCGGCGGCGCGGACGGAGAGGGAGACGGAGGAGAAGCTGGCGGGGGTGGTTCCGGTGCCGGTGGCGGCGATGATGGAGGGCTCGGCCTGGCGGAGGAGCCACTCGATGGTTTGACCGTCGGACTTGTGGCCAAGCTCGCGCGTGAGCTGGAACACACGTGCGGCGCATATGATTGGCATCCTTATGCGGCGCCCTCGCCCGTCCACCTTGCTGTGACGGTCCTTCGACGGCGGCTTCTTAACGGCTAACGCCTTCCCCCCTTGCTGCTGTCTCTGCGCCTCAATGATTGCGCCGTTACTGACGCCGTTAGTGGTGCCGTCGGAGTTCGACATGTGAAGAATTGATTGAGAGTGAGGGAGTAAAGTAAAGCAATGGTTTTTGTGTTTTGAGAGATGAAAGAGTTTCCTTGGTGTTGGAATTGGACTTGAAGGGGAACAGGGCTCTAATGATTGAGCGGCAGGAGCTGGTGGAGACAGGAGGAGGGCACATGGGTGCTGGACCCCACAACTCTCCTTTCTCCATACTTAATCTCAAACTTCTAAATTACTATTAGCTTTTACACCCAATTAAATTTTGAAGGCCTTGTAAAAAAATAGACAATATGATCAATTTTTCTTTTAACAAAATTCATCCTATAGTTTGGAAGCTAGAGATATTAGTAGTGACATAATTGATATAGTAAACAACCATCTTACAATCACTCTAAAAAATTATCTTGCCATATCCAAGATGTGTTACCCACTGAATTGCTTGAACAAAGCCCAACTTTTTGCCTCAATCGGTGCTTGAATGCCATTAAAAAGAGATGTCTTTGCCTTTATAAAAAACTTCATGTTCATCTCGAATGCAAATGCCAACACCAAACGAATTTTGCTCTCTGGAAATTGCAACGTTACGGTTGCATTTTAAAAAAGTATGTTTGTTTGTTTTTTTCAAAAAATAATCTTAAAAGCTCCTTTTAAATTTAAAGTTGTTTGGTAAAATTATGTAAAAATAGTTATCTCGCACAATTTTTTTTATGAAATTAATTTAATGAGCTTTGTATAAGTATGAAATAAGCTACTTTAGTTAGCTTTTCAGTAAGCACCTTTTTTTAAGAGTTTTTTCAAACTAAGTGTCCGATCTATTTTTTAACTTTAGGAGAGAAAAAACTATAAAAAAATGGGACAAACATTATCATACTAATTATATCTTGAGAAAAATTGTTTGCGAAAAAAGAATATCTATAAGAAACAAAAAAAACAAACGGATAAAAATAGATAAAATACACATTTAGAAAAAAAAAGATAAAAACGGATAAAAACATTAATATATACATGTATATATATATATATTCTAAAATATAAATATAAATTTAAAGTATTACTAAAATAAAGTTAAATTCTCTACATATTTTTACAAACTTGTAATATTTTTTTGGTACAATTACAAACATGTAATATAGTTATTGTTATTTTATATACCCGTGTTTTTATTAACTTTTGTTTATTCCTAAGATGAAAGGAAGCCTTTGTCCCTTTGTGCTGCGTTATTAGTTTGAGTATTTAAGAAATGGGACACGTACTGTTAAACCAGATTATGGGGTACCCAGAGAAGAGGACGGAATGGGACCCCTTTACTTTCACACTAGTGTTACAACCTGACTACACCTGGATATAAATGTTTTTTACATAACAAAATTATTTAATAGTAAAATAAATTTTAATATTGATTGTTATTAAAAATTATAATTAATTTGCTTATTAACAACTTTATGTTTATTCATAACGGCTTGATCGGAAGATTTTGTTTAAAAACTATAAAAAAATATTTCTATATCATTAAATTGTTAAATAATTGTTTTTTTCCATTATATATAAAACTAAAAATAAAGCTAAGAAATTCGATGAAGCATATTTGTAAAGAACTATTATTATAATTATAATCATAAGGACACGCATACAAAAATTTAAATTAACCAAAACAATCATAAAAAATATATAAGAGAATTAAACAAACTAATAAAACAAAAAAGAGTATTCAAATATTTAAGTAAATTTATAGACTAAAAACAAATCTTAAACACAAGAAAATAAATACATGATTTAATACTTAATAAAATTACAAAATATACATGAACTTTAGTAAAAACTACACATATTGATAATTTAAAGATGGCTTTCATAAAGAAACATCTTCACCTGGGTTCATAAAGAAAAAAGAATTAAAAACAATAAATAAATAATAAGGTTATTATATTTAATCTTATTATCATAGCATCCGAGTAGTAGTAGAAAGATGGATAAATAAGTCGATACTCAGTCAATTTATAAAATCTAGCAATACGGCGAACAACATATGTCATAAAGTATTTGCCATTGATGATCTCAATTTCAACCCCATGAAAATTTGATTCAATGTCTTCAAATAAAGTTGATCTCGATCTCACCATATCATCAATTTCACCCATATACGAATATGGTATTTCAATAATCTCTTAATTTATACATAAAATAAGAAAAATAAGCACTAATTTTGTAATATGTATGAAATAATTTAATATAAAAAATGTGCAATTTAATAGAATGTTACCTAGTTCAGATCTATGTTAACTTAAAAAGGTATGTGATCTAAGAGAAATTGTCTTAACAATGTTACACTAAATAGCATGCAACAGCAATAAAATAATTAAAATTAGAAAATTAGAAAAAAGTATAATTTAACTATCAAAAGGAATACACACCAACAATGAAACCAATTCGGGAAATAATGAAACCAACAATGTCATAAACATTAAACAAAGCAGTATTTTAGCTATTTACCTTGTTGCCTAAAGGAAAACACACCAAGCTACAAGTAATGCATAATCTGGTATAAACCTATGAACCACCTTGTTATTAATAACATGTACTTTGTAAACATACCAATTAAGAAAGACAGAAAAATGCACATTCTGCATATTTTTTCTTCACCCAGTTAAAACATCATATTAGGTACATGAGACATGACTTCAATTTCATAAGCAAGACAATAACAAAGTGTGAAAAAAGATATACCTGAATTAACCCTCACTTTCAGTTTCCAGGTTTATTTTGTAGGAGAAATATCACTCACGATGTCCAACATATTTCTACCCATAATGGAAGATGAGGTGAATGGTGGAGAGCATGTGAAAAAATAACAGCTAGCCGAAAGAACCATTTTATAAACAAAGTTCATTACACCGTGTGACACATTGTGCGATCAATATAGAGAGGACCAATACTCATCTCCTGTCATGATGATTGACATTTCAACTTGCATGCCCGAAAAATTAATGTTAAGAAAACGTATAAGATTTATAAAGAATGGCTTGTAAGAATAATAGTTACAAAGTTCAAGATTCTTAAAATGAGATGAAAACAAAGGCTTCTTAATGAATTATACCATGGAAAGAAAGATGAACCGTAAATGAATTTGGAAAGTAAGGAGAACTGTTAATGAATTTTCAATTAAGAAAAAATCACAAGTACGTAAGTCAATAATCTTAACCATTTTAAAAATAAAAACTATGGAAAGTCAAGATACCTAAAGAATACGGAAAGAATCGGTACTGCATTTCTGATAAGGTGTAAAAACAGAAAGAATCTCTGCAATCTCTGTAAAAAAAAATACATAGAAGAAGGAAAAAGGAGAACTGGTTTGTCGGAGGTAAAAAATATTTCGCAGGTAAAAAACGAATGAAAGAATAAAAAATGTTATTTCTCATACTCAATAATTAATGGATATCAATGGCAAAACAGAAAATGCACTATTAATTGAACAAGATAAAGGTACTTGGAAGAAAGTCTCGACTTGTATTGTTATAGATTTCATATATTTGTATATCATTATATATTTATATCAAGTGAAATAGAATGCTTTTACTTGTTCTTTTTAGAAAGAAGACAAGTTTAATTATATTATATTAATTTTTTTTTATCATTTGTATATTCCTCGCATTATTTATTTTTAATTTTTTACTTAAACTATAATTCGATAGACCTTTAAAAGATAACAGTCGATAAATTATTGTTGTAAGAAATTCTCATTCAATATTTGAGGAAATAAAAATAAAATTATCAAAAAGAAAAATTAAAATTAGTTATATTTAAAATATAAAATATTAAAAGTTATTGGTATAAGTATTTTTTTTCAAGATAAAATTACAAGTGATTTTTTTAACTAAGGTAATGCGCAGCTTAATCATGAAATCGTAATTAGAGATTCCACTTTAACCCTAAATTTAATATTTACTTTTAAGAAAAATTAAAAAATATTTGATTTAATGTAAATAATCAAATCTTACATTGATTGCTTTGGGTATCTGAGTGGTTTCCGGTACTCTCCATCTAGCTGTAATATCTTTCATTGTCCACTCTTCTTTTGCCACGTGGGTTTCATACCAGGATATATCCAAATTATTATTCCTTTTCTACAGAAACTAATAATTATATAGCATTCCGCGTGAAACATGCATTTTATATTGCACTTGTCCAATACGAGCCTCTTAGTTTGGGCTTTTACCCAAAGGCCCTTCTGACCCAAACTAGGCTGGACATGTTAATTTGCCCATGTTTAAAAACCGATCGCCGGGGACAAAAAGGAATTGATAATACAAAAAATTAACATAATTTATCTTTGTGTTAGGTGGATGAATAATAATATTATTGAAGAGACTAGAAGCTTCCAGGAAAACAAATCTCATCCATATATCCGCTCTTATAACTCAGAAACAATAAAATGTGGTGCAAAGAAATAAACATCGTAATTTACATCCAATCCAATGTTATTCAAACTAGTTCGGTTATTGACCCGATCGAAGTAGTGGTTTAGTGGGTCAGTGGTCCAACCGGTGGGTTAGTAACTGATCCGATCTATATTAAAAATTCAAAATTATATTATATATAATATATAACTAACATTATTTAATTAAGAAAAATTCATCCATAACTCTATACTGAAAAATAAAAAGTTACAATTGAAATATCAAAGTTGATAACATAAATAAAGTATATTAAAAATAAAAAAAGACTGTAAATAAAAAATACTTAAATAAAAAACACAAAAACTCATTTTGAAGTGAAGTGCTCTAATACCAAATATGGAAGTGCCGTGGAGGACACTGTGGTAACGGTGGCAACGACGATGACAACGGCAACGCGATCTAAGTGTAAGGCCAAAACGACGTCATGATGGAGGAAGCACCAGGTTCCTAAATTCGTCTGAGTCGTCGAATTTTTCAAAATCGACTGATTTTTGTCGGGCCTAACCGGGTCACTTGCATGATCGGTTCACCTCCAACTCGACCCGAAGCTGCCAACGGTTCCTGATAGGACCAATTCGACTGATCCGAACCGATTTCAATAACAGTTTACATCTACCTTTAAAGCATGATCTCAATTTATCAACTATTTGATTGACTTGTCTCATAATATATTTTTTTTGTCTTAATATATCTGTTTATCACAAAAAAAAAATTCATTGATTCAAAATTCGTTTAAAAAGTAAATAAAATTTAATCAAAAATATTTTTATAAAAAATTAAACTCAAATAAAATTCAAACTATCAAATCTTAACTTTAATATATTCACCAATTATATCTTATCACTTCATCGTATGATTCCAAACGACTTTGCCTTCATTGGCATGGATCGCTCGGACAACATTGAAACAATGATGCAACATGCAGCAACCACTAACTAATAAATTCACGATCAACTTAGGCTAACTTAGAATCAGAATAAACCCTAATTTTGGTGAAACCCATATTTATAACAAAACAAAAATATAATTAATTAAATTTTGGTCATGGAATGTTAATTAATTTTATAAAATACTACCTTCATTCATTTCGATTTTGTTGTTATTTTTATCTAACTGTTCATATTTTACACACTTGTTATATGAGAATGTTAAACTAAGCCATGCTAAAAAGTTAAAAATAATTTAAAATAACAATTTTAATTTTAAATTTGTGTATTTCTATCTCAAACAAAATAGAAAAAAGAGAACGGAAGTTGTATGAAATAATTATTTACAACACATGTTATAATAAATTATAAATTTTATAACATTATTGAATTTTTTATGATTAAACTTTCTTGTTGTACCTTAAAAAAATATTTTTAGAATAGTTTAATTGAACATACTATTATTTGATAAAATTTTACACTGATTTCAGTGAAAATACACATAATCTCTAAAAAAAAATTAATCTTTATTAACATGATTAAATTTAGTTTTATTGTTTTGAAAAAAATATTAGTTTTAATTGTTGTAAATTTTTAAAATTTAAAAAATAATTCCTGTCAGCACTGAATAATAATGTAACATATATTTAGATATCATATTAACAATTATTTTGAAGTAATATGCATTCTTAAATTCTTAAAAATTCAAAAGTCATTTGATATTTTATATATGCTTTTTTACTCAATTTTTATATTTTTCTTATAAATGTATTTGAAAGCAAATAAAAAATAGGTAATTCACTAATAATATAAAATAATTTTATACTATCAATCAATTATAAACTATCATTACATAAAGAAATATAATAAATTATTTGACTTGATAATAATTATCTTAAATTATAATCAATCATAATTTTTAATTAATTGATACAGTCAAAATATTTTTAATTATCAGCTTATAATCATTAAACTTTTAAAAAATACCAGACAAATGTTAAAGACACAATAGATTTTCCAAAGTTATTTTACAGAAAACAGTACTTGTACACAAATAAAATGGGACTGGAAATTTTTATTTTTTAATAAAAAAAAGGTAACTTTAAATTAGCGTTGTGGAGCTTGGCATTATTATCTTGGGTGAATAATCTTGTTTAAGATCATGGCCATCATTCATTGATTGGAAAGTGTTTTCAGCCAGTGAATAAAATTTGTGGGGTACTTTCCTTTTCCAGCCTGCAAAACTCAAAATGGAGCCTCAGACTATTTTAGTCGTAATACTAGTAGTCCAGTACGCTGACAGCAAAGAGAACGCGAGGATAAGAAAAAAATTGGACCCATCCCTTCCTAACAATAGGAGTAGGAGAAAATAAGTGTTACTAACACATTGTTACTAATTTTCTTCTTCTTGTTTAAATCTCTCTTAATTTTATCTAATTTTTAATAAATCTAAATCAATGATAAAATATGTATCAGACAGTGTGTTAAAGTGTTGTTAGTTGTGCTGAAGTGTTGGTAGCACTTCTTACAGTAAGAATACTTTAACAAGAAGCCTTTACAGATGTATTTAAATGAATGCTTGCATTTCAGTTAGAAGAGTAAATATATGATACACATGACATGGGTGATGTTTGATAAAATTCCCATCTTTGATAAAATTAATTGAAAAGATAACTAAAAATTAAAAAATTAACTAATTAAATTATAAATATTCGATAAAATTATCGGTTAAATAATTAAAAAAAAATTGACAAAAAAAAATTATTATCTATTTTAAAAAGGTAACAAGAAAAATAAATAAATATATCGAAAATAAAAGTGAAAGAAAATATAAAAAATTTAAAATTAGTGTTTTAAGAAATGTTACTTCAAGTAACATTTCAAAAATTATTAGAAATTATTAAAAAAGTTTGTTTATTAAATAATCAAATGAACTTTTTAATTAATATTTTTTTTAAGTTAGTTGAAATATTTTGTCGAACATAATCATATAATAAGGTGTACAACATCATATTTTGTATATCTCTTACTTGAATGCTATCATTTATTATAATTTAAATTCGTTTTTTTTTTTTTTATTTCTTTCTCTCTTTTGGTTGTATAATTTGTTGTACAAATTATGGTCCAAGTATTATTTCTCTCTTTAATATAAAAAAATATGAATATCTTCATGCTTCATTTTATACATTAGAAATTTAAAATATGCATTGGATGTTTCAAACGTATTTTTTTTTCTAACTTTTAAGGATGAAATCTACCGCAAATTCTAGTGCAAATTGGTAACAACTTCTAAGTTTTGATCACAAATTCACGAATAAGATTTTTTTTAAAGAAAATTCACGATTAAGATGTAACCATCTATATTGAATTATTTGAACTAAAATCTTATGCATGCGTTTACTTGTATTTTTATTTTCTAATTACAAAACTGTTATCTTGAATTCTTTTTTATTTTTTGCTTTTAAACCTAAGCTTTTATGTTGAGCCTAGTATGGGTGTAGAACAAAACCTTACATTGTTCAAAATATAATTTGAAGAATGTCAAAATATAATTTGAGGCGATCATGACATAGTGTGTTTGTCTTCTGTTCTCTCAGCCCCAAACTCACATTTTTTTTTTATTTTATTATTATTAAGAGCTGGTATGGAGTGAACTGTAAATCCTGATTAACTGAATGCATACGATTATCATACATCATGCAAGATATTTTCTTTCAAGGTACACAAGCAGTAGCGATTTCTACGGAAATTTGTTTAAGTAATCAATATTTAACAAATAATAAAACAAACAGGCCACGATGTTAAATCGAAATGACATACAATATCTAACGCACACGGACATATATTCTATATCTTAAATAGCGATTTTCATGCGCTGTCTCTTGCCTCTTCTGTAGTATACTGATACTAAATAGCTAAAGTATTGATATTGATATATGCATTATGTGTTTCCTAACCACTACGATTTTGTTTTTTAGTAAAAGCAACTCAAAAGGAGCGATTGATAATTATGTCAAGGATTTGAATTTGATCCTCCCCTTTTTTGATTTGCATACTCCCACTTCACCGCTTGAAATGATGGAACATTCCATACTAGCCCATTTAAATATTGGATCATTATCCTATTCCCATATTTTTTATATTGATACCAGGAATCAACTCACATACTCTTTTAAACACTTTTTTTAATAACACAGCATGCAACACTTAATCAATAATAAAAAAGAAAAAAAATGCATCAGGTATAACACAGCCCCATAAAAAACATATTAAAGAAATTAAAAATTGTTCTATTTAAATAAGTTGATAACATATTAACATTACTTGTATCAATATCATCTTATGATACGATACATTTTCCCGACATGTATACTCCGAGTGTTATGGGCGAGGGACGTTTGTGATAATGGACAAAAGCTGGCCTTTCTTTTCTTTGTGGCTAGTTTTAAAACAAATCTATAAACTAAAGTTCTTTACATGTTTATGGATTTGGTGAACCATGTCAAAATTGGCGGCAGGATCCAATTAGCTGTAGGAGAAAAAATAAGGAGAATGGAAATCGCCATCGGAGAATCTACAATACACGACAATTAAATTAAGATTGAGATAGTGAAAACTTTGGAGTTTACATGTCAGAAATTCCAACCTCACTGTTACAGGGAAAAAACATCACGAAAACACGCATTGATTTCACCTAAGAAATAATACCAGGGAGGGAAATGTTCATGACTCTTGAAAACATTTAGATACATTAATTTTATTAAATGTTGCTTGATATGGAGCTAATTGTATAAGTTGCCTATTATAAGCTCATGGAACAGTATTCCATGCTTTTGCATCATTCGGATCGTCCGTAACAACGAAAATGAAAAACAAACGTAGCAATAATAAACAGAATTTAACAAGGCACTGAAAAGCATACAAGAGGAAGCTCATGTCAAACAGGATATCCAAAGAAGTTAATTTTGTTCTTTTAAGCAATACCTCCATGTACACGGTTTTAGCCCCACAGACAGTTTCTTCTTCCAGTGACGGTTACCTCTAAAATATACACACGGGGGAGAACTATTAGAAGTGGAGGAAATGTGTCTTCATGGATATCTAAAACATAGAGAAACTGAGAGCAACTAGTTCTGAGTTGAAATTTCGCAAGGTAGTGAAATTCAGAGACCAACATTATTTATACACTGCTGGACAAATACATATGAATCAGTTAGGATTCACTCGAAAGAACATTGAAGAAATGATAAATCTTGTCTTGGTCAATGACACCAACCTCTGACGAGCAAACAGAACAGCAAACTTGCTTGAATGTTTCAATATTAGTTGAATGTGCATCATTTCCATCAAATCCTTCTTTCCCTCTATTTCTTTTTCTTGATCTTGAAGTATCTTGTTTCAAAACCTTGTCATTCCCAATTTTGCAGTTTACCACAAATACTGCCCTATACTGGGTCAAATATTTTTCATGCCTGCAAGAAGCTCAGTCATACCAGTTACCAACAAATATTCCCATGAACAAAAATAAATCAACATTTATTTATTTTATTTAAAGGGTTTGGTAAACCATTCTACTGACTTCTGAAATCATCCTCATGCCAATTTTAAAAACTAAATGTAATTCTTTCTTGGTTTCAACTCCATGCCTCAACACTTATATTTAGGTCAAGAAAGCTATATCGGCAGAAACAGCTATGATATTATACAAAGAACCTTCCTAGTCCATTCACACACACAAGTAACCAAAGTAATGCTCTGGATGAAAAGAAAATATTTGGACTCTTCAATCTACCAATATAGTAATTCCTTATGCAAAATTAAAATGTTAGTTTAAGAAAACATATATACATATGGGCATGAAAAGCAAAGCAATAACCTAAGTGTGTGTACCTTTGGCATTCTAGGCAGAGGGTGGTGAAGCAAGCAGGGCAGCTAAGCACAGCATCAGAGTCACGACCATGCCTTTTTTATCAATCCACTTTTCATCCTTATCATCAAGATCTGGGCCATAAAACTCGGGTTTGGTTGTGTAGTCTATTTCATCATCATCAGAAACTGATATTTAAATTAAATAAACAAAAATTAGATGGTTAGCTTAATGCAGATTAGGAATGCAGATTAGCAATTAACTGCAATATTGGATATGAAACTCTACGACCCTCTTTGGACTTCACTTTTGGCAACTGCTGCAAGTTAGGAATGCAGATTAGCAATTAACTTTCATGACAGTATTCTAATTAGACAAAGGGAAAAAAATGTTTTCCTGAGATTTTCATATCCAATATTGGAATATTAAAGAGTAAAATTAAAAGATAGTAGTAGCAATTTAGTCATGAACAATTACTTCTCAACCACCTTGACAGAAACATTGAAGGTGAATTTGGAGGAAGGATTAAAAAAAATTCAGTATGTGTGACTGGGCAGGAAATGAAAATTTAGAGAAACTTAGCAAAACATTTGTTGATTATTAACAGCTTATAAGCTGGTACCTATGGGGTTTACCAGTGCTTGTGGACTCCA
The DNA here is from genome assembly GCA_007407185.1 of Glycine tomentella. Classification (NCBI taxonomy): domain Eukaryota; kingdom Viridiplantae; phylum Streptophyta; class Magnoliopsida; order Fabales; family Fabaceae; genus Glycine; species Glycine tomentella. The sequence goes on from PYAF01005195.1 coordinate 1,161,751, forward strand.
TGCCCACAGTAATGTTAAACTTCAAGCTTCCATTTCTGTGTTTTCGTTACCGCGAATTGTAGATCTCGTATTTTGCATCTAGAAGGCTCAAGAGTGTTTTTTCTTCGTGAGAGAGAAACAAAAACAACACAAGACACGTGCTAAAATCAAAGCCTTTAATATAATCGAACGGCTAAAATGCTTTTAATTGGACCTCAGGTTGATGCCCCTATGGGTTATTTGCCATTTAACCAGTAAATTAAAATTCCGATAAAATTTATTTTTAAAAAAAATCGAAACTCCCCCATTATCAACTCCAACGTTTGCAATTTCACTGGCAGGAAGCGAGCATGAATTATTCTTTAAAACGAAAAGCTGCAAAACATTGAGATGGGAAAATTCGTTACCTGTTTGTTGTGAATTGGTGGGTGAATCACTGTTGTCTCTCCTGCCATCTTCTTCCATCTCTTCTCTTTCTCTTACGATTTTTCAAAAGAAAGAAAACTGAAACATAATGAAGTGGGTTGACATTGTCAGTACAGCCCACTTTTTTCAGTGGACGAAAGTGTCTAAACATAAGATATATAAGAAAGAATGAACGAGTGTGCAGAGAGACTCAGAGAGAGCGAAAACTGGGGCCGCAACCGCACGCTCGCATCCGCCATCACTGAATCGTGACTCCCCCATCACGCTCCGCGCCGATCCGCGCTGCTCCGCTCTGGTCCGCGCCGCTCTGCTCCTCTCCGCGCCGCGCTTCTCCGCGCCGCTCTGCTCCCGTCAAGCCGTCGCTGTAAGTTCATTTTTAAATGGTGAATTTTTATCATAATTTAGAAATATTAATGTGTATTGTAGGTACTAGTTAACCTATTCAATTTCTTTTACCTTATTTGAACCCGTGTTTATAAAATAATCATAAAAGGAAACATGTAAATTATTGTTGAACTGTCATGTAGAGCTAGCTTTGAGTCTTTGACAGGTCGAATGCCATTGCCGATTTCGGTTAATTCGAGAATGTATTCGTATATAAAGATTCATTTTACTAGCCTTTTTTATTTGATTGATATGGATCATGATGACTTTATAATACTAATTGTTATGAAGAATATTTATTGAAATTACAATAAAACAAGGCAATGTTGTCTTGAGAGGCTTTAATCCTGTGTCCATGAATCTAGCTCATCTCATATTTCCTATAAATACAATTAACGGTACTATAATATCTAAGCATTATCCCTATGGTGAAACCATTATTGAGTTGGGACTCTTGCCACTGAATTCAGGGATTTCTTTCTGTTTTTTTGACTATCTTTCACATAAAGCTTATCATTGGAATTTGGAAATTTCACCCCATTTCAATTATGAGGACACAAAATTGACATCCATTAATTTTTTAGCATAAATTAGTTATATTTGTATTTTTGTTTTTTTTTTAACTTTTTTATTTATTTTTTATTTTTATGTGGACTGGTCCGTTGACCCACCAATTCATCTTAAAGTGAACTAGCCTGACCCACCCCATTTTTTGGTAGATTAGGACCAGTTCGACCCGTTTTTGGTGGACTGGCCCACTTAATTCTTCTATCAGTGATCTTTGGGCCTATTAAAGCCCAATACTACTGGGCCTACAACCCAGAGTATCAACCACTTCTTCTACGGGTTTTTCTCCCTACACTAAAAAAAACTCAAATACACCATTCTGGTTTCACGTTGATTAAGTCTTAGATTCATCTTCTTGAATGTTTCCTGATAAATGGCATTATTTTGAAGAAGCCTCTCCATGCTGCACTTGAAGTTGTAGTTGACCTTGAATGTGTCACTTCAACAGATGCCTCTGAGGAAATACTTATTCTGAATGCAGGTACCAACCAGTCTTTGATATCTCTTGTACTCTCAGCTTAATGATAACTCTGTAGGAAACTGATAGGGTAAATGCCACCCAAGATGGCCGGATCATTGTATAAGGTGCAGATGACTTGTCGTATCCCCTCGAGATTAGGTAGTGCACAAACTTGATTTCAAGAATGAGGAAGCCATTGTAAATGGTTTTTGGTGTTGTCTTGTTTAGTTATGTTTCTGCAGTCAGATAGAAAGATATTATAAGCATGCTTGTATATAATTGATGAATGTAATGTGAGATGAAATAATGCTGGTAAAAATATTATGACCGTATTGTACAAGGATGAACTGAACTCACCAATTTTTCCCATTAGACTGCAATCATTCCCTGCCTTAAAATTCTTGGGAGTCCCACAAATGCATGAGCTGAAAATAGCACCAGCAAAAAGCCCCAAAAGGCCATAAAGACTAACAGCTTTGTCCACGTTCAATTTTAAGGCTCTTTCCTTTTTTCTTCTTTGGAACCTCTCAGTATTGAAAAAGATAGAAAAGAAGAGCACAGCACAATTCTCCTTCCCAAAGATCCGAGAATAATCCTTTATATAAGATCCTCAGAGTCTCAAAGTTTGTTCAGCAAGCCTCAGCATGGTGGTTGATTATTCCAAGTTCAAAAAAATAATAATAGGCCAGTGTTCAATTATTATACAAGTCAACTTAATGTAGTATGGTTCTTGCTAAACTGTTTTTTTGTAAAGAAATGCAAATTTGATCATATGTACCTGTTCTTGCGGGGCAAGCCTCTCCTACAATATATTTTGCTCAACAAGAAAATGAACGCGTAGAATAGAATCACAGATTGTTGGTAATCGTGGGATCGGTCAACATCTTGTTTATGGATTTTATTTGGGCCACAATCAATCAGGCAACCAGCAGCACCAAACTCAGTTACGATATCTATTACCTTATAATAAAAGAAGGTTTGTCCTGTGCACGTGTCACTCCCACAGGTAGGCAAAGCTGAGTTGTCACTCTCTCATTTTTCTTGCCTTTGTTTTATTTTTTCCTTTTTTTTACCGAAAAAATCTGGCGCTCATCTGCTGTTTCTTTTTTCCCTCAGTTCCTCTTCTAAAATTTGAAAATTTTCAAATTTG
>PYAF01005195.1:1180487-1201587 GCA_007407185.1 Glycine tomentella
GATAAAGTAGAGAAACAAGAATGTGTATCATCCATTTGCCCAAATATTGTTGCTTAGACATGTTGCATACAATACAAGAGGAAAAAAAGAAAATTTAAAAATATAATATTGATTTCCCATCTCTTTTCCTACTACTTAGGGAACAAGTCAAGTTCTGAGTATTTTTTAAAATTTCCTACCAAAAATCAGCATTCAATATTACTTAGTGGAAAACAATCCATTCCATGGGCTTTTACCATGATGCTGCAAAGTACTAGTGAATCTTCAGATCTTGGATCAATGAATTTCAGGTACTCTTTCCTGTGATTGTATTGGATATTAATCGGCATCCCCCTCCTTGCAGTTAAGGTAACGACTTCGGGCATGGCCAGCTCCCATAGTGTGACGGGCGGGCGAACAGGAACCGACCGAGAACCCGGTGTCAGATCAATGTCGAAACGAATACGTAAAAGGAGAGACTGTAGCTTACTCGAAAGAAGAAGGATACCAAACGAAACTACAATCTCCTTCACGGAAGAAGGATGGCAAATGCAAAATGTCTTAGAGAAGGAGCAACTTATGACGCGAAGGGCTTTTAACTAACTCAAAGGAAGACAAACAATGAGATAGCGGACTCTTTTTCTCTAAGGGACACTTCCTCATTTTCTTTATTCCACCCCCTTTCGTCGGTTCTAGTAATGGGAGGGGGAGTACCATGTAGTTAGGAAGATGATCGATGCCTAAAGCATGTCTACTTAAGATCTCTATCCTTTTTGGTGACTCTCCAAAGTCGATTTGATCACTGTTCGGTTTAAGTCTTCATCGATCGAGTGGATCTTTGAGGGGGGGTGGAAAGGTGGGTGAGCGGAGATTCTTTGAACCGAATGACGACCGCCCAGTGCCGAAAGGTCAAGGAAGTTGGTAACCTGATGACAGGGGAGCCGACGACCGAAGCCCAGGTGAACGGCGGAGTTAAGTCATATAGCTTCTCACCTACTATGGCTAGGACCTTTTACGGCAGATATTGGTCAAAAACCCACGGGTCCTCCCCCCTATCCTGTGTGCCACTTCAGCACCTTGTGATCTTCTCAAAGATCATTTTCAATTCACTAACTTCTGTTAACCTTTCTCTTCATCTCCACCTTCATTCTATAGTAGTTCAAAACTCCAAAAGTAAACGAAGTAGTTGGTTGAGTACTTTACGATGTAACACAGAAGGTTTTTAAACCCCTTCCTCTTTTTACCCGCATTAACCACTTCTTTGGGGAAGAGTTGGGGACAAGCAGCTCCATGGTCAGAAGCTCTCACCAAGAGTTAAAATTAGCAGCATAAAAATGATTACAAAATGAATTTTGATGAAAAAATCATGGAGAAAAGGAGCCATAATCATCAAAACTATACAGAACACAAACATATTAGGAGACATTAGAATATAAGCAGTTCAACAAACCACTTGTTAAAATCTCAGATGCAGTTCAGATAATTTACACCTCTAATATGAAAATGACCATAAAATGAGAATACACAGAATAATTTTTGAAAGCCAGTCACAGTAATTACAAAGCCCCCTTGTCACTCTGTAAGGAGGTATCAGAACAACTAACAAAACTAAAGCCAAAATAATGATATACTTGAATGCCGTCAATTGTCAATCCTAAATCCAATCAAAATATAATGTATCTAAAATATAAAAGGAAAGAATGCATAACAACCAAAATCATATACAACAAACAAAACACACAAACCAAAGAATCAGAGAGGAGCTACTTACATAAATTTCAATCTCAACTTCCCCAACTCCATTCCCTTTCAGCACTGTCCTGCGCAGAGTCACTAGCATCAGGATGGCGCAAATATATCCTAACAGTCCTGCGAAAAGGTCTATTACTCCCACCTCCACCGTCGCTCCCACCAGTCCTCGACCCACCATCACCACCGTGAACCTCGTTCTCGTAATCGGCGTCGTCCGTGGGCAATTCATAGCGGCACACAGGGCATGAGTTATGCAGCCGAAGCCACGGAATCAAGCAGTCGCCGTGATACGCGTGCTTGCAGGGCATCTGCGTCACCTCAGAACCCTTCTCGAACTCGTCCTGGCAGACAGCGCACTGGTTCAGCTCGGAGTTCAGCAAGTCGTCGTCGACGGTGACGGTGGGGAGATTTTCGACGGCGTCCTTGGCGGCGGGCGGCGTTCCGTAGCGGTTGGGGTCGTTGTCGGCGAGCTGCTGAATAAACTGCTCGAGGCCGGGGCCCATAAAGTAGTCGCCGATGTTCGCAAGGCGAAAGCCTTGATTCTCGTTGGAAGGGTGGTCAAAGTCAACTTGAATGTTGGCGCCGTCGGCGCGAAGGTCCTGAAGGTGGTTGTGGAGGAAGACCATCGGGTCGAACATGTCGGGTTCGGGTCGGGACCTGGAGACTGATGAGAGCAAGAGAGGGAGAAGTGAGAAGCGGTGGAAGGGGAGTTCGGGATCCGAAGATTCATCACTGTCGGGGAAGAGATTAGGATTAGGATTGTTAGGGTTGCATTCTTCTACGAAACTTTCCATACAGATCGGGCAGAAGGGTTCCGACTCATCGGAGCACGTAATCCTCTGACTGCACACGTGGCAGAAGAACGGCTTAGATCCGCCGCCGCCGGAAGCATGATTCCTCGTCGTCGTCAATCGCAATGCAACCACTCGTCTACTCTGCTTTCCTTCTTTTCTTTCTCTCTCCAACCGATTCAATTCAAGAATGAAGAACATCTCGCTCTATATACGTCGGCGGGCCCCAGGTTGTTGGGCAAGATCCAAATACAATAAATTATTATGGATATTAGATGTACGCATCTTGCTAGCAAAATTTGATATTTTATAATCATTTTTCTTATTATGAATTGGTATAAATACTAATTATTAAATTTAGTTTAATAATTTAAGTTTTTTATACATATCTACTTTTATATGTTTTATTTTTCTCTTGTGTTTCTATTATTTATAGTTATTTAATAAATCATTTTTTTTGTTGCACAAAAGGTATGATCTCGTGAATGTATAAAAAAAACAATGTATAATCATGTGTAGAGAATCTTGAGAAATCGGAAAACATAAAAATTTCTAAAATTAAATTGGAAATTTTTATGTTCTTTTTTTTTTAACATTAATTGAGTCTCATCATTTCTACATAATTGAATTTAACCTTGAATTCAATTGTTGACAAAATAATTCTTGGTAAGAATTTATTTACTAAACAACAAAAATTCAAAATTATAGTCTTAAATAAAAAATGATAAGTGCTTAAAAATGATAAATATGTTATTAAATAATAATTAAGAGATATTTTGTTCAATAAAAAAATAGAACTTTTAATAAATAAGAGAATAAGTTGTAATCTAAAACAAAGTTAATAGACCACTTGAGTAATTTGGCCCAAGAAAATAAAAATAAAAAAAATTATTAAATTTTATAATTCCTCATCATTTACATGCTTTTATTTAATTTTTAATACTGGATTTTTATAATTTTATCATTTTTTACTATAAAGTATAAAAGTTACTCATATGCTGTATGAGTCAAATTACGGATATATTATTAAACGATTATGCTATTTTATTAATATTTTAAAGTTTTACTCTAATAATCTATGCTAATTGTTATAGATAAATCTTTATTATGTAGATTAAACTCAATAAAAAAATAAATATGAAGTGGGTATTTAAAGGACACATAAATAGAAATATCAGTAACCCACACAAAAGAGTGTAAGGATTAACTTTCTACATCGACCATTTTTCCAGTACATCCAGCATGCACAGTGTAATATTGATTTTGTCCTTTTTGTAATATGTAAGTTTCATACGGACATACATCATTTAGCTTCTTACGAGTCAGTAATCTATATGACTCATATGGATTGACAATTCATATGACTTTTATGGATTACCGATCCGTATGACTCATATGGATTGTCAATCCATATGACTCTTTCGGATTGTCGATCTGTATGACTCATGGATTGACAATCCATATGATTCTTATGGATTGTGAATCAGTATGAGTCATATGGATTGACAATCTATATAATTCTTACGGATCCACAATCTATAAGATGATAAAATTGAAAATAAAAAAAATATGCTGGATGTATTAAAAATACATTAGGAAGTATAACTCAAGAGTGCATACTTGATAACTGGGGCGGGCCCGAGATTGTTGGGCCAACCTGAAAAACAATAATCCGGCCCAAGAAATGATTATGGATATTAGAATAGATAGATATTTTATTTATATTTACTTTCTTGTTATGGTGGCGAGCCTCATCGATCGGTTAGTGCTGTATGCCAAATGTGTAGTCTCATTTCCAAGTCACACTGTCACCTGCGACAACTCCCTCTTCCACCCACTCGCACAGGGTAAGCGTACTCATTTTTTATTGCTTTGTGTATGGTTCACTCATTATTCACTGTGTTGTTGTGTTGTGTGTGTGTAGCAATGGAATTGCGAGTGTGAGGATGAGTGCGAGAATGGAGGTGGTGTGTCGGGGAATGTTGAAACCCAGAAAGTTCATGCAGAGGAGGAGGAAATTCGAGGTTTTCAAGGATGCTGCAGATGAAGCTGACCAGAAGAATTGGAGGAGAATCATGACTGAAATCGAAGAATCGGGTTCTGCTGTCTCTGTTCTCTCTTCCGAGAAGATTAATAACCAAAATATTCCTAAAGACCTTCTTGTTGGTACCTTGATTAGGTTTAAACAACTCAAAAAGTGGAACCTTGTTGTTGAGGTATATATACCATTACCAATACATACAACTGTTATCTGTTTGCTTTTGATTGTGAATGATTGATTCTAACTGCTTGCTGCTATGTTATTGTGTGATTCTTTAGATTCTTGAATGGCTTCGAACTCAGAACTGGTGGGATTTTGGGAAGATGGATTTCTTCATGCTTATCACGGCTTATGGGAAGCTAGGAGACTTCAATGGTGCCGAGAAGGTCTTAGGATTGATGAATAAGAATGGTTATGCACCAAATGTAGTGTCTCAAACTGCACTCATGGAAGCTTATGGAAAAGGAGGCAGATATAACAATGCTGAAGCAATATTCCGAAGGATGCAGAAATGGGGTCCTGAACCTTCTGCTTTCACATACCAGATAATACTTAAGACATTTGTTCAGGTAACCATACGTTCTTGTCCTATGCTCTTTTATTTCCCTTTAATATTTAATCTCTTACAGCCACTAGTGGTGGTGCTGGTGGTTGTTGTACTTCTGGTTTCCTGTGAAATTTTTCGACTAAAAGTCAAATACATTCACTGTCTACCTTCTTAAAGTAACAAGCTCCGTAATGGAAATTAAATTTTTGAATTGTGTCGATAAATGTGTTCAGTCTTGCCATAGAATTCTTAGCTGTAAATAAGGGCCTAATAATGGCTTTTCAACTCCAACACATGTCCTCATGTTTCTTTGATAACTATGTTGAACTCAGTATACATTTCTTAAATACTGTACAGACTGCTGTTGAGTCTGACTTTCAGTTTTGCATTTATACATTTAATTCACCTACAGGGTAACAAGTTTAGGGAAGCTGAAGAATTGTTTGACAATCTACTGAATGATGAAAATTCACCTTTGAAACCAGACCAGAAGATGTTTAATATGATGATTTATATGTATAAGAAGGCTGGAAGTTATGAAAAGGCCCGTAAGACATTTGCACTGATGGCTGAACGGGGAATTCAACAAACTACAGTAACATATAATAGCTTGATGTCATTTGAAACAAATTACAAGGAAGTTTCAAACATATATGATCAGGTAAAATTAAATATCTATCTTGTATACAATCTTTGACTTTATCTCTGTTGTACTCAGTGCATGTTTATCACAGACAACATTCTTTTCTGAAGGCAGAATATGCATATTTTAACATCATATTATTTTATTATTTCCAAAAGAGGAAAAACTTGTGTTAAATCAAATTGTCTTGTCATATTCTACCCAAATAGCAACATGTTTGGGTACTTATGTGAAATTCTAGATCTCCTTCTTCATAATATATAAGATAACCCTTACTTCCCAAGTATAGGTTCAATTTTCAACTCTTTTTGGCTTTGTGTTTTTGTTGTAGAGGTACAAAACAGTCTTACCTTATTGGGAAAAACCCATGTCCCACACTGGCTAGAGATAGTGTCAAGATAGAGTATCTAAGTGGGGGCATCCTCCACCTTACAAGTCAGTTTTGAAGGGTTGAGTTAGGCCCAAACCCACATTCTAATTAAGATACCTGATTGTTAAATGTCAATTCCTACAAGTAGATTATTTGAATTCTGTTATGGTTTGAAATACTTTATCCATGCTAATTCAGTCAGAATTTTATTAAAATATGACAATTGGTGAAATTAAGTCCTTACTCCTTGCACACAAGAAGCACTTATATTGTCAAAACTTTCATGGACAGATAATTTATTTAATCTGAGGCATTTTCAAGACTTCCCATCTGTGATGCACGGTTACTATACGTACGTATCTGATACGGTTATTCTAGAAATGTATAGGATACGATACATGTAAGATACATATTTAGAAATTTAGAAATATATAAAAATTCGTAAAACTTAATAAATATATAATTGCAATTTTGCAAATACAAATATACATATATGTTTCATACAATTTCTATTGGATTTTCATGAAATGCTTTAAAGGCTTGGATACTTCACCAATTCATATTGATGAAATATCCAAGAGTATATTATTGGATAAGGGAAGCAAATTGAAGTATTGACATTTCATAGATTTCGATACTTCACTGATACATATCGATGAAGTATCCAAGAGAATCTGTATCGGATACAGATACATGAAGCAAATTGAAGTATTGGTGCTTCATAGCAAATTAGTTTGCATCTTGTTTCTTTGTCCCCCCTTTAATTTCTTGCGTATTATTAACTCATCAGATATTGAAGTGAATGCCTAATTTTAGATGCAAAGAGCTGATCTCAGACCTGACGTTGTGAGCTATGCCTTACTTGTAAGTGCGTACGGGAAGGCCCGGAGGGAGGAAGAAGCATTAGCTGTATTTGAGGAAATGCTTGACGCTGGTGTCAGGTATGTCAAAGAATAAAAATAAAAATACTAGTGTGAAGAATTAATAGAAAGCTGGATAATTTAGTGTAATAAGATATTATCAATTACATAATGCAATTTTTAGTAGTTATCTATTCAAACATCAGTATGCCTTGTTGCTATTATGATTTATGAGTAAATCATTGAAATATTCAAATTCCCATCTTTAATATGGCAACCTCATCTCTTATCTTTTGTTCCTATACAAATAGTTTTTCTCCTTCAATAAATTTTGATAATGAGAGTCTTTTTTTATTTAAATTACTGACTATTTATTTTGACAACTGTTATTTTCTGTTTCTGTTGCTTAATTTGTTATGTTTTTATCTACTATACTACTCTTATTGTTATTATTATTAAAAAAGTTATAGTATTCTCTAATTTTCCACAGACCAACTCGGAAGGCTTACAATATTTTACTTGATGCATTTTCTATATCGGGAATGGTAGAGCAAGCTCAGACTGTGTTTAAGAGCATGAGAAGGGATAGGTAAGTAGTATTTCCTTTCTTCAGTGTATATTAGGCAAACAATTATACATTTTTCGTTCTCTATGGTTATTTTTTGTCTCACTTTGGTCCTCCAACTTATATCCAAACACTATTAAAATTCATGTACTGAATAAATTAGAATTAGAGAATATGTTACTGTCAACATTATTTTTTAGTGCACAACACTGAGCATTCTCCGTGTATCATTGTACTTTTCCCATGCAGATACTTTCCAGATCTTTGCTCATATACTACCATGTTATCAGCTTATGTCAATGCAGATGACATGGAGGGTGCTGAGAAGTTTTTCAAAAGATTGATACAAGATGGCTTTGAGCCTAATGTTGTCACTTATGGAACCTTGATTAAAGGGTATGCTAAGATAAATGATCTTGAGATGGTAATGAAAATGTATGAAGCAATGCTTGATCGGGGAATCAAGGCCAATCAGACAATTTTGACTACTATCATGGATGCATATGGAAAAAGTGGAGACTTCGACAGTGCTGTTCATTGGTTTAAGGAAATGGAGTCTAATGGAATTCCTCCTGATCAGAAAGCTAAAAATGTCCTTCTATCTTTACCAAAAACAGATGAAGAAAGGGAAGAGGCTAATGGGCTCTTCGGGCATTTCAGTGAAAATAACAGTTTACCTAAAGTTAATGGTATTGTTAAACTTGTTGACAAAGATGAAGAAGAAGATAAATATGAATATTTTGATGCCCAGCTCGAAAGGGCTTATGAACATTCTACAGAGGTAAGTTGACGAATGTAAAGTCCTTGAGACCTAGACACTACAAATTTTGTACACTTGTAGTCATTGTATTTTGTGGTACCATTATACTATCAAGCAATTGAAAGTATTTAACTTGGACATAATATACTCCAAATATGGGAGTCATATTGGAAAGTAAACATGTCTCATCATCCATTTATGTTCACGGTATCTTGACTAGTTAGCACATAACTTTGGTGACTTTAATTCCAAATGCATCATTATTCACGGTATCTTGAAATGTGATGTTTTTATGGGAAAAAATACATAACTGATTCAATTTGTGAGTATTTTTATGAAAAAAATATTCAAGAGTTTTAGGTAGAAACAAATTGGTAGAATGACGAAATTTATTTATTTATTTTTAAATAAGAGACCTAATTGATTTAGAAAATTTAAAAGACCGAAATCACGCATAATACAAATTTAAGAGATAGTATTTGTTTTCATTTTACTATATTATGTTTTTTGGGCTTTTTTTCAGACATACAATTGATTATTTTACAATCAATTTAAACAATTGTCTGGAAAAAAATTATAAAAACATCGTCTGGAGTTTGTAATTGGGTTAGTTTTCTAAAGTTAGCATTTGACCTTGTTCTAATCTAATAATAGTAAAATTTGTTTATATGACTCTAATTTCTAGCTAATACAAACGATATATGCAATATCTACCACATGTAAAAAAAAATTGTTTTTGACTCCCTAATTTTAGTGATGGCCATTAGTTTTAGGAGAGGCTAACATGTAGAGCAGCTCCGCTCCCCCTATAAAATCATGATTCTTTTTTCAAACAACACAGAAGCAAGGAAAGAAAGGAAGAATTTGAAGTAAGAGGGAGTATGAATACAAGGAGCTAGTTGTCTATTTGCAATAACACAACATCATCAAGCAGGATCATCGATCCAACCTTAGTATTCAACCCAGAGAGATTTGTAGTAATAATTACTACAACAACTTAAACAATGGCAGGAGGAGGTTATGTAGATTCGGGAAATGCAAAGCAATTTGAAGGGAAGGTCACTGCATTCGTATTGGTTACATGCTTTGTGGCAGCCATGGGAGGCTTACTCTTTGGTTATGATCTTGGAATAACCGGAGGAGTGACTTCCATGGAACCATTTCTCATCAAATTCTTTCCCGGTGTCTATAAACAAATGCAAGATGATGTCGGCCATAGAAGCCAATATTGCAAATTTGACAACGAACTCCTTACACTATTTACCTCTTCTTTGTATCTTGCTGCATTAGTAGCTTCTTTCTTTGCTTCTTCAACCACAAGGATGATGGGACGCAAGGCCTCCATGTTTTTAGGAGGCTTATTTTTCCTTGTGGGGGCATTGTTGAACGGTTTCGCCGTCAACATCGAAATGCTTATCATAGGCCGTCTCTTGCTTGGTTTCGGTGTAGGATATTGTAATCAGGTAAGATCGTGATCATAATGTTGATTTTTTTTTTGTCCTGAGTCAAAGATTACATGTGTTTTCCAACCCACTACTTCAAAAACTAATCTCACTTGCTGTGCGTGGCTGCTGTTGGTCCAAGAAAATTTTGCACGATAACATTGAGTTTGCTTTAGTGTTAATATTATGATTAAATTTTTGCGTTGTTTCTAATTATTGTTGTACGTATACATACTATTTCAATATGTAGTCTGTTCCCGTATATTTGTCCGAAATGGCTCCTGCAAAGATTAGAGGTGCACTTAATATGGGCTTCCAAATGATGATCACAATTGGCATCTTAGCTGCAAACCTTATCAACTATGGAACATCAAAACTAGAAAATGGATGGAGAATTTCTTTGGGTGCTGGAGCTATTCCTGCAGTCATGTTATGTGTTGGAGCTCTTTTCTTAGGTGATACACCTAATTCCCTGATTGAAAGAGGCCAAAAGGAAGAAGCCAAGAAAATGTTGCAAAAGATCCGCGGCATTGACAATGTTGAAGAGGAGTTGCAAGATCTTGTTGATGCAAGTGAGTCAGCTAAAGAGGTGGAGCACCCATGGAAGAACATTACACAAGCAAAATACAGGCCTCAACTCATTTTTTGCATCTTCATTCCATTTTTCCAACAACTTACTGGCATTAATGTTGTCATGTTTTACGCCCCTGTCCTTTTCAAGACTTTGGGCTTTGGCAACGATGCTTCCCTTATGTCTGCAGTTATCACCGGAGGTGTAAATGTGGTTGCCACTTTTGTTTCCATCCTCACTGTGGACAAGTTTGGAAGAAAAATTTTATTCCTTGAAGGTGGTGTTCAAATGTTGATTTGCCAGGTAAAAATTTATTAACTCAACTAATTATTAATACTGTCTCTCGTCTTATTTATAAGAAATAAGTTATAGTGTAAATTATGCTACAACTTGTTAAGTTAGTACTACTTTTTAAGCTAAATCAAATCCTTACATAGCTTAATTGGCTAATTAAAGGTAATAATATATATAATTGCTTGTAGATTGCTACCGGAGTCATGATTGCTATGAAGTTCGGGGTGAGTGGTGAAGGGTCATTTTCTTCCGGAGAAGCGGACCTTATTTTGTTCTTCATATGTGCATTTGTTGCTGCATTTGCATGGTCATGGGGTCCACTAGGGTGGTTGGTGCCTAGTGAAATTTGCCCTCTTGAGATTCGTTCTGCAGGTCAAGCCACCAATGTTGCCGTAAACATGTTGTTCACTTTTGCTATTGCTCAAGTTTTCCTAGCCATGCTTTGCCACTTGAAGTTTGGCCTTTTCTTCTTCTTTGCTGCATTTGTGCTCATCATGACCATCTTCATTGCCATGATGTTGCCCGAGACAAAGAACATCCCCATTGAAGAAATGCATTTAGTGTGGAGGTCACATTGGTTTTGGTCAAAGATTGTTCCTCAGGTTGATGATGATCGCAAGCCGACTACTGCTCAAAGTTGAATCAAGAATGCCTATGATAGTAAATATATAAGGACTGAAAATGGGAAATAAAAGAGCTTGAGTTCCTATGTATCAAAAGAAATGTTGAATTATTGATTAAGAAAATGATATTGATTTCACGCACGAAAATTTTATTAGACTCTATCCCATATTCATGTAATTGTGATAGCTAAGAGGGGTATGATGTAAGATTTAAGGGTATAAAAAAAATCAAGGTTATTTCACAAACCTAATATATAACCCAATCGATTGCTAGATATTGTTACCATTAAAAATAAAATCATTGAATTTATATTTATAACCCAATCCTCAAAGTAAAAGATGCAAGTAAAAATAATTATTGATGAAGACAATCATTCAAAATTTAATTTAGGTAAATTTTGAAAAACAAATAACTAAAACAAGAGTTATAACTTTTTTTTTGCGAGAATAGATTTAAGTATATATATAATTTTTAAAATTATAAGAGATGTAAACATAATTAATACAGGTAAATTTTTTTAAAAATGTTATATGTAAAGAGAAAAAATATAAAAATATAAAATATGTTTGACCAATTAAAAAAAGTAAATTGAAACAGAAAAAGATTAAGTCGGCCCTTAAGAAACTCAATAAAATCAGGAATTAATCAATCAAACACCTGAGAAAAGATGATTAAGATTGATCCCAAATTTAGCCAACGCATCAGCTACTTGATTCACTTCTTGGTACATGTTAGTCCAATTGATTTGGTCCCTATGGACTTCGCCAGATTATAGCAAGGATGAATATTGCAACAGCAACAGCCATCAGTTAGCAAAAATTAATAGCATTGCTAGAATCAAAATCAAAATACACAACAATCCTGCGAAAACCTCGATTCCAAGCTAGATGTAATCCATGCCAAATTCCCCAAAACTCCGCTGCAAGGATTGAACACGAGCCTGACTGAGAGGATGCCATCATTTTGGAACCCAATTAACCTGCCAAATACTTATCTTTTTTCAATTTTTATTTTATTTTTCTTCACATTTGACTCTCTCAAATTTTATTTTTGGATTTAGAATGACTGAATCCCAGCCCCGAGTAGAAACCCTTTAGCACAACCTTCCTTCACCACATTATGCTGTATTTGCAGCTTCAGAAATTATATAGATTATACAACTGTATAAGCCTGTTAAACTGTTTCATACAAGATACGGAAACAAACATATATGCTCCTATATCGCAAGTCTCCCAGAACAGGTCAGAACTTTGAAAACATATATGAATATGATGATGACTATGAAACTGATATTGATTCCAATAAAGCATCCACGTACTCTTTAAGTTTCACTTTTGTAATTGCACCTTCCCTTCTGCTTTCTGGAACTTCCTGCCCGTTCTTGAAGAGTATTAATGTCGGTAGTCCATAAACTTTATACTCTTCAATTATCTGTGGGTTGGCATCATGATCAATCTTTACAACCGTTAATCTGTCTTCATATTCCTGCAAGTTATTATTATAAAAAATAATCAGGGTCCAGGGGAGACAAATTAAGATCCTAAAGAACACTTGACAATAGCTTTCAGGAAAAGCATACTATTTGTTTCACATTCAGTGAAAATTTTGCTCCTTGAATCATGAATCAGAATGATCCAACCAAAACTAATTGTCTCAAACTTTTGCAATCATTAAAAAATTGCAAATGCTGTGCCTAAAAAGATTAAGGGCTAAAAGAGCTCCTACTAATACAATGGGATCCAACTTCCTATAAGTTTTAACAAAATGGAGACAAATTATAGAGAGAATGATGTTTGCTCAAAGTCATTCTTCTAATGTTACTGTGACTGCATTCGTCAGCAATTACCAAAAGCTTTCTTAAATTCATAAAAACTAGAAGACTTGTATTTTACATTTTTATTGCCATCCCTCTTCCACCAATGACCATTAGCAGAATTATGTTGGGATTCATTCAACAATCATCAAACAGTTATTATTTGGTACAAGCCCAAGGCCCAAGATCACCAAAGTTTACAAGAAGAGTGCGGCAGAGTGCAGGTGTAAGGCCAGACAATGGGTTGTGGTGCACCTGAATGGAATTAAACAAAGAAAAATGGTGTAACTAACTGTCAAGCT
Source organism: Glycine tomentella (assembly GCA_007407185.1). Lineage (NCBI taxonomy): Eukaryota > Viridiplantae > Streptophyta > Magnoliopsida > Fabales > Fabaceae > Glycine > Glycine tomentella. The sequence continues at coordinate 1,193,842 of PYAF01005195.1, forward strand.
GACAGAAAGTTGCTGATAAAAAAAAAAAGCTGACAGAAAGTTAGAGGGGGGAGTGTGTAGTTAGAGAGAAAATAGGCTAGGAGGGACTAGTGGGAGAGACTAGGCCTCTCAAAAGCCTAGAACTATTTTCCCTTATTTCTTCTCCATTTCACCATTGTATACATTGTTACTATGGAGTGTTGGTTAACCTCGATGCAAAACCTAGAAATCAATCATTAATCCAGTTTGAGGAAAAATCATTGCAAACCTCTCTTTTTCTTTTCTAATGTAATTTTTTGGATTATTTTTCTATACCGAGTACTAGCAACACAATTTCTAACATATTCTTTCCAATACACATTACCCTATTAAAATTTATTGAAAACTACGAAATAATGAGTGGGGTTCATTAGATAGAGTGAGAAACAAACAATTTTGTAATTTCTAATAAATTTCAATAAATAATAATAGAGACAGTGTATTGCAAGCATTCCTCTTTTTCAATTGCAATTTTTGGATAATTATATAATGATTTTTCAACTTTTCATGTTCCTTGTATATAAAAATAGATAGACTAGAAACCACATCTCTTATTTCTAACAATCAAGTTCTTTCTAACAAGGAGCAGCCTTCTCAAAAGATTTGCATTCGGTGTGTTATTGGTTGAATAGAGTATTTTCATTTCACATTTTTACTCCTTGTATCAGACTTCCTGGTACCTATCATTATTTAGTAATAATATGGTCAACTAGTTCAGTACCACAACAAAAAATTCCCAAAAACTAGTTCACCTCTACACAAGGATTTTTTATTTTATTTTATATATTATAAAATGCTTACAAATTGATTCCTACCATTTGCTAAAGTTATCATTAGTGTTACATGTTTAATCGATCGGCAAATGTTTGTCAAGTTGATCCCTATCGTCATGTAGGAGAGATGTTTGCCAAAAAACATGAAATATATAACACCACAGTACATTCAGCAAGCAGCAGGGACCAATTCATAAATGTAAGAGACTAAAATGTGGAATTTTTTCATATGGAAGTATTGAAACAAAGAACTATGTCTAAGTATAGGGACTAAATTTCTAATTTACCCTTTTCCTCTTTGACCAGTCAAAAGCTTACAAATTGAAATTTTTCCCAAAAATGTTAACCTAGTCTTTCAACATCGAGAAAGCCGTTTAATTAGTTGCAAACAATACATAAGTTAAGTGTTGTTGGAAGCAAAAGAAAACCTTAGCGAGGGATTCCATGGCGGGAGAGATGAGACGGCAAGGACCGCACCAAGTAGCGACGAACTCAACAAGAACCGGACGGTCAGCCTTCAGCACCGTGTCTTTGAACTCGGTCTCGTTGATCTCCGTCACACCCACACCGCATGTAACCGTAAGTTTAGGAACCGCAGAGGAATGATTCCGGAAACTGAGTCTTGTTCTGTGAGAGGAGAGCCTCTGCCTGGCCGACCAGGAGTAGGAGTGAGTGAGAGGGACAGAGGACGAGGTTGATGCAGACGCGGACACTGTACGGACCGTAACCGGAGGGAGAGGGAGGAGTGACAGTGTCACGGTGTCCATGTTTTCTGAATGAAACGATAAAGGAAACGAATAGTTACGATAAATTCTTCATACCAGTCTTCTCTTGTGCTTGTCTTGCATTGCCCAAATATATTTTCTCGCTAATTTCTGGCCACACATATACACCTCGAAATAACGAATAATTTCGTAACATCATTTCAAGTTTTTTTATAATTAAAATAGGTTATTTAACACCATAATAAATATCAAAATATGCATATTAGACTTGAGAATCAAATTTATCTGCTTTTTTTAGGGAATCAAATCTAACTTACAAACATATTTTTAAGGTTTAGATTATGTTGCACTAAGAGATTTCAATTAGTTTATAATTTTTATTAGCTAAAAATTTTATTTGATTTTTTTAAAATAATTTTTAATTTTTTAAACATTTTTTGAAATATTAATTTTTAAATTTTTATATTTATATTTATTTTATGTTTAATATTTATCTAATTTTCTAATTATCATTTTTAAATAAATTTTAACTTCTTTTTATTTTATTATACTTTTAAGTCATTTTTATAACTATTTTTATCAAGTACTTATAATTTAATAAATTATTTTTTCAACTTTTAATTGTCAATTAATTTTTCAAATTTTCCAATTAATTTTTTAAGTTTCAAATAATTTTACTAAACATAACATTAATATAACATTCATGAAAACTTATTTAAAAATAATAATTTGTAATAAGACTTTCAAATAAAATATAAGTTTATCTTTTGATAAAGATAAGGCTAAAAAACATTTTGATCATTTATATAAAATTTTTTATGGTTTTTGCAAATGCTGTAAAACAGAGCCACAATAACCATCACAACAGTTATCCCCTGGGACCCTGTAAAAAAACTGGCCACTTAAACGCCATTCATTTTCCATTAAAATAAAGACAATCTAAAGAGCTGGTTCCAAAAGTTACATTTAAAATGAAGGAGCTGGAGACAATAGCACAGACTATCTCCCTAATATGGAAATGCTATTAAAATAAGGGATATTAGCCCCCAACTTGGCACAAATTTTCTTCAATTTGAAGTGAAGAACATCTATTAAATCCTCCTACAAGTTGCTCCCAGAAGCAGATACCTCAGTACTACAAACTGGGCAAACCTGCAGACAAAAAGTCAAGGGTTACACCAATCTAATTTGATCAAAATGATGAGGTAATTTATGAGTTGTTGATACATTATTATTAGATTTTGTAAATGAAACTTGAACAATCATCATTATAAAAGGGCTCAGTATAAAAGATGTGTCCTGTACAATGACGTGGACCAATCATAATTCATGTTCATGCTTCAACTTTACCAACTCAAGTGGTCTCACAAACTGATTTGTCTTTTTTATAGGGTAAACTGGCCTGTGATTCGTATTTCAAGCCTAAAGCAATTTTTCAAGAGGGGGTCTTGGTGATAAAAAAATTATTGAACCCAACAAATTGAGCTGAATCAATCTATTAAAACGGTATCATTGATTTCTATCGCTTTTCAGTCACTGTAAATGCCCATTTTTGGACCAAAGATCCTTCAAACTTATTATAATTATTGTAATTGTAAACCATTTTTCTTCAATTTCTCATTTCACATCCTTTTCAAAGTTTAACTTGTGATCAATTATTTCTTTAAGGCTAAAGCTTCCTCCCAAACCGTAATGACTCAAGTCAAAGAGTAGTTTAGTCTAGCCTTTAATTGCCAAGTGCAGAAACACTATATAATGGATGATATCAATATCTACTAGCGGCAGTGAAATGTTTCAAACTCCACACCAGTTTCTTGTTAAAAACTCATAAAAGGAAATATCAAAGAAACAGCTATAAAAGTTTAGAAGATAAAGAGAATATCTATGAGTGCTGTTGATTTACAGCTTTTAAAAATATTCAATAGAAAAATCAGGATTAAAAAAATAAACAGATCCAAGTTCAATTCAAGGTATCTAAAGCACCTCACAAGCAGAACAAGACTAACAATCACAAAAGAATATCTATATGCCCTATAACTGTCTTGGGATTAGGGCACAAGCATCATCCAACCAGCCACATACAGGTGCATGTATTAAGGACCTAATGGAATCATAAACTAGAACTACCACCTGGAAATTGGAAACTATTAACTACATGAAAATATGTGCATGACCACATCTATGCTACCAAATGTAAACGATAAGGCAGAACCATACCTTGTTTATTTTCAACCAATTGTTAATGCACTCAGGATGGTACAGATGTTTGCAGGAAAGAACTGTCAAGGAGTCACCATCCTCATAGTCCACCCTGCAAATGACACATCTGACACAGGACCACAACAATCAGGCACTATGGTATATCATGGACACAGTTAAGGTTAGAAGTAACAGAATCTGCACATACGAATCATTGCTTCCATGTTGATCACTGCCAATCTTGTAGTTGACTGATGGTAAACAGGCAATAGAATCAGTTGAAAGACCTCTACTCTCAGTTCCAACTACTTCACCCAATGCCAGTAATTCCTGAAATAATTGACATTTACTCTAATAAATGAAACACAAGGAGACAGGGAGGATGGACAGCATGGCAGAAACTTTGGTACATAGATCAAAGTTACCTCGTATGAAAGTTCATCTGGATCAACATCCTCCCAAGCATCCTGGAAAATCAGATGAACAACAAGAAGCATTTACAGAATTAAAACAAAATTACATGAGAAACACAATCAAAATCTACAATCCAAAAAATAATAACAAATCAATCCAGCCTAACTGAATTTGTGTGTTAATAAACAAGATGAAGAAGCTAAATCAGAATAAGCAATTTTGACTTAAAATGAAAGAAATTGAGCCAATTGTTGGTCCAATGATATAATTATAGCCTTAAACTTTCATTTACTTTTATATATATATATATATATTATTTTATTTTTTCAAATAATTTCTCTTTATTATCAAAGAAATGAGATTAATCTTTTATCTCCAAGGTTTTGACCCATATAATACATGGGATTTTTTGTTAACAAAGTTATTGCCATTTAAAACATGTTAATGCTATTGACACAGAACTTTAACAAGTTGTCAACATAGCAGCCACTATCTGAAAATAGCAAGAGCATTTTAGATAGAGTCTTGGCCATCACAGTATCAGTGGACTGCAATAGCAACCACTATCCTGTATAGAGAGACAAATTCCTTTACAAATTAAACAGGGGGTTTTCGATTTTGCAGATTTCTTCACTGTAGTGATTGCTCCCAAAACTGCTATGCCACAAACATAAACCATTGGATAAATAAATGGCTCCCACCATAAGCCTATCACCCAATAGATTTGGTTTCATTCCTATTTGTTTCTGGTGCAAAAAAGATTTGCCCTAAAGAGCAAACCTTTAATTTCAAGGAAAAACAGAAAAAGATAACATAAAATTGTTTTTGCCTAAATTTAAATATTGGGAGTTCAAATAATATAGCTAAGGGCTGCCCAATGCATGAGGCTCCTGACGAGGTCTAAGGAGGGTAGATATTGGCAGCCTAACCCCACACCCAAGGCAACAGCCTTACCATTGTGCCAAGGGCAAGGCTTCTAAGTTGCAGTGACTCATTCTTTTTTCCCACCTCTGTTCTGCTAAAGATGTAGAGCTTTTTTGAGGTAGATGTTGTTTTTCAAGTCTACCCTAAAAATGATGCAATAGTAGCTGGATTGACCAAAAAAATCTCCAAAATACCCAAAAGAAAAGGTCTATGCTAAGTTACATTAATTTTCAAAATAGGATCAAACTATGTCCATAACTAAAGCATATATCCATCAACAGGTATTATTTTCCAAGGAACCATAAGATATACCCCAAATTATACAGTACTCAGGTTTCACACCTTTTGAATGTTTGCGCACATATACAGACAGTCAGATACACATAAACTAGAGACATTTACCTGAGAATTAGCACCATGCTCCTCTATGTCCTCTTCCTCCCCTGAAATTGAAAATGAAACTAGTGGTTCTAAGTGGACAATTATAAAAAAGAATTGAATAAAAATCCATCAAGTTATAGTCATAGCCAAGAAAACTTACGATCATTTATCCCAGCAAGAGCCAACAGTCTAGCTGCCATTTCCCTCTCTTCGGCTTCTTGTAATGCTCTTGCATATGCTTCATCACTTGAAAATACATCTGGGTCAAATTCAATACTGGGATTATCATGTTCTCCAGCACTAGCATGAGCATGGACATCAAATGCATCTTCATCCTCACACTCCTCATTTTCATCATCTTCATCATCATCCTCAACCTCATCCTCATCCACATCAGTGCCATCATGTAGATCATCATAATCATCCCCATCATCATGCAAATAGCTTCCGCCTTCCCAACTTCCATAATCACTTCCATCATTATTCATTCTCAGCATCATATATGCCCTTTCCTGTTCAATGATTAAATGACACAATATAAATAAGAGGAATATGAAAATCAAAAACAAAAACCAACATTTGTATTTATACTTAGTATAAAGTATATAATTATAAATACATACATGGGGAGGCAACGAGCCTAATGAAAACAAATTAGTAAATCTCATTATACAACAACATTCATTCGTTATATTCAGCTCTCTCTCTCTCTCTCGTCCATAGATATCTAGGTGTTATCAACATCAAGGGTATAAAATCTTGGTCAGCAGCAATGATGGCACTGATGTATAGAATCAACGGAATAATTAGTTCCTGGTGTGAAGTTCGGCTTTGATTATCCTTCTTTTAAGAGGAAACAATTTGGGAGAGAATCATAAGTTTCACACAGCAAAACTGATCCAACACAGCTTCATGACATTAGACATTATACCTTAACACAATTTCAGTAAAGCAAAATGTCTCATCAGAGATATCAATCAACGCCTGGTATCTGCATGTCCTTGGGCAGCTATCGTTACATGCATAAATATAGGGTTTAAGCAGTTTGAAGCATTCCGATACAGAAAACAATTTCGATTACTCGAAATTCACAAATCAAATCACTGTCCAAATGGGATTGGTAAAGCTTAAACTAGTTCACTTAATTTGGGTTTCCATATGGAAGCACGTGCATAGAATATAATTAAAACAAAGGAATGAGAAGAGGAGGGGGAACCTGCTCCTGAAGGGTTCGAGCGAGAGCGAGGTCAGCATCGACCTGGCTGAGATTAGTGAAAGGAGTTCTGGAAGGTTGGCGCGGGTTGGGCGCAGCAGATCCAGTTTCTTCTCCTTCGCCTTCATCGGCTTCTCGATCTTCCTCTTCTTCTGCCTCCACTTGTTCTGCCATCTGCTCCTCGCCATTCAAATTGGAATGCTCCTCTTCTAGGTTATGGTTGTTCGATTTCACTCCTCCGGAACCTGCTTTCGCGGTGGCGGTGGCGGTGGTGTTATTGTTAGCGGCGGCGGCGGCTGTGTCGTTCTCCATGCGAATGAGGAACGGTGACAGAGAATTGAATTGAAGATGAATTTTAAGAAGGAGAATGAGGAAGAGCGGAGATAGATTAGAGGATCGAATCCAAGAGAATATATGTAAATATGATTATATTATATATCATAATTTAACAATTATTATTGTAAAATAAATAAATAAAGAAATAGGGAAGGGTTAGAGAGAAGGAGTCGAGGAAACGGCAACGAAAATCAAAATCAAAATCAAAATAGAAAGGTCGACGGAGAAATACGGAGCCTCTGTTGGGTCCACAAGTTTCGACGCTCCGAATCAATGCAACCGTCATCACTGTGGGTCTCACATAAGATCGACGGCTCCAGTTGCGGATTCCGAATTACTTAAAACTTGGCAAAAAATGCATTGTTTTATATAATTTTGTTTGAGATAATATTCCTAAGATGCGTTTATTTTGGAATTTGGAGTAAATCTTCATTTTTTTCCTAAATAAAAGATTTAAGCGGAAAATTTTTAGAGGAAAAATATTACTTAAAAAAAATTCCGTTTAACACATTAGTTGATTTAGTTCTTATGTTAGTCTGATTCAATTTTGACTATGACTTTGACTATATAAGACAAGTTAATTTTAGTTAACATTACTTAAATAACATTTAATATTTATTCTCTTTTTTACAATACATTTTAAGTAGTTTATAGTTTTGTTTTTTTTGGTCGAATAATTTATTTGATTATTTAATATAAAAGAAGAAGTAGTTTTCAACATTTTTATTAGAGGTTACTTTAAGAAATATTTTTTTAAATATTA
>PYAF01005195.1:1201687-1254950 GCA_007407185.1 Glycine tomentella
GTATTTTTTTCATATTCGTTCTTACAAATTTATTTTTTTCATTTAGTCCTTACAAATTTTTTTTTCTTTAAAATGCTTTAGATAGAACTTTGAATAATGAAAAAACGTTATCAAAAGTGTTTTAAGAACAAAAAATAAAACAAACATAAATTACAATAACTAAAGCGGAAAAAAAATTACAAGGAAGAAAATGGAAAAAAAAATGCTAATTTATAAGAATGGAAAATGTATTTAAGTTTTTTTGATATTGTTATTCATTATCGGAGTGTCACATGTAAATTGTATCACATATATATTATATTTTCTTATGTAGTAACATATATATTATTAATTAGGGATATAAGTGGGTTACATTCAATTCACAAACTGATCCAACTTAATTCAACCTAACTACATTTTTATAGGTTACGTGGTTAGGTAGTGTTTTATTTAGTATGCCCACTTAAATTTAAGTTGAGTTACAAGTTCATAACTTCCTAATCCTATTAATTCCAACTCAATTTCAACTGTAATAAATATATGATAAAAAATACTAACTATCTAATTTTATGTGTTGAGATATTGAGTTAAAAAAATCTTAAACTTCCACTTTTTTCACTTGCAAGATACAATAATTTAATTTTGGTTTTAGAGAATAACTCAATTTAGTAATTATGAGTTGTAATATAATTTTAATAATTTTTAAAAAATAATAACGGTTATTAGTTGAAACTTTAAACAGTGTAGTTCAAGTTTTACTAACAAATTATTAATTTGGATTACTTACACTTTGTTCGGTTTTCACGAATAAGAATGTCCAGCAGGTATGCTAGTATTTCGATATAGGATCTTTAGCTCTCTCTGAGGTATTTACAAAAGAAAATATATCTGGGAATATGATCACTATGCACTTCACTCAACCGATGGTGGTGAGGTGTGTACACAATGTTAATGGAAAAGATGGTTAAGAGAGCGCGTACCTTTCTTCATGAACGTAATCTTTATTTATAGGTGAGTTACCTTGAGATTATTTGATATAATGTTTTGGTTATCACGGCTATAATCTTTCTAACCATTGAAGTCATGATCTTTGTCTGTTGCTTATCTTCCCAATGACTGTTGTGTGTACAATCCGGATTCCGTTAATTATCGATAAAATTTTAAGATATTTGACCCTTAATGGAACTTTCTGTAATTAACATTAATAGACTCATACTTTGATTCATAACAATTGTCTCTAAACTCGGTTGTTGAGGTCTCTAGACAGTCGGGATGTATTATTCACATTGACAACTGTTGGGTTACTCCCGATTATCTTTGTCCTATCATTGCTCTGCACCGAGCTATCTTTTTACCATACCTTAATTGACTTGACGTGACATCAAAATAGGGAACGTCTTTTGGAAAATCACACCATTAAATTCTGTCATTAACTGTATAGGCTCATACATTGGATTCATAACACACTTCTATTGCCCATTTTTTCTATTAGTTAAGTAAAAATGAATTACACTTTTGAGTATCAAAGTGTTAGTTAACCCAAAAGGAAGAAGTAAACATTTGATATAAGTATGGTGTAATTTATACAGTAGAGTGAAAAGAAAAAAAATTAATTGAAATAAAAGTTTTGAATTAAAATAAAATATAAAAATATGAATTTCGCTTCATTTTATTTTTCGTTTTTTCTTCTTTTTCGTTTTATTTCTCGTCAAACGAACGTACCCTACGTGAGGAAAGAAATGCATGAAATTGCATTGCAACATCGAAACAAGTGAAGTGCAACAAATAAGATTAAGATATAATACAAAGGTGAAAAGAACGCTTACGCAAGTGGAAATTACCGTGGCATGTTGCGTGCAAGGAAAGCGCCACAAACATCAACACGTCTCTTTTTGCGGGTATTAATCACTTGGGCTTAACTATATTGTTGGTTTTGCGTCTTTGTCTACTTTGATGTTGTTGTTGTTGTTGTTGTATTGTATGCTTCATTTTATATTTCAATTTTTTCGTGTTGCTTTTATGTTTGAACTAACTTGGTTTCAAAGCTGTGAGAGCTATTTTCGGACACTGCTTGATAAAATGACTGAATGAAACTTTATTGCACGATCAACTACTTGAATGAATCATTTGCACAAATTGGACTGCTTGAGAAAATTCATATTATGCACTGCTATGCTGAACCTTTTCAACTCTCACGGAATATAACGTAACAAGCTACAGAGGGGAATACTATTGCTATGTTCTCAAGTTGAGTTTTCTATAAAAACAAAAGAAGGCCTTATAAATTTTATTTTTCTGCCTACATATTTAGTTTTGAATTATACTTGTTGAATTTGATATAATCCATTTGTTTCGTCAAGAGATTGGAATCAGTAAAAGAATTTATGTGACTGGGTTTCAATTACAGAAAGTCACTTTTTATTATCTTGCACTGTGATTCAAGGTTGAAGACTTGAAGCATATTATTGTGTATTTGTGTTTGATTAAATGTCTAAATAGTGTGTAATCCTTGTTTTCCTGTTTAATTCTTGGTTCCTAATCTTGATTGTGATGGCTCAGTCTCAAATCATGTTGTGAGAACCTATAGTGGTGCCTAATTATTGGTGGAAGGACTTTGAAGTTAAGAAATATGAGATCGGCTTATTCTTCATATTTTGGGCTGTGATTTGAACTTTTTCCTGTGATTAATTGGGAATTATACCTTTATGAGAGTAACCATGCATTCTCATAATTCATGGGTCATGCCGGGTTGTTTGATTCAGTTCAAATTTATTATAGATATTTTGCCTGACCCTGGTTTTAACTTTTTATTTTTAGGTCTTGATTCATCAATACTAAAATCTTATTTTGCTGCATTTTTGCTAATTGAAAGTGATATGAAATTGTGGGCTGTTGGAAGGTTTTGTGAATTTAATAACTTAAAATGAACAATAAAAGAAGACAGGTTCCCTTATTTCTTCATTTGTTCAAATAATCTACTTCACCTTTTTGTTTAGTTTTGCTTTGGCCCGAGGGCTTCCATTATGTCTTAATTTGACTTTCCATTTACGTTGCTGGCTCTATTTCATTAATGACTCCCTTTGTAAATTCAATTCAGAGCTAGAGGACCTATTGATCCCTGACCATTGTATTCTATGTCTCTTAACAGTGTTGCCTGGGCTCACCCTTGCTTGGATGATACATAACACTTGAAGCATTAGACCTGCAAGTGTTACAACATATATTTCTAAATGCTTGTTGTGTCATTGTCCTGTAAAATTACAAATATAACCCATAATCTACTTAGCCTCCTTGATAAATGCAAATCAATGCTCGAACTGAAGCAACTTCATGCTGTTGTGATCTCCTTTGGCTTACCTCAAGATGATCCATTTATATCCAAAATTCTTTGTTTTTCTGCTCTGTCAAATTCAGGAGACATTAACTATTCCTACAGGGTATTCTCCCAGCTTTCCAGTCCAGCAATTTTTAGCTGGAATACAATCATAAGAGGATACTCAAATAGCAGAAATCCAATCCAATCCGTATCCATTTTTCTAAAGATGCTGCGACTTGGGGTTGCACCAGATTATTTTTCATACCCATTTCTTGTGAAGGCATCAGCGCGCCTTTTAATCCAGGAAACTGGTGTATCTGTGCATGCCCACATTATAAAAACTGGGCATGAATCTGATAGATTTATCCAGAAATTCACATGTATGCTGCTTGCAGGAATATTATGTGGGCTCAAAAGGTATTTGATAGTATACAGCAAAAAAATGTGGTTTCATGGAATTCCATGTTGGATGGCTATGCTAAGTGTGGAGAAATGGTTATCGCTCAGAAAGTTTTTGAGTCCATGTTAGAGAAGGATGTTCAGTCATGGAGCTCTTTGCTTGACGGTTATGTTAAGGCTGGGGAATACATGGAAGCTATGGCTGTCTTTGAAAAGATGCAGGCTGTTGGGCCCAAAGCCAATGAAGTAACCATGGTGAGTGTCTCATGTGCCTGTGCACACCTGGGTGCTTTAGAAAAGGGGAGAATGATACACCAATACATAGTTGACAACGGGTTGCCACTGACATTGGTCTTGCAGACTTCTCTTGTGGACATGTATGCCAAATGTGGGGCAATAGAGGAGGCTTTGCTTATTTCCACTGTGTCTCTAAGAGTCAAACTGATGTGTTGATTTGGAATGCAGTGATTGGAGGTCTTGCAACACATGGATTGGTTGAAGAATCCCTTAAATTGTTTAAGGAAATGCAAATAGTTGGTATCTGTCGTGATGAGGTCACATAGTTGTGCTTGTTGGCTGCCTGTGCCCATGGAGGGAGAGTTAAAGAAGCATGGTACTTCTTTGAGAGTCTAAGTAAATGTGGCATGACACCTACAAGTGAGCACTATGCTTGCATGGTAGATGCGTTGGCACATGCAGGTCAGTTAATCACTGCATACCAATTTATTTGTCAAATGCCCACACAACCAACAGCTTCCATGTTAGGTGCCCTTCTTAGTGGGTGTATTAACCATAGAAATTTAGCTCTTGCAGAAATAGTTGGCAGGAAGCTTATTGAGCTAGAACCAAATCATGATGCTAGATATATTGGCTTATCAAATATGTACGCGGTTGACAAACGCTGGGATGATGCGAGAAGCATGAGAGAAGAGGAGTTAAAAAATCACCTGGGTTTAGTTTTTTTGAAATATCTGGAGTCCTTCATAGATTTATTGCTCATGATAAAACACATCCTGATTCAGAGGAAACTTATTTTATGCTAAATTTTATTGTCTATCAAATGAAACTTAGCTGTCACAAAGACAATCAGGAAAGATCGCTGAATGTATCAACGGAAGATGACTTACTTATCTTTTGAATAGATGGTGTTAAAAGTTTGTAGCAATTTAATTTTTGGAAGAATTATCGCAAATAATCTAGGGCTCAATGTTTTTATAAGAATCAGAAGTCCTTTTGGTTTATCGGTTTATAGCAAAATGTCTTCACTTCACATTAAGTCCTTTATAAGTGTTTTTGGAGTTCAGAGATTTTTCCTGTTTTAAAATTGAGGCATCATTCTCCCACAATAATTTTTTTTTATCAAAGAAAGAAAGCAATTCATGGAAAATGTAGGTTACAACTCGCTGAATGTAAATTTTGAACTATAACTATCAGTTAATTAGTGGGAAAAAAATTGCACACCCGAGTTAGATGTATTGCTTCTTTTTATGTGATGTATTTCAGTATTTGTATCGTTCGTTACTACTGCATATATATACTCAGTTAAAATTAAAATGTTAAGTGACCACTATTACGTGAGTTTGATCAAATTGATATTATTGGAATTGGATGCAGTGATTGCAGCAAATTGTATTGAGTATTCTTGTTGTCTGAAATGACCTTGATATTCCAGGTTCAGATTTTTTGCTTGTTGATATGTCGTTTGTACAAGGTAGCAACAACAAGGTTTTATGCTTATTAATTTTTTTTTTTCTAGATGATGTGATGGTGATTGATTGAAAGTGAAATTGTTTTCTTCTCAGTTTCACCGTTATTCTGTGAAACAGATTCTTTTTTCCCCTTTATTTAAGAGGGTGTGAATGTTACTTCTTTAATATTCCAGATTTTGACTAGTAGATGCTGTTCGATCTCGCCATATGAAGTTGGAACTCTTGTGCTTCGCGTGTACAAATCCATATAGTTAAGATAAAACTTCTAGATTAAGCATGCAGTGGTTGATGTTTACTTTTGTCTTGGATAATTGACAAAATATTTATCCTCAAGTTAAACTTTTTTATCTTCTGTTTTGTATAGAAGTCTTAACTGCTTTTGGTTCCTATAACAGCATTTTACTTCTTTTTTGTTATTTAGAAAACTTGTATTCCTCAAAGATTAGAAGACACATTTGGATCAAAGTTATGCATTACCATTGGTGGCACTGCTATTGACATTCAACATCCCGATTTGTTTGTGTATCCTTCAGAACATGTTGCCTTTCCTCTTTGCTTTTTCCCCACAGAAGAATATACATGCCAGCAATAACCAAGGCAGATCCTGCAACACTGCTTATTGCAGATAGAGATACCTTAGATGCAATGGAAAGTAGAAATGGTGGAATCTAGAAAGTCATTAAAGAAACCAACCTTCCCAGGTAAATTTCCTCCTTTAGTACAGAGAAATCAAGCATGGCCACAAATATCTGCATAAGGGGGGTAAAAGCTGCGGTAAAAACTGGACCCCTTTGTTTGACACACCATGACATTGCCACATAGCACAAGCCGGAGCCTATCAATCCCTAGGCTCACATAAACAAAACAAATTTGAATGTTAAGGCTTGAACAGGTACTCAGGGTTTTTTAATCTTCTACTTGAAATGCACATCGGTACTTAGATTTGAACTTAGAATTTGCAAAGAAACAGACTATTTCAAAATAATTTAAAATGATGTATAATATACTTACAGCATATGCAACACTAATTATTTCAAGCTTTCCTTTGAGAATCCACGAAGCATTATTTCTCTTGAAGACCAAACTTAATATTGCTGATTGAATGGCAGCAAAAAGTGACAAAATAGCTGTGCTAGAGTATTGACATGGGTATTTTTTGCTAATCTTTGCTTGTATAATGAACCATGAAGACCACAGGAGGCAACCTAGAGTCAGAAGTATGGAACCTATAATCCATTTCTCTAACTTGGCAGTTGGAGGCGTGCTTGTAATTTTGTTTGCTATGTGTTGAGATTGTGGGTTGATAAGGGGCACTCCTCTATAAAGGACCAATAACAAAGCTCCACCAATGCACACAAAAGTGCCCATGACTTTGGCTTTACCACTCTTGCTTTGCACGTTCACCTTCTCTATCCTAGTAAAATTTCAACCCAAAGGATCAAAATTATTGTTCTTGTACTCCACAATCAATTTAATATCCTTTTGTTTAACTTACCCAAATGGCACTGCCACAATGAACGTAAATACAGGCACCATGTTGAGGAACGCACATGAGAATGTGGCAGACGTATATTCAAGTCCAAGAAGAAACAAGTATTGAGGAATTGTTACTCTGAAAAGCATCAATAAAATATTAAAAGCATAAACTGTGATATTTCCTCTTTGCTAGCCACTGACCACTAATTATTATATTACAATTATAAACAACATCAATACAAAACCAGAAGCGTATTGGTTACAATATTACTTACCCGAGAAGAGCACTGAGGAAAAGGAGAGATATTATGTGAACCTCCAGTTTATGTTTCCTGTAAAAAGTAGAAAACTGCTTTGTCCTGTCATTTGTAAAATTTTGAAAGTCCTAGAAGAAAATTTGTCACCAAAGGATATACATGATAACAAAACGAGGGCAAGAATATTAACCAAAGGCATATGTTGATTTTTTTCTCCTCTAAGTATGGTTGGCTATATAGATCAAACAATGTTATAATAAATGAAATTGGTTCTTGCCTTTCATAGATGCAAGCAATAGGTGCCATGAAGATAAATGAAATTGTCTGTCGATATGTTATAATGGACATGTAGTCCATTCCTTCATTAAGAACCTTCTTCAGAAGTAAATTGACAAAAGCTAGAGTCAAGTTAACTAGAATCATGATGGAAACTGGCTTGCACAATTCATGGCAATGTGTCAACATCATGAATTTTCTTTTTTAAATTTTGTACTTGTGTTTTATAAGAATGGTGTGATGTCTTCTGACTTCTCCAATTTATAGAGTAATTCAATAGCCTCCTAGAGCAGGGGAACAAACTTGCATGATGATATATTCCTCATCAGATCAACACTCTCCATTCAATATTCCAGAGCTTATTATTTGCTAGTTTTTAATTTCTCACGGTGGAAATTTACATGTAATCTTGCCGGACCAACTACTAAGATGAGATATTCGTTCAGTCATTGGTTCACCTCAGACTCGGTAAATAGGGAATAACATATCAGATTTATCACATCAATATTTTTTTCGGTCAAATTGTCATATTTTACACGTTGATTCCTTTCACATTCCCTTTGCTAGAATTTTCAGCACCTGAGATCAATACAATGAATGCTAATAAATTAGATCACGTGTTATTTATCTAACATCAATTAACATCAGAATTAGCTTCTTATCTTCTGCATTTTGAACCATTAGCTACCATTAGCTTCTTATCCTAGTGAATATGTGTTTGTAGCAGAATTTCACTAGTGGTTGTAACTTGTAAGCAAATTAGAAAAGAAAGTAGAAACAGACATGACATATTGTCTCCCATTTCTTTTGCTAACTGGGAATCTGTTCTTCCGATTTACTTGCCACGTTACTTATTTTATTTATTTGGTTTATTACAAGTAAGAACAAGATGTTAAATCTTGGCAAAGGAGAGATAGCAGAAAGTAGAAGGATGCTATCTGACTGGAATGCATATTGCTTGCAGACGTGGAAAAAATGGTTCGTTGTGTATTTAGACTATAGTTTCATCACATCATGGTGGCCAAATTTTATAAAGCTAATGCTCGTCGAGCTTGATATTCTGGGAATACAATTTCTGCACAGTTTTCATCACTCAACACATCTTAGTAATGATTTGGTGGGAGGAAAATTATTGGAATGCATTAGAAACTTAATGGGAATGGAGAAACAAGTAATTTCCACTTTTTACTTTTAGGTCTTTTGAAAAAAAACAAAGTAAAAAAAAAAATCAAACCAAGAGAATGGATATTTCTTCAACAAATAGACATTTCATCATGAAAATGAAGGAATACCCGCCATTTTTTCACCTAAAGAATTTCATTTCACTTTTGAAATTTTATTTTATTTATTCTATTGGAATGTTTTTAATGAATTCATTATACAATGGTTTTAATCAAACAACTAAGAATCAACACTTCAATTAAAACCATATTTCAACTTTATTTATTCTTTGGTTAAATTGAAAATTTGGTCCCTATGACTGACATCATTTATTGATTGTCTGAATAAGAAAACTCAATATTTTAATCCATGCACTTAAAACATTACTTTTTTTATTCCCTATATAAAAAATTTATTACCATTATAACTTTAATAAACAAGACTAATTTGCTAAAATAATTATAGAGACCAATATGTAAAAACAAAAAAAAGTTATAGGACTAAGGCGAAAAATGATTATAAGGACTAAATTTATAATTTAAACATTGAGACTAGCGGTAGAGAAACAAGGAGTATACTCCAAGTTGATTCAGCTCGTGCAAAACAACCAGAGCCATGCACTTAATCTCACACGAGAGTAAAAGTCAAATATAGTAAGAGTATTTAAACATCCAAACTGTGAAATCAAGCAAAGAAGGGTACACAATTTAAACAAGTGTATGATACATGAAAATTTAGAAACACCAAAAGGCATATAATTGAATTAGTGTGAGATGATGATAAGACCCTCTTGTTTTAGTCTTCAAGAGAAATCAGAATATGATAGACGGCTTCTCCTTCTCCTCTTCTCCTTCGTACCCTTTCTACGCCTGCGATTATTACACTCTTCGTCTTCATCTTCCGCCTTCTTTTCCTCTTCCTCCTTTCTTCACCTGAATCATCTGAATCACTAACTTCCCTCTTAGCACTCCTCTTCTTTGACATGTCTCTCTTTCTCCTCTTGCCTGAATCTTTGTCTGATCCATCATCATCGAAATCCCCCTTCCTTCTAGAAGAACATCTCTTACCACTAATTTTTTCCCAAGACCTTTCAGCAATAATTCTCTCAATCTCTGAATCAATCTCAGAATCTGAACTTTCACTATCCTCCTCCTCTTCAGAGCTCTCAACATTGCTTCTCTTATCCACCTTTTCAGCCTTCAACTTTTTATCCAATCCAACCAACCCCACAGGCACTACAGGATCCTTCTCATTTTCATCCTTTATTTTCACATAGTTCTTGCACTGAAACTTGAGGTGGCCAACACGGCCACACTTTTTGCAGGCCCCACGGGATACATCCACCTCAGCATTTGTTATCTTAGCAAGCTGTAGAAGCCCCTGGAAGCTAGCATATGAATTCTCAGCATCAGGTTCGGCATTTGGCAGATTTTGAGAAGAATCCTTCTTGTGTTCCTTATTGGGTGCATAAGGGTCATAGCCGATGGCACTTTGCCATATACCATGGGTTTGAAGCGCTGCACTGCTGTGAACCCTATTGTTCGCAGGCATGCGAACCCTTACTGTTGTAGCTGGCATCTTGAGGATTCAATTTCAATCCCTCACCTGCAAAGAGAAAATGCAACTTAACCATCAGGAACTGAAACCAGGCAAAAAAAAAATATAAGCAAGAAAAATATAAACAAAACGCGCACACGTACGGAGCAACAGTCAAAAGAAGGTGGAAAATAAAACATACCAGAGGGGAAGCGGGGTCGCGCGGCGGAGGAGAGAAATATGAGAGTGAAGAGAGGAGATGGTTGTGGAAGGAGAAAAAAAATAAAAAAGAAGACAAGATGTTCTGGAGTATTATAGAGAGGAAGGACTTGTTGTC
Source organism: Glycine tomentella (assembly GCA_007407185.1). Taxonomy (NCBI): domain Eukaryota; kingdom Viridiplantae; phylum Streptophyta; class Magnoliopsida; order Fabales; family Fabaceae; genus Glycine; species Glycine tomentella. The sequence continues at coordinate 1,212,134 of PYAF01005195.1, forward strand.
TTTGTTGCTTATGCAATATGCATGTATAATGTATTATCACTAAGCATCACACTTGTTGCTTATGCATGTATAGCTGTTATTGTTGTTTTTTAATCGTGTGTTTTTGGTATATGATAAAAGAATATTAACTATCTTATATGACTACTTCAAAATTATGATTGAAAAATAAAAATATTAAAATTACAATTTTTAGTATTATTAATATCTTTCTCCATGATTTTCTTTAAAATTATTTATTAATTCTTTAATTGTTTCCCTTTTAATATATTTTTTTGTTATTATGTTTTCTTATTATATTTTTCTTTCATTATTTCTCAACGGTGTCATTAATGGTAATATTATATACATTTAAAGAAAGGTTCTATTATATAGTATATGATATAAATATTTTTTTTATATTCTGTAATTAAACATATGATAATAAAAAGAACTTAAATATATATGATTAAATATTTTAAATTACCTGAAATAAATGTTAAATAAATTACGGAGGAGAAAAAAATATTTAAAACTCATTCACATGTGATGTTCGTTCGTTTTTAGTTTTTAAACTTTTTAAATACAAAATCAGTTTTGATTGATTTTTTAGTTTTTTTAGTTTTTAAAATATTATTACGAATCAAAGATAAATAAAAATGAGTCAAGTGTTCTATCTTATCATACTTATTAAAAATAATGCAATATAAAATAAATAGATACAAAAATAATTAAAAAAATATAATGGTGATTTTTCACCATCACGATGATAAAATAATTGATTTTAACAAAGTAGAGGCTCTTAAGTGCGACTCTAATAATTTTTTTTATTTTGTAATTTTGTAATAATTTAATAAAATTTATACTATACTTGAGTCAATATTAAAATTGTTAAGATTAATTATGAGTAAATATTATGAAAAATGATTACTTGTTTTAGATTAGTATTTAAAAACAACTTTTATAATAAAATATTAAGATTTAAACATGTTTTAAGTCTAAAAAACATAGACATTTTTTAATATTTTTTTTACTTTTGTACCCTATAAAATTTCCTTCATTGATTTTGGTCCTTGTTATTTTTGTTGTATTCCTTTTAATACATTTATTGTTTATTTTAGTCGTTATAATATTTTGTTCAATTTGAATTAATCCCTTTAAAAATTATTTCATAAGAAGTAAAAATAAAAAATTAAACATATTAAAGGAATAAAATATTTATGCATTTCAATATTATATTTGCATATTTTAACATTTTCACGCATTATTAGGTATACTCACATTAAGTTACATTTGTACATATTGTGATATGTTATTGAGTCAACTTATAGTGTGAGAAATCAATACTCTCTTAGTCCTCTTAGGTAATTATCTTGTTCGATAATAGATCTCAAAAGACTTAAAATATTCACCACAATCAGTTCACATAGATAGAAAAGGCTATGGATTCTCCTAAGCAACTCTTGAGCCCATTATTCAATTGCTCAACCTGATCCATGAATTTAACTATGAAGGATTGTCTCACGTAAAGATAATTCTTATGACATATCATCTACAATCATTTTGCCTTTAGATTTAAAATGAGAGGAGGATATGGACACTTTCAAATTCTAAGACAAATACTTAGTCAAGTTCATAATTACCAAATAAACATGAGCCAAGCTCATGTACACCATGCATCAATCGCATTATAGACCTAGAGATAAACAAACACCGAGTGTCAAAATTTTTATTGATTTGATCCCCTAACATAATTCATTGAATTAATGACATTCTCTTATATATAAACCCACCCACCGTGAAAAAAAGGCACAATGCAACTATGGACTATGTCAAATCTCGGGACTAACTTCATTGTCTAAAGCTCACAATTAGCTAAAATGATTTACATATCCTTGTTTGGTAACTTCATAACTTATTATATTTTATTGTAAAAATTGAGATTCTCAAAATTCAATTTGATGCAAAAGATGGAATTCTTTCTTACAAATGAATTAAAATCTTTCATTACCTATTGGATTTTCCACCTAAATAAATATAGTTTGTTTCACAATTATATATCTGATTAATACTAATTACTTTTAAGACACATTTGATCCCTATAAGACATATCAATAATCGCATAAAAGTATTAATCACTTGTTGCATAAAGTTAACATCCCTTACACATTTCAATAAACTCAAAATTATTAACCACATGTGAGGCACATGCTAATTTAATGAAATTTTTAGAACAAAAATACTCTCGTCTTCCTCATTGAAGTCAGCCTTCAACCCAACAACATTCTCCATTCATCTTTCCTCTGAATTGTCGACAATAACAAAACTCTTTAAGTCTCAACTCTTGACACTGATATTATCACATATAATTCATCAAGCACCTTTGACATTAGCCTTTGGGTTCAAACTTGGCAAAAATCCAGGTAATAAGAGCGTAGTATATTTACAACAAAATCAAACATAAGAAAACAAAAAGATAAACAACGACATCAGCAAAAACATGTATATTGATGAGAACGGCACCAGAGGTATCATATGAATGTTACAAAAGCAAAGCCAAAACATTGTAGCTGGTTACCAAATATTCCGCTACATAATGATGTGTGGATAATGGATAACCAGAACCCAAAGATTAATGGCAAGACTGAAAAGATCCCCCCCAATCCTTGGATGCTTAATTAGGAAACATTACAAAATATCCATTGACCCTTGTAATTGCTTCTCGACTGAAATTCCCTAAAACACAAAATTTCGGCATCCCTTTGCAGCTCCACATGAGAAAATGCTCTTTCAAATTAAGGACCCCCACCAATGCATGTCGCAGCTATTATACAACCATGACCAAGAGTAAAATATGATGTCATCTATTAAGGAGTTTGGGACAGCTCCAACATTCTTCATACTTGCATCATTCAGCGAAATCAGTAGGACGAAATGACGCCGTATCCAGCAAAAGGGTTGGCATCAGTGCGTTTCGCGAACCTGCCTTTGATCCTTGGCCTCGACTCCAAGTTACTTTACGAAAGAACGACGTCGTCGACAGTGGCCGAGATTTTCTGGTCCGCTTTCAAATCCACGGCAGCATAAAATCATGCTTTCAGCGATTATGCTTCTTCTTTGTCGTCGCTATATGCGCTGGTACCTTAGATGCGCTCGCCTCAACCAGATCTGGCACCACCCCGAGCGTTGTTGCACTCAGCTTGTCTTCTACAACGACGCCGCTGTCCTCGCCACACTCCCCGTGTTCACCTACGCTTCCAAAAGCCTCAAGGTACTCAACCTCTACAACAACAACATTACCGGCGTGCTCCCCCTCGCCGTCAAACCCTATCAAAGCACATTTGCTCTTTTCTAACTTCAGAAACATTAAACGAAAGGTGCACTAAGTGAGAAGGGTAGACTTTTATTAAACTGGTGTCCATGTAATAAGTTGATATCCGAGATAACGAGATAATGTCATTTTAATTTACTAAAAAATAAATGTAAATATAAATTGAATTTTTTCCACAAATTAAAAATGATTTATGCAATAAATATATAAAAACTTCTTATCTGATTTTTTCCAAAACATAAGTTAAATTTAACTAAAATAAATTCAATTTATTTGACTTAATATACTTATGAAAAAGTTTCTCTAAACAGAGCATAAGTTCTAAATCAAATTTAGTTTTAGAATATAAATATTTAAACATAAACCAAACATAACATATATCACCTACAAAATTAATTTCACAAGTATCCACTCAAACATGATTATGTCTCTTTTCCTAAAAAACTATTTTCAGAATCATGTTGAAAATTTTTCTCTTAATATTAAAAAAATTCGAAAAATATTTTGTAAAGTAGTTTTAAAAAACAAGTTAAAACACAATCAAACATCTTCTTCCCCACCTGAGGAAAAGTCAACAACACTGTTTATATACTTCTTTTGAGAGGAATATTGCGAGGCAAAAACAGAGGACATGATATAAAATTAATACTCCAGAAATTAAGCTACAAAATGCAACAGGGGCAACTTAGATTATCATCATCTGTGCATTCAAAAACTCAAAAAAAAAAACAATAGGTATATAGGTGGTGACAATTACATGTACAACCTTCCAGGTGTGGTTGCAAAATAGAATATGGAACCATTCTTACAGTCACAATACATGGAACCCAACATCATCACACCTGAAATAAGCTAATTGCTCCAAAAATTTACAATTCCAATTGGCTATGATCTGTTACAGATAATATTTACTCTGGAACCTTGGTTTTCCCGGACCTGTAAAATTGAATAACAATCATCAATTTCACAAATGATAATTGAATCAAGAGCCTAAAGAACATAATCTAACAAAGCCTTTACTACAAAGTAAACAACGTATTCAGCAAATGCAAGCAACACAGTTCATTCTCAAAGGGCTTGAAGTTTGCAATTACAAACCTTGCTTCCTCCAATTTTCCGATCACATCTTGCATAGCATATATTGTCATCTTCTTCACCTGTTTCAAAAGCAGCAATCAATAGGGAACGCTTGCATAAAATCACAGTAAAAAACTGTTGACATGACAATCATAATACAACTGTTTGCAGTGCCATGCTTAGCTCTTACTGCATTTCCATAAATTCTAGAATGCATCAAGTTTGTTACTTCACAGAACCAAACACTTAATAAGCAGGAACCACACCAATCATAAGCCAAAGAAAATAGCTCTAACCACAGGCATTAATGTCAGTGTAAATACCGATTTCCATTCCCCTAAACAGTCCTTCAAGACCAATATGACGTAAAAAGGACATTGAATTTGAAACCAACTTCAAAACTAAAGTTGACAGTACCAAAGAGAAATTGCTTTTAACTTTTAAGGATCAAAATGGGTTCAACAAACCCAGTTATTAGAGCTTTGCCGGGAAAGTATTTGGCCAGTGGCAAAAAGTTTTAACTTTTAAGTGGGCAGAAGACAGTTTATGCATTTACATTGACCATGTGTTTGAGTACTTCAGATTTTATGCAACCACCCATTTATGAAATGTAAATCTTACCGAACTAACTGACTTTATCGCATCATTTTTTTAATTCATACGTTATACTCCCTCCCATCCTTTTTACAAGAAACAAGTGTGTTTTTACAAGAACAAAAGCTTTTTACAAATTTCAGTTATGGTAAGGGATGTTCATGGTTCGGTTATTTGAATAGCCCACCCATAACTATTTAATAACCAATATATGAAATGGCTATTATAACCAAACCATAATTGATTATGAAAAACTGGTTATATAACTAGTATGGATATATATAACCAATTAAAAAATATTTTATTGTGCTTTTATTACTGACTTTATGCATTAATAATTGTTTCATATGTAATTAAAAATAATTGGTTACATAAACAGTTTATTTAGCAAACAACTCTTTTTCCTAAAAAAAAACTAAAACATGCTCCAAGAGACAAATATCAATAAAAAAATAGGTAAAGAAAATCAATTTGCTATGTGAATTTTCTGGTGACCAACATATCATCTTAAATTGGTCAAATGGGTTGTAGTAGTATTGGTCATGTGATTTGAAGCTCCTAAATCAACTTACCAAGGATATCGTCTTACATTAATCAAAGGGGCTATAGCATTAGTCATGTGATTTGAAGCTCCTCAATAAATGTACCAAGGTTTAATTATGAAATTAGAATTACCTTGAGAGTTCAAAAGCAAAAAGTGATAATTCCTAAGAGTATCATTTGTTGTACCATTTAGGAGTAAGATCATTTGTGTTTGTAGGACTTGAGATTGGGGCAAGTGTTGAAATAGAAATAGGGGCACCAATAGAAATATGGTAGTTCCTTACTTCTTTGACCCAATAGGGCAAGTTGATATGAGATGTTCTTGCTGCTTGCCATAGTTGCAAAACTTCTATGGATCATCTTTTGCAATATGACCAAAGCCTTTTTAGCTGTAGCATTGCTTGGTATGCATATCATTGCTCGCTTCGACCTCGCACAATATAAGCCACATCACCATGGATACTATTGTTAGTTTTGTCCTCGCACAATATAAGCCACATCACCATGAATACTATTGTTAGTTTTGTGTTCCATTGTTGTTTGAGTTACCATGTGTTGCTCTTCTTAAAAACATCCTACAAACAATTGCCCAAAAGAGCATACAAGAACACAATTCATTAGAGACTAGAACAAATAGCCTCAAATTCAAATTGCAATTTCATGAAGAATCGGTCTCTTTTGTTGGTTACATTACATGGACCTTTTTGACAGCAAAGAAAGCCTCTGCAGGGACACAACAACAATGATGCTAGTCTTCAGTAGTTCAGTCCATAGGTAGTTGTGTAATCTCAGATTAAGAACCAAATGTGATTATTATTCATCTCATGACTAGTCGTCCACAATTTTCCACTTAGCTAATTCCTCCACGTCATTTGATGTTGGATCACTCCCATCAATGTTGCTCCATAGTTATTTCCCTTTGGTAAATATCGCTTTTGAAGGAGAACAAGAATCCATAGGATCCAAAAAAAACACTACCAAGAGCGAGAACATAAAAGCACAAGCATTGACCATAGTTCAAAGTTGAAGCTCTGATACCATGGTCAAAGATCAAAAGATCCTTCAGGCAAAAGCTTGCAGCACTATGAGATGTTTTGTTCTTAAATAGACAAAATCAAATCATTTTCAATTACAAGATTAGCAATTATAATCTATTTATAATAGGTGAATATCATGTTATTAACATGATATATAGAAACAACAAACACAATGAGCATGCAACAAAATAATTACAGATAAATTCAACCTGTTTTGCCACCCCTAATTTCTACTTTAGTTTCACACTTAAGAAACAGAATGCAATTCAAAGGCTTGATTAGGATTCATATATAGGTCTTACTCCCTCCTCCAGTCTCAAATATAAGAAACAAAAAATCCATAAATTGTGGTCTCAAATATAAGCAAGTCTCAACTAATTTTACTATACTTAATGAAACCATCTCCAGAATATTCTCCCCCTCCTTACCGATCCTTTCAGCTATATAGAGAGCTCTAGGCACAAATATTGTGGATTTTGTTTTGTGATCACATCAGTAAAACCATTCATAAAAAATTTCAAAGCCAAATCTTCAGGGATGTCAGTCAATTGACAATAACATTTCAATTGTTACACAAACTTGTCCAAAGATTCTATTTAATGCATGGTTGTTAACTTGTTATTGTTCATAAGGATTTTCTATTCTACTATTAAAAAACCCCTTTAATAATTCTACTTAGAAGCACGTGACAACTCCTATAGTCTCGTCCTCAAGTACTTAACCTAACATACACTAGTCCTTCCAATACCAATAAAGGACATGGACACCTTCCCTACTAGTTTAATCTTTTCAATTTCAAAAAACTTTAAGCCCAGGCCCGCCATCCAATCAGATTTATCCCATCCAAACAAGGCATTTCACTTTTTGCACTGTCTTCATTATCATAAATACATCGGAATCCCAATCTTTAAGACTGGATGAACGAGCATCGAAGTATGACGTTTGATTGTGGTTGTGGTTGACTAGTTCTAACATGGTTAGAATGTTAGAACTTCTTGCTTAGAACTTCTTTGTAACTATTTGGGATAGCATCTCCCATATTTCAGGTCTAATCCTAATGGTTAGAAATGTATCTTTGCATCTCAACATTCATCTCCTCAACATGTGTCTAAGCTTTTTCCACTTTGAGTTCATCCTTCTCGATCGCACCCAACAAGTCCAACCAAATTGTTGAACTAAAAAAAGAACATACTGAATTCTGAATAAATTACAGAAATAACTTTTTTTGTTTTAATATATTAGTAGGTCCCTGAAATTTTTGGAAATTTTTAATTAGATCCCTAAATTAAAAAAAAAATGTAGTTAGCTCCTTGATCTTCTACGATTTTTAAATAAAGTCCCTTGGGTTAATTTATGGCAGCTTGAATCCAACAGAAAAATGACAATTTGCAGCGTTGTTACTCACTCCAGGAACCTAATTACAAAAATTGTAGAAGATCACGGTCTTAATTACATTTTTTTAGTTTAGAGGTGTAATTAAAAATTATCAAATAGTTCAAAGACCTACTGATGTATTAAACAATTCTTTTAAGACTAGATTTCAGTACAAACACAAGCATTCCCCCTAGCAAGGAGTTTCCTCCTTCAAAACACCAATAACAATACACCGAGACCTAATTTCCTCCTTCAGATCTATCAAACTATGCATATAAGTGGCAGAATCAAATCAATAAAAGTAGTTTGGCATACCTCCAATTTGTCCTCACTAGACACATGGCTAATTGGAAGTGTGCGAAATTCCTCTGTCAAACGAAAGCACTCCCCAACATTTTCCGGAGAGACAAAATCCAATGCAACCTTAATACATGACTGCAAAAGGAAGACATTTATCATGAATTTTCATGGAAAATATTTTAAATTTACTTTAAATAAAATCAATCAAGCCACAAAAGTAAACTGGCTGTTTGGGAGTAGAGTAACTAGTGAGAAATCATAGATTCAAACCTCCATGGTGTCAATGTATATAACAAAAAAAAAAATTACAACAAAAATAAAAGTAATCAAACTTAAATGTATATAAAAAACACTTGAGCCAAAAACATAAATGAATCAGCAGGTTTCACTTCCTTCATAGGCTTGCTTTGCTAATGAAGGACCTCGGCTTTATTTAAGGAAGTGAGCTAAGATACTATTATAGTCTCAGAACCACACCTAAAATCCTAAAATACTTAGCATTTTAGACATTTTTAGGCAAACAAGGATGCATCATACCTACAGTAAAGATGAAACAAATTCACCATGTATGATCATTTTACCTTCAGATTTCTGACTTGGTGAGGACAACCAGCTGGAATGAAAACAGCATCCCCTACCTTCTGAATAAAAGTCCAGGGCTCAATTCCTACAAGAAAATTTGTAACCATCAACTTAGAGACACAATTCAAACCCCTACTACCCCCATTCAAAATATGAAAAATATGCATTACTAACCATACTCCTCCTTAAGCTTCCTCTTATGCTCCACAGTCAGATAGAATGTCTGGTCATGGATGGGGTGAATAACCTACATTACCAAAGGATATGCCCCATTTAAGATAAAATAATTCCTAATGAGCGAGGTACTCCCAGACTGACAGATTATCTGTATACATAGTTATTGTCTGCCAAATCAAAACCTCAAAATTGCCAAAGCCAATTACATAAAACATTGATTTGAAAAACTAATGAGCATTTTGGACTGGTGGTAATAACACCATAATGTTTTTCACTGCTTGTGTTTAAAGAATGAACACAGTAACAAAAACCATTTAATCTCATCTTCAAAATAACTATTTACAAATCACAACTACTTAATAAGCAGCTTTATCCATCACCCAACCCCATTTGACATGTGCATCTAATGAAAATTTTATCAGAAGAAAGTAAGGCAATGGGAGAATGCCACTGTTATAAGTGTGAAAACCTCCAAATATTATAAATATAACCCAGCACTAAAACTATTTGGTAGGAACCTACCAAGCTTTATTAATGACTCAAGTTGACAAGGACTATCCAATATTAATTTACCTGCTTTAAAGGACAGCAATGAATATGCCGGAACTCTCTGAAATGCTTCTTCAGATATTCCTGCAATTTAGGTACATCCTGCCTCCGAAAAATATCCCAGAGAGCACCTTCTGAACCATCCCCCGCAGACAACATATCACTTTCTTGCTTTAGTTTTACTTTGTCAACCTCTTTAAGCTCTGATCCGCATGAAAGACCATCCTCAATAGCAATGGCAACCTCATCACCACCAGAGGGTTGATGGACCTGATACACTTCTTTCCCATCACATAATTCACCTTCGTGTTCCATGACTTGGACACTGTTTTGCTTGTCCAAACCATTAGTAGAAGATGTATTATTAAGCATGACAACACTAGTTTCTCTATTCTGGTCATCACCAAGTAGCTCCCTTTTGTCTTGTTCAAAGTGTTTTTGTTTCAACTTCTCAATGGCATTAAGATGGTTTGGTTCCAATTTCACTTCAGCAATATGAGTCAACACATTTACCTAAAACAGACAAATTATTAAAAGAAAAGGAAAAAAAAAGATACTTCAATTTCTTCATTAACACGCATACACTCAGGACCACATACAGCAATAAATACAAAATAACAAATATTTGATCCGGAAAAGCTACACAACAGGCAGAAGTATACACTAATTACAGCTTTCTCTAATCCAAATGCACCATTCGTTTCAAGTTCTTAAAGATACTAATGTAATGATCCCACCAATCATAACAAGATTACTTTTTCTAATAATCAATCATTAAAACAACCAGGGCAACAACTTGTCAAATAAATGGGAGTTTATGGACTGAAGACAATGCACCGAACAGAATAACCATGACATGGAATTTAAGCAACAATCTGCTAGTAAGAAACCAAAAAGAGACATGAAATTGATTAGCAAATTCAACAATTTATACATCCTACAAACAATGCACCTTCCAATATGAATATGTATTGAAAATAGCAGGCCAGGAATGAGACAAGAAATAGAGCATACTGCATCGGACATATCACAATGAAGCTTAGTCACTGAATCACCACGCCCGAGCTCCTGATGAAATCCATAAGCAATATATGTCTTTGGTCCCATGTCTGGTTTTAGACAACCCGTTGGCAACTTCACAGCTAAGTTAAGAGAACCTTTGAGAGGATCAGTATATTCCTTGAAGGGCAAGGAAGATATGAACTCTGCACAATGTCGAGGCAAACGTTCCTCAAATAAATTAGAAGGAGGCCAATCTTTTAATTTCAATATTTGAGGCCAGCGAAGCCAATCCTCACGACCTTTTGTATACCCAGTAAAGAATTGGTGGATATTAATTTCTCCCTGCATTTAACCAACAACTCAAATAAAAAATGCTGAAATCAGCAGCAACAGAATAGCAGACATGTCAAGTAAAAACAGTAAAGAATCATGAATCAGTAAAATAAAGCAACATGATTTACTCTGATCTGATTACAAAACAGAAAAATAGAATAATTACAAGTTGAAAATAATATTTTCAACATCAGCAAGAAACCTAAAAAGTACATTTTACCCATCATCGGCTAGATGCTGTGACTAAGTCTAAGAAGCAGACAAACATACCAATAGAAAACCAGAGGATAAAGGCAACAAGAAAGGGTGTGGGAGAGAGCATATGATAGGGAGAAAAAGGGCAGAGACAACAGACAGCAAGAAATTGAGATAAATTTTTAAGATGATATATGATAGGGAGAAAACCTAGGACTTGGAAGATGAATATAATGATAGCAGCTCATACAATACACATTTTCTAGATTGGGAGAGAGCATAAAGCAAGCAACAATGGCCTAAAGTGTGTTCTGTTGGACCAACATTCCACCTTGGACTGGTATCTCTTTATGACCCAGACAGCAGAACATCTGCATATTGTTTCTTATAGTGGATCTATCCAGCCAAAACAGTACTCACCAAAATATTTCTAGGACATTCAGTTTAAGGAATTTAAAATTATTGGCAATATTAAATGCACTGAAACAATTCCTAATCCAGAAAAAAGGTGGAATTACCAAATTCAGGAAACAAGTAGGAAATTCAACAACACAAAATTGCTACAATTAAATTATTCTCTATTTGCCATTTTCAAGCAGTGGTTCCAGTTAAACTAGGTACCAACATTAAACAATTTAAACATAAGCTTCATGAGCAATGGAATTTGTGCAAAAATCCCTCAAAGTTCAAGATTGAGAAATTAAACAAACCTCACACCAATCTAAGCAATCAATTGCCTTCACATCCAAATGTTGTTCATGCTTGGTCTTAGTCATCTGACGGAATGCACGCCACATGACAAGTGGTTCCCAGCTTAAACCAGATGTTTTTGCAAGCACATTGTTGACAATGACAGGCTCCCCCTTTTCCCAATGCCACTGAAAGTGCCTTAAATCCTCATCCTGTAGATCTACAGCCCTAGGACAGTATAAATAGTTGTCACTGGAATCTGCCCGAGAAGCAGCCTTCCTCATATTATTATATCTAGCATCTGTGTTTCTATCAAGCCTCAAACACGAACAAAATTTGTCAGGTATCTTAACTACATCTTGAAGCATGTATGCTTGTGCCAGTTCGTTTGCTTTATGCACTAAATCAGTGATAAAATGTTGACCTAATATGCTTCTCAGTTCAAGAAAACCATGGTTACATTCATCATTGACTTTTGGACAAGGAATGCTACCATTACTTTCTGAATGCCACCCAGATCTTGACCATTCACGAACTACAGGAGCAACAGCATTTGGTTCATTTCGTTTTACACTTTTAGTTTCTTTTTCATCATGCAGGTAATTACGACCCTGACTGACAAACTCCACCAAAATTGGATCTGCACCCCCTACAAGCTGCCCACTACGAAGTTCACGGCAACAGATTAGACAAAGGTCGAAAGAGCATTTTGTACAGCTTCTGTGGTAATCAAATATTGATGTTTTGCAGTTGTCACTACAAGAGAGAGTATTAAGTTAACAACTAAAGATGCCAAGATATTGGGGGGAAAAACAATAAGAAGTGAGAAAGATCCCAACCAGTACACACGCTCATCTTCATCAAAATTTGCCTGAACTATATTTAGCTCTGAGACTGAGAGCCCTGTAGTGCACATCCCAAAAGCATATTAGACAATGAAAAAGATATGGAACTTGTACTGAACTCTGGCTGAAGCATGAAATACAAACTTAAGTTATGCTGTCACAGTGCATACTAGAAAAATAATTTAAAGTAGATAAGCGATCCAAGATCAAGAGAGAGAAATAATTCTAAATATAAGGAACCAAACCAAGAAAAATTCACAAAACAAACTACAAAATAAGAGGGGGAACAACCATAAGAAGTGGGTTGCAACTTAAAACAGATAATTCTTTCTCTTTGGAGGTCAGAATTTACTGCAAAGAGATCTGTGGCTTCATGGCATCACTTCAAAACAATGGTTTAGTTGTGTGTAGCATAATTTTTTTTTGCTCAGCAAAAATATATTATATATATAATCGGAAAAATAAGGTACAAGTAGTACAGAAAATATATACAACCTATCAACAGACAAAACAGAACTATGGCAGCCTAATACATGCATACAACATGGATTAAGGTGCCAAAGACCTTGCTGAAGACTAGGCTCACTCCCAAACCAAAAATAATAGAAGCAATTATGCTAGACCCTCCCCAGAGTACAAAAGCCTTCCCTAATATGACTAGACAAAAATAATAGAAGCAATTGTGTGTAGCATAATGGGTGTTGGAAGTTGGAACAAACAGGCACCAATCAAATCTAGTTTTGTTTCAGCATCAAATTCATCTCTTTACAGAGAAACATCGATTCACATATTAATAACCTCAATCACTTAGTGGAAAAAAAAAAATAATACCTTGTATCTTTGCTTCTGTCTTATTCTCAATCATCTGTTCTTCATCCAGCAGCCTTAGATAGGGAAGAAGTAATTGCAGCAAATGCATAGAGAGTTCAACCTTCTTGTCGTCATTTGTTTCTGCTTTTTCCTTCATTTTCTACAGTAAACCAAACAGTAACAATCAAATATAGAATACAGAATACCACAGGAAAACCCAATCTAGAATAAGGAAAGAACTAACTTGAATAAGTTCATTGGATCTCAAGCATGCTTTGCAGTTGCAATTACCACGGCACACAGGACATGCCTCAGCAATATAATCCTCTTTTAAATGAGGATACCTAAACAAGACACAGCAAAAACATCAAGGATTGACAAATTGGTCAAGTTATCATCAATCAAAACCAAAACTTGCAATTTTTGCAATAACTTTTCAGGGCATTGATCTTGCAATTGTTTCAATCGGCTAAAACTTTTCTCCCTAGCATAAGAAATAGTAGCATATAAAATTTAGTGTGTGTAATTTCTAGAAATTCCCCATACAAATTATTAACAAAGCATTGTTAAACAACTGAACATTGCATTCATACATGGACCTTTTATTTCAATTCTTTCCAATAATCTGTTCAAAATCTTACAGCACAAAGAATATGTTAAGACACCGCCAGATTGGTAGTTGCCACACAGAGATAAACCTTGTATAGATCTTACCCAACCAAACAAGGCCTATACAGTATCATGGTCTTATAACTGACATAGAAAGAGGAGAGAGAAAAATGAAACAGAGGCTATGTTATACCAATTTTCTATGCAGTGTACACAAAATCTTTTCCTCTTACAACTTGCGCATCTCACAACCCTGCCTTTATCATTTCTCTGGCATTGATGACACATTAAGGACTCCTCTTCAATCCACTGTTGATTGAGAAACAGAAACATAACCTCAAATATAAGCTAAATAATGTTCATATGTAAAGCCAAACTCAAACAAACATTCATGTTTTTTGTTGAATAATAAATCATGTCACCTTAGGATCTTTCTTGCTGATGTTTGGCATCACGGCTTCTGTATTGACTTTAGAGGCCCTGAGACTATAGTGTTTCTGAATGCCACTTCCGGGAGAAGCCGCAGGCAACTCACCATCATCTTCCTTAAGCGTCTTTCTTTTTCTTCCGTGCCTCTTATCAGGTACCCCACCATTTTCAGCATGGCTAACATCTTTCTTCGCCAACGAATTGTCCTCTAACATCTTCCTTTTCATGTCACTCATCTCCTTTTTACTTTTTCTGCCACGCTTCTTGCGCGCCGCACCTTCTAGAACAGAAGAAGAACCTCCTTCCCCACCATTTTCACCATGGTTTTTGTCTTGAACATCTTTCTCCTCCAACAAATTGTCCTCTAGCATCTCCTTCCTTTTCATGTCCTCCTTCTCCTTCTTACTTTTTCTGCCACGCTTCTTTGCCGCAACTTCTTGAACGGAAGAAGAACCTCCTACTCCGCCAGTATCACCATGGTTTTCGTTTTGAGCATCCTTCTCCTCTATCATCTTCTTATTTTCCATGTCCTGTTTCTCCTTTTTACTCTTTCTTCCAGGCTTATTTTCTACACCTTCTGAAACAGAAGAAGAACCTCCCACTTCACCACTTTTACCATGGTTTTCGTTTTGAGCATCTTTCTCCTCTAACATCTTCCTTTCCATGTCCTCCTTCTCCTTTTTACTCTTTCTTCCACGCTTCTTTTTCACCGCAACTTCTGAAACAGAAGAAGAACCTCCCACTTCACCATTTTCACCATGTTTTTCGTTTTGAGCATCTCTCTTCTCCAACAAATTGCTCTCTAACATATTTTCCATATCCTCCTTCTCCTTTTTACTTTTTCTGCCACGCTTCTTTTTCGCAACAGAAGAAGAACTCCCTGCCCCATCACCATTGTTCTCGGCAAATTTCATCCTTTTGGTCTCACTCTCACACTCAGCACCAATATCCAAGGAATGCGTTCTTGGCTGAATGGGGTTTGCACCCACAGGAATAATAGATGTGTTCTTTTGCCGCTTCTTCCTTCCGCGCGCCATGGACTAGAGAGAATCAAGATTTTGTTTGTATGGGTAGAAAAACAAGATGAGTTTCAAAAATCACAATGATGGTGAAAAAGATTTCGGCAAAACAAATTGTGAACCCTAGTTTAGTTATCTGGTTATACTGTTGCACACACACACAAGCGACACGTACCAAGATAATTATGGAAAGGGAGGGAGAGTTTTCAAATCATGTGCCAACATTAAATTTAAGAAAATGTTTTCTTAATTCGATTTATTTAAGCATCAGTAGCAATAATATACGTTGGAAGGGGGAAACAGTACAAGGACAGAAGAAGGCACCCCAATCTGATGTGTCCAAGAAAAAGAAGTGAAAAGAAGTACGAAAATCGATGTTCCTCCTTTTGGGTGATGTGGCTGAACGGAACTATTATTTGAGCCTGTGAGGAAACTGGAAAGTATTGGAAAGCTGTGGGCTTCAACATGTGGATTGGGTCTGTCTTGAGGATCTTTGTTTGGTTGGAACTAGGTACTATACCAGTTTGGTTTGCCTTTGTCTATTAACGAGAGTCACGAGACCAAATAGTATTTCATTCAAATCGGTGTTTCTTTTATTTCATAGTAGCACGATTGAATTCCGACTAGCCACTCTAACATAGTCAAATTTTAGTACTAGTTCGAGTGAAAAATGCAAATGGTCAAGTTCTATAATCAATTTGTGATAACAAAAAAAATAATAGGTGTTAAACATATTTTTAGAAAGATGTATCTTTTGTACTATTTTCTAGTCTAGTCTAAAAATATAATAAATACTTTTAGAAAGACTAACGAAAATCTAAACATGCTACTAGTTATTTGGGTGAGGATGAAAAAAGATGCATGTGTCTTTAATAAAATATTATTTATAAGAAAAAATATTTTTAATTTATAAAGAAGTTAATGGAACTGATTTTTCAATAATGAAAATAAAATACACGCTAAAATAGATAAGAAAATAAGGCATGCTTATTTTATTTGATTTCAAAAATAATGTTTTTTATTGATATTAATCAAGTGAAGTCTAGAGAAGGAATTGTGGATGTTTTTTTCCTGTTATTTCATTGTTCAAGTATGATCGCATGTGTTTGTGTCTCCAACGGCTATCATTGTTAAAACTGGTTTGGACAAGATTCTTCGAACTCATACCCTATTTTTCTATGATGAGACTATACTCATGGCACTTGGTTTAGCAAGTGCGGAGACCAATGAGAATAGACGTGAACACCTATAAGTGCATAGGGAACAATTTTCAAAAAGTTTGTGTGAATGTTGATCTTAACGCCAGTCAAACATTGATTTTGTTATGAATGCATCACTGACACCTATGACAATGGAGTTAATAGTGGAGACTCAATTATTGTCAACTAATGAAAAGTTATTGTAACAGATTTAATGGTTGATAATGGCTCGGAAATATCAATTATGAACCTAAAACTCGTGGATGTAGGTTGACATTCCCTTGACCTCACTTTCTTTATTTGGTGAATAACTATCCCTAAGGCCAATTTGTAATTTGTCGTGAATTAAAACAATATTTATGAAATACTTTAGACTACAATATTTATTTTTCTTGATATTGTAAGAAATACTTTATGAAATATTGTTTTACGTTATGAAAAGTTATTTTCAAAATGTTAAGACAAAACATTAAAAAAAATAAAGTATAACTACTAGTACCATTGTAAATCCCATATAAAAGACACTTTGATTAAAATAACTTGCAAAAATATCACTAGAAATAGATGGCTTAAACACAATTTCAATTTTTATGTTTTATTTAATCCATAATTTTGATTATTTTATTTTAAAATAAAGATATTCTATTTTCTTATTTTAAAATTTTCCTAATTTTAGTTCCTCAAATTTAATATAGAGATGTTTAATTATCTTATTTTTGAAATTTTGATAAAATCTTTAATTTTATATATTTTTATTTATTTTATTTTGACCTAATTCAACCATAAACATAATTATATTGTTCTAAGACATCATAAATAAATAATTCAATTAATTACAATATAAAAAATAAATGCAGACAAGATTGAATATTGCACAAAAATTGTGAATTTTGTAAAATACATTATCAAAATTATGTGTTTTTTAAAATAGGCAGAATTAAAATTGTATTTAAGTTTATAAATAAATATTTGGTGCATGAATAATAAGGCTCAAAATATTTTTTATCGTTAATAAATATTTAATATTTGTGTTTATTGTCTAACAAAATTTTGTTTTGCATTAAGTTTTTAATAAAATAATAATATATTTTTTTGTTATTGAAACTTTTTTTAAGCTGTAATAGTAAATTTTGTATTTTAAATTTATTTTGTTTGTAAGTAGTCATTTATGATGGATTAAAAATAAAATTATGAATTTATTAACAAAAAAAAAACATATTTAAGATTGAAAAATGATGTTTGTCCGAGACCAAATACTAAGCTCCTTGTATACTCACCAAAAAGACAAAGAGAGAAAAGAAAGTAAGCTGGTTGTATTTAGTTGGCATAGAAGAAGAATGAATGAAGAAATGGGTCTGGATGAGCTACCGTCCGCTCTGGTTGCGAGCATCATGTCGAAACTGGACATCGCTTCCATCTGTTCTTTGGCTTCAACCTCATCCGACACATCCTTTCCTTCCTTTTTTACCTGATTTTTCACTCCTCATTCTTTTTTCTTGCAGGACATCGCGCCTTCCGGGGAGTTGCTCAGGCCGTTTCTGCCGCCCAACCCTTACCTGACCACTCTCAAGCTCCATTGCGGTCGCCTCGACGATTCCGCAATTGGGTTTTTGCTCAAACCCTCCTTGCACCACCTTTCTCTCCACAATTGCTCCGACTTCAGTGGCAGACTCTTGTCCGAGATCGGCATTACACCGCTTGCATTTCGCTGGTTGAAGAAACCCTATTTTCCAAGGCTCAAATGGCTGGGAGTGACCGGAAGTGTTAATAGAGACATGGTAGATGCTTTAGCCAGAAATAGACCATTCTTACATGTGGCATGCCATGGTGAGGAGCTTGGGGCTGATCCCTATGGCACTTCAGATGGGTTATACACACGTGATTATGATGACGTGGATGAATTTGAGCAGTGGCTTCTTGAAGCAGATATTGATAGTGACTATGAAGAGATGGGCGATGTTGAAAATAATGATGAAATGGTTATGTGATTTGCTTTCAAACTCTCATGTGTCTTTATATGACTGTATGTATCTATTTCTATGTTTGTCTATAACTTGTTCTCTGGCTACATGTTGTTTGTCACAGGTTTTAGTACCCAAGACTTTTGTATGATCCTTCCATGTATCTTGCTATGGTTTACATGGATAATTATGTGTATAAGTTTCGTAATTTTTGTTTTGACCAATCGTGACCTTATTATTTGGACTTTTTTTAATCTTTTTAATCCTCCTCTCTTGTTTAGTATTTTGTTGTATGCCTCGTGACTTTTGTATGATCCTTTCATGTATTTTTCAATGGATAATGTTGTGTTTAAACTTTCATAATTTTTTGTTTTGACCAATTTTGACATTGTTTGGACTTTTTTTATTCTATCAAATTCTTCTCTTTTGTCTTGTATTTGTTATTGAGAACTTGTGTCTGAGAGTTTTTATTGAGAACTTGTGTCTAAGAGTTTAATGTTCAACCAATTATAAATTATTGTTTTAATATAATTTTTAAGATAATTATTATAAAAGTCAATAAATTTATTATATATAATATGTTTAGATGAGAATATAAAACAACTTTACACTATGAATGCATAATCTATTTTTTCCTAAATCATATTCTCATAATCCTTTCTGACTACCCCTTGCTTGGGTGGGTCTTTGTTTTGTTTCCTTTTTCTAAATAACTTCGATTGTGTCAAACTTTGCCGATGTATTTTATGCCAAGGAGTGAGCAATCTAAACCTCTTTAATAAAATTGAGATATAATCGATATCCAATTATTTATATGCATTATAAATAAGTGAAAGAAGATGAATTATATCGTTTAATCATTTCCACTGTTGGCAGAAAGTGAGGTTGGCAAAGTCAAGAAGCTAAACTCAACTTCAATGCAATGAACAAGCTGGAGCTGTTGAAATCAAATGTTACAACTGGATGGTTTAATCCTTGTACATTAATAATTATCAGTATATTTTCTTCAATAACTAATTAATGGCTTAATCCTTGAATGCATAAAGGAAAATTATATGAAATTCAAAATTTCTTTTCTTTTTTACATTAAACCATGGTTTCGGGATAATTTAAACTATTAGCTTTCAAAACATGCTAACCCTTATACTTGAGCGTATAAGGAGTGCTTAATAGCAAAGGATTGAAATGACTATGAATATTGTGCTTTATTGAATTTTAGACATAATTAACGGCAATAGCATCTCATCGTAAAGAAACATAGACAGAGTACATCGTACCCGAGGAACTAAATTACTAATCACCACGAGCTCGAGAGATTTTTATGAGGCTTGGGCAAATAGTTTACGAGTGATCGAGTTCAAATAGCAGAAAATAAGATTTGAGTAATAGTAAGTAGAACAAACAAACAAAAAGAATTCAATAAGAAAGCCTAGGGTTACGGTTTCACCTATACCTTTCATCCCCCTATTTCTAATTCTACAGGAATCGTAATTTAGGCTCAGTTCGGTAGCAAAGAGTTACCGTGGATGAGAGCGCAGACAGAATAAAGCCTCCTCGTTTGATGAAACAGAGATGGTGTAGAAATAACATTCATTTAGGTGGGTTCCACGCTCAAACCACCTGCTTCCTACAATGATCAACATCTAATATACTAAATATGGTCCTATATATAAGATAAATCATCAAGACTAAAGAAAATGGTGGTCACATTTAATAGTATCACAAATTCAACTTTTATTCCAAAAATGCCCTGAAGTTTAAGTCATGGTCACATTTAACGTCAGTACTCATAATCCAAAAACTAATAATACTAACAATTAACATTTGCTGATAAAGAAAACAACAGAAATGTATTTCTGTTTAAAGGGTATTTTTGGAAAATGATTCTAAAGCTTGTAAGGGTGATAATAGCAATCTCCATTAGACTTTTAAAAGCCACCCATTATTATTGAGCCCAAAACCAATTACACCTTGATTCCAGGCTGGGCCGAAAACACGCCGCAGTTTGGTACTGCTTTGTTTGCATTTCTTGGGGAAGGATGGGTTATCTTGATCGATAGTCAGTTACATTTTCAATTGCCTTGTTTTTCATTCCCTTCACTTAAGAAATTATTAAATAGTTTCTGATCAGCATATGATCATAATTCCAACAAATCTCTATTCAAATTTATAATTTATAAAAAAAACTAATAACACTATAATGACTTAAAGGAAAATAAAAAATAAGAAAAAAATGAATTATTTTTTTAATAAGGTAAAATTAACTCATGAAAATTCTCTCATATATTGTAGCTTCTTTGAAAGATGAAAAAAATTCTACAAATTAATTTTTCATAAGTTAATTTGAATTTATTGAAAATTAAAAAAAAAAATCCATCAAATATTTATTCTAGTATCTGGTACACTGAATATAGAAAATAAATTATAAAAAATATTAAAACTATGATTTATATTAAATATTTAATATTCCATCTGCCGGATCAACGACTCATCCACGATTTAGTTTTAAAAAAGGCAAACAGATTAAACTTACCTAAAAATTCATGTCATTTTTTTCTCTCCTAAAAATCATTCCAGTCTTTCTAGATAAATTTCCTCAAACATAGTCTAACTCTCTACTTTTTTTCTTGGTTAACATGTAACACTCAACTAGCAATTATCAATAATTTTCCCCTTACTCCTACTTTTTCACTATCTGTTTCTGTTCTCAATATCACGGGTGAAAACCACTCTTCCATCAGCATTCACCAAGAAAAGCTCTCAAGCTACTCTCTTCCCAACAACAACAACCCACCAAAAAGTTCCCCAATAATGTGTCTGCCACCGTTGACAAATGGGGTATGGATCACGGTGCAGTGCAGGTTCACGGAATAGAAGCTAGATTAGCTTAGCAGAGCTTTCAAACAGTTAAAATCATTTATACTCTAATTAAATTCATAACACATAGTAACATTTTTTTTTTTTTTGTGAGGACGTAGGAGTATAATGTAACTTCGTTTTTCTTCATTGCCAAACACGTTTTTAAAGATTAATTTTCGTATTAAACCAGTAGTTTAGCATGTTCACTACACAAGAGAAACATTTAAATATATAAATTATATTTTGAATTTATAATGAATAATTAAAATTATTATATATAAATCTATTTTTAACTATTGATAATTTCTTTAAAATATCAATATCAAATTATTACTTAAACCAAAAAATATCCATATAATGCATGATTTTTCTTTTGACTAAATCCATATAATGCAAGATAAAATATTCATTAGTTTTCTCACCCAAAAAAAAAATAAATGCGCTAATTTTTCTCAATTATAAGTCTGAATTCTACCGTGAACGTGAAGCCGTGAAGGCAACTTAATAGCATTTGTTTCGTGTAAATAAAACATTCCCTTTTAGGAAGGGGTGACTATAACCTATAGGGGAGTAGGGAAACATGGTTATGACTTCTGAAAGCGTGTTGGGACAATATTGGACCGATATGTCCTTTCTTGTTTTAAATGTTGAAAACGAACGATTTATCTTTGGCAAAAGTTTCACTATGCTAGTTTGACAAATTAATCTTAAGGAACAAGGAAATATTCTAATGTTATTACGTCCTTATCCATTAAAAGCAAATTAAAATATTTAATGTTTAGAGTGTAAAATATAAGAAATCATTACTATATTTTAAAATAAGTTAATTTTGTTGTGAATTAGAAAATATTATACCCTAAACGTGATACTACCACAAGCGGAAGCTTGTTTTGTAATATTCTGAAGCATGATTCTCATTGTCAATTGCAGATTACACTGCAACACAAAAATTAAACCAGTAGAACTATCAGCATCACTGTCAGTTTACGGAGGTTTGACCTCAAGGTGTCTGTTAATTAATATTGAAGGTGGTTCTGCAAGACATTTGATGGAGCTTTATTATTTTAATTTTTAAGAACCCCGCACATGATCAAATGTCTAGGATTAGGTGGAGCTTTGTACCATGTATAAAAGAATATCCTCAACCTTCAGATCAAAATGCTTAAAACTAAAAGAAAGTCACACGAGTCTGAGCTAGCCTATAGTTTTATTATTATTTATCAGTTTATATATTTATTAGTAACTCGTGGAGGCATAGCATGTTTTTTGTTGCCTAAACAAAGTAATGTGCCTAGTCGATTCAAACTCACATGCTGAAAAAATGTAGAGCATGGCTGCTTTTTTTTTTTTTTTTTTTGTCTAGTTGGGATTTTTTTATAATTATAGAGAAAATTAAGGCTAAATTTAATTGTGTATTTTTTTTTATCACCATAATATTAATAATATTAATGTGGAGTATTTATTAATATTTTTTACTTATCACTAATATTCATCGAGAAACCTGATTGACCATCTTTAGTAGGGTCTCCCCTTCCAATCATATTTTTTTCATAAAAATTGAATATAAGATCTTGTTTAAAGAAATCGAGTCCAGAATCACTTAAACTAATAATTTGTTATATTTAGTTGTGCATTAATAATCCTTCTCATGGGTGTGCTTGATTTGTTGAAAACTAAGGGACTGAACACCAACAAAATATTTGTCTAAAGTTTGATTTTTAAAAAATAGCTAAAATGACACTACAAAATAAAGAATAATGGATTGGACAAATATTAAAAATTTTGTAACTCAATAAATCCCTACAACTTTTTGTCCAAGTGTCTAACAAAAGTAAGAATAAAATAATATCTCTATTTTCTGACTTTTCATTATCCACACTTTTTTTTCTTTTTCCATATGTGTCACTTTTTCTAAACTCTCATTTTCAAATAAGATATAATACAAAATTATTTGTACTCTATATCGACCACCAAATAGGGTATAGTGCAAAAAGTTGTTCTATAACTTAACTACTTGTCCAGTATTTTTTGTCAGTCCTATTTTTTTAGCAAATCAAATACACCCTATGTATTAAAATGTTATGAGAAGAAGAAAAAGTGTAAGATTACATTAAGTTTATGCCAAATGTTTAGTGGACTTTATTTTAATGAAAACTGTAACAAATATGTTTAAACAAAAAAGGCCTTAGAGTATTTTTAATAGAATCGGGTTCTTGAATAACTTTTTATAGATTTTTTGATATCACATAAAATGTAAGAAATTTTGTCTTTTTTGTTTTAGTGGTAAAATACAATTTGGATTCTTAGATTTTACTTGCATAGGAGAAATAAAACATCTTTTTTTTTATCAAATGACATTAAAAAATAATAATTTTTTTAAAATTGAATTCTTAAGAGTTCTTTTTCTATAATCTAACCTCCAGTATTGATAACTTTTGAACAAGAATAATAATAAATATGATGAAAATTTATGAGTTGAAGAATCCTTATTAAAGATATTATGTTGTTAGAATCATACACATCTTTCATTCCGCAGATAAAAAAAATGAAGTACCCTTCTCAACGTTCACATGTTACACCCTAGAAACGTGAACATGGAAAAAATCTGTTGCAAAGAAAAAAAAATAAAAAAAAGACATTTATGAAAGGTATTCTGGAGAAGGTAATCACTCCTCAACCTTGTTAAAAGATATAGTTTAATTTACTGTTGTTAAAAAAATTCTTTAAACGAATATATTTTTAATCAAAATACATATATACTAAAATATTTTTAAGTTTTTTAACTACCCAAAATACCCTTCACTCAATTGATTGAGTTGATTCCTCTTTCTTTCCACACATCAACCTTGTTAGGTGCCCCAAACATCTAATCAAATTATTGGTGATATTATATTAAAGGCTAAAACTG
Organism: Glycine tomentella; assembly: GCA_007407185.1. NCBI lineage: Eukaryota > Viridiplantae > Streptophyta > Magnoliopsida > Fabales > Fabaceae > Glycine > Glycine tomentella. Next base: position 1,236,533 of record PYAF01005195.1, read on the forward strand.
ATCTTTAATGAATTTATGACTCAACATTTTATAAAAAAAAATAATTATAAAATACATTTTTTCGTAAGCAATGCATAAACATATTAGCAAACATATAAATTATTAAATTTTCAATAAAAAGTATAAAAATGATGAAAATTGTAATATATTTCAATTTATTAAAAATAAAATTGCATATTTTAATTATAGAAACAATATTTAAAACTATTGGGATAAGAGGGTGTACAAATATTTTAGTCATAAAACTATTTTTGCGATATTTTAAAAAGTAAAATGTAATATATTTTCAATTCTTTTACTTGTTAGGGGTAAGATTGTATATTTTAATATAAGAGATAAAGATGGTGTCCTTTTTTTTATGAGGCTCTTTGTTTAAATTGGTCGAGTGGTTTACATATTGTTATCTGCGAATCTAATTCTAAGTTAACTCTCTAATTAGTGCTGCAAGGTGTCCAACAATGACATCTATATGCTCTTTTGGTTTCAAGAATTCAAAGCTACATGTCCCTCAATTGGAGTTTGTGATTTAATCACACCTTAACGTGAAGGCAATGGAGTCGCTGATATACTTGCAAAACATGGTGCAATGAACTTTACCTCATTGGTCACTTATCCCTCACCTCTCTTGGGGAGTTGGGGGTCCAGAATAGGCTGCATGCAGATGCTATAGGCAGCTAGGGGTGTTCAAATAACTCTTTTGAACTGAATTAAATTGGAATTGAACTGAAACTAAACTATTTTTGTGAAAACTAAAACTGAATTATTTTGTAGGTTCGGTTTTATACACTGAACTATTAGAAAATCGTTCAGTTTTGGAAACTGATTTCAACTGTTTTTTTCAATAAAATGACACACAGTGAAGTTTCCGCTGGAGAGTTGCCATGAGACTCTAGCTGCCATGGCTTTCATCTCTTAATACTCGTCCCAGCAATAACCACAGTTTGTCAAATATAAGTTTATTATTTTATAGTTTTATTGGATAATTGCTACTTGGTGTTTGATTACTATATATTGAACTCTTTCTCAGTGTGCGGAACTTTATAATTTGTAATAATATAGAGTTAAAAATATTGAGTTTTTTTGTGCTTTATTTAATGTTTGGGTGATTACATAGATAAAGTTTTAAATAAAAAATTCATTATTTATGCATCTTTTTTTATACTTCTTCGTTAATTGTATGTTAGTTCTTTTTTTCCATATTTTATATATTTTTAAAAATTTTGTAAATTTTTCAAAATTTAAAATTTTGTTTTTACATATTCCAATTTCTTATAATTTTTATTATTATTTAGCCTGCAAACCAACCTATTTAACCTGAATTATTGAGTTTTTTTTCCTCATCCCAACAATGCATGAAAACAAGAAAACATAATATGGTATTGCGAGGTTGTATGTGGTGCTTGATTGTTTTCTTTTTATATATTTCTTTGCTGGACGATAAGTTTTTTTTTTTTTTTTTTTACAAAAGGACAATAAGTTATTATTATTTTCTGTCCACGATTTAATTATAATATCCGAATCATGCACTCAGTCACTGAGGCCTACATTTTTTATTTTCGTTCCATCACCATTCACCAAGCACCAGATCGATTAGCCGTTTGCACACTTGTTTTTATTTATTTATAATAAAATAAACTAAATTTCTCTTTTGACCACTTGACCTCCTTTTCGCACACAGTTTTTACAATTCCACTTTTCGGGTTATTAACATTTATAAATATGTTGCCTTAAAAAAACAATTATAAACACGTTACTTTTCAAATTATTATCGGTTTATTTGGTAAATGAGGTAAAAGAGGAGAAAAGGATAAAAATAAAGAAAATATAATGAAAATATATATATATATATATATATATTTTCATTGATATTGCATTGAAGGAAAAAATATTAATGTTAAATAAAATATAACTAAGAAAAAAACAGAAAAAATAAATAAGAGTAAAGAAGTATATTTTCTTATTATATACAAAAGATTTAAATAAGAAAAGATCACAGAACACAATTAAAAGTATTAACAATCATAAATAGATTATTTATAACAATGAATTCATTTTTATTTGTTTAGTGAGAAATGTAAAAAGAAATTATACTTTATAAAAGAAAAAAGACATTTTTACTTATGACTAAATGAAAATAGTACATTTTTTATGTTTTTTTTTTAAGTGTATCGTTCAGGTTGTTACTGGTCAAGTTATCCATTTGATGATGATAGTCTCTTCATGCTTACACATTAGTGATTGAAAAGTTGTATACTCTCTAATCGACCATGGGTTGAGTCAAATGCTCCATACAGGTAGGATCTACTAGCTATTTTTACTCGTATTTATCGTATTCTTATCATATCTTAACGTATTTCATCAAATCTTGTTACAAATTTGTCATATACTATATTTAAAAATTAGGACAACAATATATGATGGATTGTGATATATAACAAATACACACTAAATATAGAGATACATTTTTGCCCTTTGATGTTTTCGAAGGTGATATCTAACCCAGTAGAGGAATCCATCAAAACAAAACCTATCTATTGCTTTTTCTCTTTCTTTTATACGAATAATTTTTTTCCATATTCCAAAAGATAAAATGATATTCTTCTATGCTTTTCTTCTCATTTTTCAATACAATTAAACAAGGTATAGTTAAATTATTAATTAATTTAAATAATTTTGTGATAAATTACTAGAAGAAAATGGTTTTTAATCAACATCTAAATAATTTGACTAGATATGTATTAGTCTAGACCATATGTATCAATGTATTATACATTAGATACAATTTTGTTCGAGTATGTCTAATTACTATAAAGGGCATTTTTTTTCCTCAAAATATATGATGAAATTGCATATCACATACCCAATCCTAAGACTTCTTGCTAGATTAGAACAATTTTATGTTAGTTAATTTACACACTTTGTAGTATTTTGATTAGGGATTTGTTAATATACATATATATATATATATATTAAAATAAACATTTACTAAATTATAGTTTCTAAGTGTATTTTAACAAGTTTAAAATTACAATTTATCATTATATTTTAAAAAATGAATAAGCATAAAAAAATTAACATTTTTCATAAAATAAAATAAAAAAAAGTCAAACAACACGTTTACAAAAAACACTTATCATGAAGATTAAATAAAACTCAACTAAACCATTATTTTATTTTGACTTTTGAATTATATTGATTCCGATAAAGTGAGGAAGTCAGAAAACTAATCCTTCTTGCACGTTTCGCTGTCACCCTCATCCTTTCCTTCTCAAAATGTCCCTTCCGCTCCTCCAAGGGTCACCTTCCCTGGCTGTGCCTGCTTCCTCGTCCATGCTTCCATTTTTTATCTATCGAATGACAGATAAACAGATTTATAATCCTCAGAATCAACAATGAGAAATTGAGAATTGGTTAAATTACCTATAAATTTTATGGGTTTGATGATAAATGTTTTTTAAGATAAAATATGTTTAAATTACCTATACTTTTTTTTTTTAAATTATATTAACTTGGTCCCCTATAAAACTAAAATATATTTTTATTAATTCTCATTAACAACTCTAACATAATTAATAGACTTATACTATAAATTGATTATAAATTAATTTAAATTTGACGGTTAAAATATCCAAAAAATGCAAACAATTTTTTACCCTCAAATTATAATTTTTCATCACTTATTGGACCATTTTCCTATACTATTTAATGAGATCAAGGAAAAAATTAATTAACAATGAATTTTAGTATCTTTTGAGTATACTTCAAAAAATGAAAAGAAAAAATAATTAAATTTATTAGTCACGTCACTTATTATTAAAGATCAATAAAAATATATTTTATTTTTGTAAGAATCAAATTAATACGAAAATTTTTATAAAGACAAAATTAATATTTGTTAAACTTTACAGTGACCCTAAACATATTTATTTCAATTTTTTTAAAGTAATTTTTAGCATTTTTTAAATTTTATTTGAAATAATATTTTTAAAACATTAACTTTAATTTTTTTTATTTTTATCCTCAATATATTTATTCAAGTTTTGATTACTTTTTAAAAATAAATATGATTTTATTATTTCATAAACTATTTCAATAATTAATTTTACCAAATACTTATAATTTAATAAACAAATTTTTCAGCAATCAAATGCTAATTAACTTTTAAACTTTCAATTAGTTTTTCAACTAAATTTTGTGAACATAGCTTTAATGGATTGTTTATAAAAATATATATTTTGATGTATCACCAGTGATTTTGAATTTTTTAAAACTAAAAATAATTATTTATATAAAGAATTATTACTCATAAATTACTAACTTTATATTAAATATAAAAAAATAAAATATTTTTGAGTTAAACAACTTACCTCACACGCAGGGATGGATCCAAATAATCATAAAAAAGGGACTAAATTGTTTTTTTTTTATACTTTAACTACTTATCTAAAAAATTAAATATTTAATAAATAATGTATAACACAATAACAATGAAAAGCATTGAACAATAATCTCACAATACATAAAAAGCAACAAACACATCAAATATAATAATAACAACAGTCATTCGAGGTGGCGACTGATGCATCCTGGAATGCGAATCTCATATGCTTTGGTGTAAATAAACCTCATGCCCACGTGCCTTTGCGAGGTCGGGTTTTCTCATCCCACGTGATTCTAGTCATCAATCTCATCAACCCCCTAATTAATTTTTAAGTTCTTAATTTCCATACTAATATGATATAGTTGTGAATGTGACAACGTGTGATACACGATTTTCTTTTATTTTATAACAATTAAAGATAATATTGTTTAAGCTGATTTCCGTAATCCTCGTCAATTCATACCTTCCATTTTAGGAAGATCCTCCTCCTCCAACAGTTTCCAAAAATGAGTAAATTGACCGTCCATGTTTTTCTTCTTCTAATGCCATGAAAGTTCTACTATGCTAAGGGCTAACTGAAAATAAAATTGAAGGAGAAATGACAACGGTAAACCTAAGCTTTTGCGATGAAAATAAAATTGTTATTTTTTTGGTGGAAGATGAAAATAAAACTATGATAGACTTCAAATTTTACATTTTTCTTACAGCTCCATGAATCTTTTATTTCTTATTACACTTTTTATTATTGTTTTTATCTGGGATAAGAAATCATAAATTTTTTAACCTATATCACGTTATTGGCGTTGGTCAAATAAAATCTTGCATACAACTAAAATCAAACACAAATTATTCTATTAAATAAATTTTTATTCTATATATGAATATAACAAAGTGTTATATTATTTTAGCAGGCCTCTGGGTTTCATAACACTTGTTGTACCATTTTTTTCTTCTTCTTCTTATATCTCTCTTTTTACTTTGTATGTATTTTAAGTAGTACTACTAAACTACTAAACGATCATTATTTATTTAACTTAAATATAAATATCTGTATTGCAAAGAAATGTATAAACACTGGAAGTGTAATCTTTTTACGTTTCAATTTTTATATAAAGATATCAAAATGATCATTATTCGCATATGGGGAAGATTATATTTAAAAATCTCGGTGCGTGTTGGCTGGAAAACGAGACACTTGAGTGGATGATGGTATATTGAAAAAAAAAAAAAAAAAGAAAAATGTTTACATCACATTATAGGCACTTGCCAAATTTGGTCCCAGCATATAAATTATGGAAAAGTGATATAGCTACTCAAAATTTCTAATGTCACAACATACACATAATAAACTTTCCCCTCTCAGCTATTCGGTTCATGCCATAAACCTCGACCCTGAGGCCTCATGCACCACCCTTCCAAATAAATCTACAACTGTATAGTGTATACCCAGAAAACAAATCAGCAAATTTTTTCAATGTCGCCCATTATAGACAAAGGACAGTGTGTGAAGGGCAAAGAGTTCGGATCCAGATATCTAATCTAACTATATTTTCTTTTGTCGCCCTATTCACAACTTTAACTTAATTAATGGCATCCAGATCTCATCCGGATTTTAATGGAATCGTTTTTGTTGAGAAGGCCAGAATTGACTTTTCATTACGTGCTTATCCATATGAGTAGGCACCCAGAATATGCCACTTCATTCCTTCTCTTTTTGTAGTGTTCGAACCAATATCTTATTTGGTTATATTTCTTTCCGTTATTTAGGTTTTCAATAGTAACTTGTAAGTAACACTGCGTGATGCTGGGTGGTGGGGGATTCTTCCTAACTTTCTCTTTTCCCCTTTTCCACCGTACTCATTGCTTGAATCGAGGAGTTTATTTTTATCGATTTTTTTTTTACTCATTTAAATGTTTTTTTAGGTTAATCCCATTTATTTAAAGGCTATTTGTATTAATTGTTTTTTTTTTTACATAAGCTTCATTAAATTCTTCACATAAAAAGATTTAAGATTGAAATTTTTGTCAACATTATGCTGAAAAAATTCTTAATACTGTATTATTTTCAATATACAGTTATTTTAATGATTATGAATATGAATACGAGAAACTAATCTAGCTTTTCTCAAGATACTGTTTTGCACTTTTAAGGGGAAAAAATCATTCAAAAGCTTTATCATTAACACAAAACGTCGTAATAAATCTTGCCGCTCTATAACATCTGATAGACTTCCTTTCCTTACCGCATCAAAATGACGAAATCTTGTCAGCATTATTTAGCAGAGGAGAAAAATTCATGATTATAATCAGCAATTCAAGATTTGACTTGGTGTACATTTGAGATAACAAAATACAGTTATAACATAATAATAATAAAAAAATATTATAAGAGAATATTTGATAGACCAATTTAATAAATTAAATTAAAATATAATAAATATATAAAACATAACACACGCACACATCTTTATTTAAATTTTATTTTATAAAATTACTAATTTAACCAAATCAAATCCAATAATTTATAACAATAAAAAAGAAACTCAAATAATTGTGTCAGATATTGGGACCTCCTTCATTCTGATCTGATTATATACATATTCAGGAAGGAAAAAAAACTGATTATATACATAGTCAATAAATCATATTTGGCCCCGTAATATGTGTATGTGATTCGTGTGCTAAATAAAAAGCTATATATGATTCCCTAAGGTACAAGTTCTTCATCATTCCGCCATCACGGCTACATACAACTCCAAAACACATGCATGTTACACATCACATAATAACAAAGAAGATGTTAGGGGCATAAAAGGAATAGGGACTAGCATTCATTGTACATACTAACAACATACACATGTAACATGTTACCCATAAAAAAACAAAATTATCAGGATAGAGAGAAAGAGATAAAGATATTTGGTAGGCTGGATTGGAGATTAGGAAAAGAAAAGAAGAAAAAGAAAGACACCTCAATAATTATTATTATTATTTTATTACCAGTAATAAAAACACACTTTTTTTTTTCTTTGAATTATTTTCAAATTCTGAGTATCCGTTCCAATTTCCATAATCCATAATCATAATCCATATATTCCATATTTGTGTTTGTCTAGATTACAATAAACCAAGCTCCGCATATTCTCTCCGTCCCTCCCAATAAAAGCACCACTAATAATCACTATGCATTGTTGTTGTTTCATGTGAGTGAAAGGAAAGAGCGAAACGCATCGCACTTTATCGTCGTTCGATGGTGATGATGGTGACGGAGGGAAACGACAGCAGCTGCGGCAGCGGTGGCAGCGGAGTGCAGCACCATACGACGTCGTCCTCGTCCTCGCCGGCGCAGAGCCGGCAGCAGCGGCAGAAGGTGGAAGTGTACAATGAGATTCTTCGCCGCTTGAAGGATTCCGGCCACGAAGAAGCTATGCAACCTGGCTTCCACGATCAGCTTTGGGCTCACTTCAATCGCCTCCCTACACGGTCCTTTCCTCGCATTAAACTGCGTTGATTAATCTTCTATATCGTTTATACATATAAATCTCATTTACTTCATCGTTTTTTTAATTATCGGAATCTTGTTTTTATTTCTTTTCATGAGTCTGTTTATGCGAGGTTTTGGCAGTGGATTGATTTCGCGTGAACATACGCAGTAGAATTAATCATTCGTAATTGTGTTGAATCCGTGTGTACGGAAGTACGGAAGATTCTCGATTGTATAATGAATGTTTGTTGTGATTATGATTTTTTGTTTGGTCGATTAGGTCTGTGATTTTGGGTTTTGGAGAGAGATTTGAGGATATTCTGTAATGCAGGTATGCGCTGGATGTGAATGTGGAAAGGGCGGCAGATGTTCTCATGCACAAGAGATTGCTGCATTTGGCGCATGATCCTGCTAATAGGCCTTCAATTGAAGTTCGATTAGTTCAGGTGACCTGACCCTTGTTTGTTATGGGCGCCACTGGTGTATTATTCTTCATGCTCCTGTTAACTCATCTCCTTGCAGCATTGTTGTTTTGCTGTGCTTTTTTTTACTTCTCAATTGTCATTTGCAAGTGGGTCATTTTGTTCCTGGCTGAGGATAACTATATAAAATGTACATGTTGCAATTAGGCAGGCATTGCATGTTTATATCTATATGCTTTAACAATAGAATACATTATTAAAATCAAGCCTTTGGAGTTCATAGGTGTTGTTGGACACCCTGCACGTGAACAATTTATATATATATATATATATTTTTTTTTTAAATCTTTCTGATCCATTAAAATAGTCTTCTATCTGTCTGGACTCTGGAGGGAGCCATTTAGGTCACATGCAACCATAAAACAAATATATTCACAGTCACCAAAGCTATATACTCAACACAATTAATCTTGCTGAACTACAATTAGATGAACTTGTTATGATTTTATAGGAGTATGATTTGCTCTGTCCGTTATTCTTTGGGAAACCCCACTGAATTTTCCTGGAATGATTTAAATGTATCTTAGATTAGGAAAGGAAAATTGGTTTAATTACATCCAATTGTGTTTCTCCTTTATATGTGGTCTTTATAACTTGGTTATGCATACAGGGTAGAAGCTGAAAATTGTAGAAAAATAAAAGATATGATGGTTTAATATGTTAGGGAATTCAATTGTGAAATGCTTGTTTGTACCTGAAATTGCTACTGCTTCCAATTTAAGCATATGGACCATGGCACAATTTACAGTTACTTATGTATGATCTGTGATGGTCAAGTACTAGACTCAGCATTGTTTGATTTTTCCTATTACATCATTGATTGAAGAAATAAAATACTTTGTGAATTTCAACAGTTTTGTCTTCATATATATTGTGGATGGTTTATTTGAGCCACTCTCTGTATACTAGCATGAGCAAATTTGTAAAAGTCTATTCAGTTAATGTATCATTAGAATGTCGGGTGAATATTTTCTGTAAGCACATTAACCTGCATTTGTCTGGTTGAATTGTCCCTTGTTATCAAAATATATTTTTCATACCTATAATTATGTTTTTTCCTACTGTATTCAAGTTCTTCATATTTTTAATTTTCATATTTTGAGTGTTGTGATTCATATCCTTTAACTCATTCCATGTGGATCATATCATTTCGGTATTGGAATATTTATGCAGGTTCATCCCATATCTGATGGAAACTCAGCTGACACTTTTGAATCAGATGATCCTGGGATAGAATCTGGACAAAGTTCTTCAAAGTACTCAAGCAGACAGAGGTACTATTTTCTCACTTTTTATATTGATTTCATAAATTTCTAGTAACTTATTGGGTGCCATAATCTCAAAGCTCAAGAAATGGCTGATGTTGGTATTCTTCAATTCTAAGTCTAATTTTTCTTCATCTTCTTTTTAACGTTTTAGTATACATCCACCTCCTGCTTTTGGTTCTTCTCCTAATCTTGAAGCACTGGCTCTTGAGGCAAATAATTCTGAAGAAGACATAGAAGAGGAACAATCTGTACATGCCAATGTTCAATATTCACGGTGAAACTTCTGATGCAAGCTATTTTTAGAACTAGGCTTGGAAAATTTCTTTGAATGGTGACCTAGAGTCTAAATTACTCATGCTTTGCTTTTTATATGGGGGTGGATCTGAATATGTAACCCAACTGGTCTTTGATACTTTTAGCTTCCTTTGTTTTTTATAATCATGTTATTAATTTTTGACTTTCTTGAGGTTGAGGTGCTGATATTATTATTATTATTATTATTATTATTATTATTATTATTATTATTATTATTATTATTTTATTTGTATCCCAGTCTGATCTTTGCTTATTTCCTTTGGTGAATCATGTTAAATACAAATTTAAGAACTTATCAAGTATGCCTATCTAAACTTGTATGATGTGTGGAGCCTTTATAACATATGGTTTATACAGTTTCTAGTCAAATGTTTTAATTTAATTTTGATGTTTATTTTGAAATGTTAATCATCTATGTCACTAAAAATGATGTAGGCCCATGCATGAAATCACCATCTCAACAGATGACAAGCCCAAGCTTCTCAGTCAGGTATTTGATATCCTTCTAATCAAAATGTATATATAAAGAATATATTTGAATGTTGTGTGTTGTATTATGGTACAATAGAATCACATTAGGGTATAACAAATCAATCATAAATACATAAGAATAATTAAATCCCTGAATCCTAGTAATAGATATTACAATATTTAACATATATTAAATGTGCTTATCTAACTCCCCCTCAAGCTGGACTGTTATATAAGCCAAGCTTGTTTATGTAGTCAACACAAGAGCCTTTGAGGGATTTAATGAACATGTTAACCAATTGGTCACTAGAGTTGACAAAGTCAGTTGTGATATCCCCTAAAAGCACATTCTCTCTAACAAAGTGACAATTTGTCTCAAACTCTCAATGTGTTTGGTCTGTTCATGGAAGACCGAATTTGATGCAATGTGAAGGGCAACCTGATTGTTTGTCACTGATAAGTTTCATATCTTGGATGTATCTAAATTTTAACTGTTGGAGAAATTGCCTAAGCCATGTAATCTTGCATGCAGTTGTTGCCCTACGACGATAATCAGCTTTGACATTGGATCTAGAAACTTTTGTTTCTTGCTTCTCCATGATATCATATTTCTTAGAATAATAACACAATATGGAGAATGGATCTCTTGTTTGTTGGTGATCCTATATTATTACTACCTTATTCTTAAACAGGTAGCAGAAATTAGGAATGCATTACTCTTGGTTTGATACCCTTTGACTTGGATTGAACAAGCATTTAAGAATAGCCTACACAATCAATCAAACCACTTAAGATAAACTTAATTTGGACTTACTTTGAACACCACGTGATAAATGCAACATCTGAAAGGTCTGGTTCCTTCTGCAGTTAACTGCTTTGCTTGCTGAGATTGGACTGAACATCCAAGAAGCACATGCATTTTCTACAACTGATGGTTTCTCATTAGATGTGTTTGTTGTTGAAGGATGGCCATATGAGGTATGCTGATAATCATTCGATATCAATGTTTTGGGATGAATACATAATGAGTAACTGTAATCTGTATGCGAATTTTCTTTCCAAATTTGATGTCATTTAACACTATTTTGAAAAACATGTTTGAAGGATTGACATTCATATAAACCATGTTATAGCAACTGTATTTGAGTTCACAAGCACCAGCTTATCAACCGCAATGACAAAAACTGGTTCTTTCATATTTTTGAAGGCTTTATTTTGTACTTCTCTATTCACACCAAAAAATGTACTTCTCTCATATTCTGGAATACTTTTTGCCATCACTCCCATTCTCTTTATTTATGTTTAATATTATTAAAAGTTCAGCTCATCCAGCGCTGCTTGACTATTTGGTATTTAAACAGGAAACAGAAAAGCTTAAAGCAGCTTTGGAAAGAGAAGTCTTGAAGAAGATTGAGGTAAATTGGGTGGCCCCTTATTGTGTTTCTAGAATCTAGATGTCAGTTAGAGTCAATTTGACTAATGTTCAGTAAGTGAACTCTTATTTGATTACTGCTTTCTGAGACAGGTGAGGTCTAGTCCACAATCTGTATCTTCTGTTGATGAGCCTGATCAAGCAAAGTTGTACAGTGAACTGGATCATTTGACAATACCAAATGATGGGACAGATGTTTGGGAAATAGATCCTAAACATTTGAAATATGGAACTCAAATTGCATCTGGGTCATATGGTGAACTGTGAGTACTGAGTACATAGCTATAAAAAAATATGCATTCCTTTTTATACTTCCTACTAGATGTTTTCACTATGTGCAGATATCATTTCAATTTTCAATTAACTGGTTATTCTTTATTAAATCAGATTTAAAGGTGTATATTGTAGCCAGGAAGTGGCTATCAAAGTTCTCAAGGCTGAGCATGTAAATTCAGAATTGCAGAGAGAGTTCGCACAGGAAGTCTATATCATGAGGTTTGTTGTATTAAATTTGCATGCTGTAACCATCAGAAGCTTTTCTACCTGTGAGATTGTGAATGCCAAACTTGATTTTGAAAACTATTTAACTGTTGCCCATGTCAAAAGTCTTCACATTAAGATGGTATAACTTCTTTATAGCAGGACCAGGGTGAATGAGCAACAAAACATACAATTTTTGTAGTGAGTGCCTAGTTATTAATCTCAGATAGCAACATGTACCAGTTCACTCTGAAAATGCTTAAGTGGGAAGTGGGGTGATCTCTATTTTAAATGTTATAATACAAAAATAGTAAATAGTATACTACACATAAATACCCAAAACAAAACAATACCCAAAATTAAAGAAATTCATGATAAATAGTAAGTCACAGTCCACACAACAAAATTAAAAGATGTAATTTTTTGTGGAATATATTGCCCCAAAAAAAAAAACCAAACAAAATATTGGTGTTCCAAGGGTAAAAGTGGGTTTTTGAAATCTATATCATGATAGCACTGCTAAAGAGCATAAAATCAGTTATTGGGGAATGGGGCCCCAATGGTTGCTATTAGTGGTCCAGGGCCACTCTGCTACTCTGCTATAGTGGACTGTTGATTACTGTGGGTATAAATTAAATAATTGCACTTGCCATAATTCTGTTGTCCTTCAAATAATGATATCTGAAGCAATGTTTTGTGCTTCTTTAGAGTATGCTGGTTTTTCCCTGTTGTGGATTGTAATTCAACATCCCCCATCTTTAGATGTGAAGTTGAGTTTCATAGCCTTTGTCACGAATTTATCAACTTAGAAAGCCCAATTCCTTTCAAATTTAGCGTCAACTTCCTTTAGGAAATTTCTGCCTTCAATTTTGATTTTTATGTGAGAACCTGCACCTAGTCAATGTAAACAAAAGGGGGAATGTTATTTACATGAATGATATTAGAATGAATTTAGGTATTTCTTCAATATGGAAGTTCTAGAAATTAGTTATTGCAATGGACATGTTGCACACGAGCAGTTTACAAATGCGCTTAACAGTTGCATTCTGATCTAACTTGTTGGTACTAATCATCATATGCCATACTTATAATGTAGTTGGCCTTTTTATTACTTTTTGGTCTTTTGAGACAGGAAAATATGGAAAACGCAAATTGGCTATAGTTTTATATTCTCATTTTAAAAATTAAATTAAATTGTGCGTATACCATGTTAAACTCACTAGTGGAACTTGCAGAAAGGTTCGACACAAGAATGTTGTACAATTCATAGGAGCTTGCACCAAACCCCCACGTTTATGCATAGTAACAGGTGACATCCAATGAATTACTTATGTTATAGAATAGATGTGATCTTAAAAACGTAGCAATTATCAACCTCATTGTAATGGTTGTTTCCTTTTCAATTTTCAGAATTTATGTCTGGTGGAAGCGTGTATGACTACCTACATAAGCAGAAGGGCTTTTTTAAATTTCCTACCCTGCTCAAAGCAGCAATTGACGTTTCTAAAGGAATGAACTACTTGCACCAACATAATATAATCCATAGAGACTTGAAGGCTGCCAACCTTTTGATGGATGAAAATTGTGTACGATGTTTCCTTCATCTATTGTTTTTTGAAAGTATAATCCAATGCAATGCTTCTTCTGCTCCTCCCCCCCCTCCCTTTCAATGACTAACATAATATAGCACATGTGTGGCTAAATACAGTGAATACTATAAACCGGGCATACAGAACTGAAAGTAGTATATTTGTTCCATTGCAGACTGTAAAGGTCGCTGATTTTGGGGTTGCTAGAGTTAAAGCTCAATCTGGCGTCATGACTGCAGAAACTGGAACATATCGATGGATGGCTCCTGAGGTATTTGATCTTCTCATGTTACTGCCATCATCAAGTTGCTCAAATAGTTTCAATGATATTGTTTAGCTTTTCAACACCTGTTGTCTGTTTTCTTGTTATATTACCATAGGAATTTGCACTTTTTTAATTGGTTTTTTCACCTAAATAGATGTCTAGTGTTTAATCTTATTTTGATGTTTGATCAATTTTGTGAACCTGTCGTTCTGGAAATTTATAATAAATGAAATTGATGACATTACTGTAGCTAAGCGTCCGGTCATGTGGTCATAATATATATATATATATATATATATATATATATATTATTAGTTGTTAATTGCTAGTAGGGGGGATCAAACCCACGACCTTTCCTTCTCTCTTCTATATTGTCTTTCCCCCATCACTTTATTCACCAAATTTTATGAGATTAGATTGTAAGATGGATTTAGTATGAGAAAAAGAATTACTGCTGCATTATATTTCAGAATAACAATTAAGGTTGAGTTATCGGTAGAAAATGTTCAGTTTAAACATGGGGCAAAATGATAGTATTAACTTTTTTAATATCTGGGGAAATGTAGTGTGATAAATCAATTGTTCATTGTTGTTTTTCTTGCTGGAAGATTTGAAGGTTTGATAAATCTCAAGCCCTGAATGTTAGTACTGGCCCACTAAAATACGTTGTTTTATAGTTTTCGTTTTCTTGTTTAAATATTTTCTGGTGGCTAAGATAGATGAGATATATAGCTCATATTGTCATCTTTCTTACCATGATTCCTTTGTATTGAAGGTTATAGAACACAAGCCGTATGATCACAAGGCTGATGTATTTAGTTTTGGAATTGTTTTATGGGAGTTGCTCACCGGAAAGGTATTTCTTATTTGTAACACCTTATGACTCTTATTACAGTATTAGTTTTCCTCATGTAAATTTTTTTTTTCTTGCCAGCTTCCATACGAATTTTTAACCCCCCTACAGGCAGCTATAGGAGTGGTTCAAAAGGTATTTTTTTCCTTAAACATCAGTGGTAGAATAAGCTCAAATTTTGAGGAAAGTGGTTTATATGATTAAATGGAAATATGTGTATCGTACAGAGTAATTTTTTCTTACCATAACTTTAAATGGATTTCAGGGTTTGCGACCCACCATCCCGAAGAACACTCATCCAAAGTTTGTGGAGCTTCTTGAGAGGTCTTGGCAGCAAGATCCAACATTGAGACCCGATTTCTCCGAAATTATCGAGATCCTGCAGCAGTTAGCGAAGGAGGTATAGCAAGTTTACTTTTATATTTTTTTGGGTACATAAGATTACTTTGATGTTAATGTATGCGTGTCATTTCTTTTCCTGTGAGTACTAAGGCGTTGTTGTATTTCAGATGATAGGGAACATGGTCATTTTGAATCAGTGGAAGGTTGGGGTTCAATCATTTTGATTTTGGCCCCTAATAGATAGAAATTGGTCCTGAGGTTGTCCCTCAGTCTTAAACCCAGTAGTCATTTTGGTTCCTATGTTAAGTACAAATAAACTAAGAGAAATGCATGAGACGTGGAAACAACATTGCTCCATGTTTTAGGTCAAAACTGTTTCCCTCTTCACTGTCTGATTGGTGTTTTGATAAGTTCAGCATTGATAATGGGAATAATCACCAGAAGAAGGGTGGTATGGTGGTGGAAACAGAGAGGAGTGGAGGAGGGTTAGAATTGAGGAGGACAAAGGACTATGTGTTGGATTGGGTCAGGAGTGAGACGAAGGAGACACCCAAGAGAGAGTGGGTTGATTCTTTTTGTTCTCCTGGATATTCTAGAAACACTGGATTTGTGCAAGTGCCAAAGGTGGAGGCAAAGGTGTGGTGGAAGGGAAAAGTTTTGTGGGGAGCTTCTCAAGAAGAGAAAAATGAAAGATCCTTGTTTGCAGCTGGAAATTGTACTAGCATAAAGACGGGAATGTTGCTTATAAAGCGCAAACACTTCTTTGTGTTTGAACTGTTGCAGTGTCACAGTATCTGACCTCGGCACCACTCTAACACTGGTTCAACACATGTCGTACAATCTATTAATTGTCTAATTACTTAGTGTTTTTGTTTGTTTGGAGTTTGGACACTACAAAGGTTACCCAAAGCATTAGAGTAAAGAGAGCAGATAACATGTTTTTTAGTTGTGTGAAAAGGAGGAGAAAGAAACTAGGAAGGATATTGAAGGAAGTTGTTAAAAGAGATTTTATGATAAATAATATCCCTGGAAATTTGGTCTTTAATTTAGCTGAATGGAGTTATGTGATCCATGTAGCTGATTTCACTTAACGGAACAATCAGACAAGGCTTTGTTATTATTTGGTTTGGACACTTCAGCTGATACTTCCATATAGATAGACACGTACTAAATATTATTCCAAAAAATATTTTAAGTTTTTAGAAAAGTCAGCTTAAAATAGAATATAAAATACTAAAAATTAATGTCTCACTTTATTTTTTGCTAGGGTTATTATCATAGAAGAGTGCATATTGAATTTGATCAGTAGTTTCGGTGGTTAAAACCCCGAGTTTGCTATGTGCTAGATACAAGAGAGCAAATTATTTTGATCATGACATGGATAACACTTTGTATATGGAACAGGTTGGAGATGGAGAGGAGCGGCACAAGGATAAATCTGGAGGACTTCTGTCTGTCCTCAGACGAGGACATCACTAAAAGGTTTCTTTGAATAGATGATTTCCGTAACATGGTCATAGGTAGGATCAATCACAACACGGGCCATTTCCCATTTGTTTCCAATTGTCATGTACAGTTATCTTCACATTATCTGATTGCTTTTATGGCAGATTTGTCACAATTTAAGCATTTTGAAAATATGATCAATTGCTCATTTCTTCGTGTTTTACAACCTCTATTTATATCTGTAAAAAAAACCTGTTGATGGGTAGAGATTAAATTCGTAGCATCAACAATTCTTTATCGCATCAAAATATTATGTTAAGTATAATTGTTTACATTGTTTCTTTCTAAATCAATGGATTCTGGAATTATTGCATATGATATGACATGTTTAACATGCCGTTGGTTCGCTAATCGCGCGGATCTATTTGCATCTGCCATATAAATCACATGAAATAAGGGCTTGCAAGTTTGGTTGCAGTCTACCTAGCCTACTGAATGGCATCACTATTTAACAAATTTGACCACATGACAGTAAAGCAATGATCTTTGCATCTCATTTGTTGGTCTTCGCATAATGGCTCAGCCTCGGGCTCAGGACAGCCAAGTTTTTGTTTTTTTTTTTACAGAAAAGGTCAGCGAAGTTAGAAAGCCTTTCAATTATAACTATAGGACCTAACTAATCGTGACCCCTCTTTTTCACGAGCCAATGATATTGACATCCTCGTGATTTATTTTTTACACGCATTGCCTTTTGTTTTTTTTTCTTATAAAAATATCTTGATGGAAACCAGTTTTTTATTATGTATAATAACAATAACAATACAATATAAACTAGATTTTATTGTGTATGTCGACCTAGTATACAACCGAAACATGTTTTCTTATTTTTTTACACAACGAAAATTAGTTTTGGTTTTGTATTAAAAAATAAAAACTAGTTTCTGTCTAATTGGTGAGAGGAAAAAATAAAACAACGAAAGAGCAAAGAATTCTCGTCACTAGAATGTCTAGTGAGGAAGAGAGGGGTTGATAAGGGTTAAAAGGGAGGGGGGCAATAGGAACTTCAACAAAAACTAAATTTTGGGATGGTAAGTTGAAAATTGTTCAATTCATCATTAATATGAATCATAAAATAATTATCATAAAAGTTAACAAACTTATCACGAATAATAAATTATAATTAGATGACTATCTAATGTTTTTTTAAGACAAAATTTTGTATTTAAGGCAAACTGGGCAGGGCCCTTACATCATCTAGAACCAGATGCTGGATTTGTGGAGGGACGTCCTCTATCCAATACAATTTCTTAACAACAAAAGCTAATATAGCAAGCTTATGAGCTGCTCTATTTGTGGATCTGTGAGAGTAAGTAATGTTGGTGATTTTAGTGTCATCAATGAATTTTAGTAATAATGTGATTTACTATAGGCCAATGCGATTACGCGTTAAGCTTTGGAAACAAGTTAGGGTAGTGCGGAGTGCACGCTTGTTGAGCCAACGCATAATTGACCGCGATTACGGTGCGGGGTTCCGAGTTTTGTTTAAACTCTATGAGTTATGAATAAGAGGCGGTTAACAATTCAAAATAGTAACTACTTATAACCGCTCT
>PYAF01005195.1:1260032-1293112 GCA_007407185.1 Glycine tomentella
AAATATTAATTTGTGAATAAATGAGAATGAGATTTTTCCATGAGAAGTAATAGTAAAGTTACTAAAATTTATCATGATAATTGATCTTAAAAATATTATTATTTAGGGAAGTTGAAAAAAAATGTTTTATGAATTTTTTAAGTACTCTATTTTGTAAGAATACCATTTTAAAAAAGTAATTTAGTTAAAAATGAAAAAAAAATTCTCTTTTTATATATTTTAAATGTTGGAATTATTTAATATTTTTTTTGTACACTTTGGTTATATAAGTCATTTAAATCCTATAAATTCTCAATATGTAATAACTTAGATTTATGTCATTTTTGCATGTGAAAATTGGACTCAATTTCAATAGATTATATAAGATCATGTTGAAAAATAATAGAACTTACAAGATGCATGCATTATCTATGAATATTATGGTTGGTTCTACTCCATGATAATGAATGCTAGCTATCTTGTTAATTCCAATCATGTTAGCCACCAAGATTTTAAGATTGAGCATGACATGACACTACTATAGATAAACAAAACATGGTTCTGAACCCCTTAAGATAATGATTATATAGAATCGACCACTTAATTACATTATAAACAAGCACAACCTCTAAACATACACATGTCAAATTTGACTTGCCTGCAAATAATTAGTCAAACAAGTGGAAGAAATGACCAACATATCCACCTTCGTTTTGGGCTCGTTACTCAACTCTCATTTTCAAAATAGAATTTAGTAAACCTTCAAGGTATATTGATGAAAGAAAATGTTAGGTACATTTTTACAATTGCAATGTACAATAGGAATCTTCTCTCTTGCAACTAGAACTTCTCTTAGTTGCCTGATCCTATCCAATATTATGGTTCATGTCTACAGCCTCATCGAAGCTTCTCAAAGTTAACTTTTGTGGATTGTCTAAGATAAATTCCGCTGATAGCGTTTTTCTGGGCTTTCAAGAATCATTTAGTTGAAATACAACTACTCTCCCCAAGTTCTTGCATGTATTGTTTTCTTTATAAAGTTGAGTAAAAATAAAATAAAAATAAAAGTTTTATGAATTTTTAAGGACTCTATTTTGTAAGAATATCTTTTTGAAAATGAAAAAAGTTCAAATGTCACCTTAATTGAGTATTTCAAAATTGCGCAACTTGTTGTCATTAGATAGATATTTAGTTAGTGTTAAAATTGATTATTTTCCTTTTTATATATTTTAAATGTTGGAATTACTTAATACTTTTTTACACTTTTGTTCATCACAAGGCATCTAAATCCTACAAATACTCAATATGTAATGACTTAGATTTATGATATTTTTGTAATAGACAATCACCAAACCCACTCGATTATATAAAACCATGTTGAAAGATAAGAGAACTAAGATGCATGCATTATCTATGAATATTATGATTGGTTCCACTTCATGCTAGCTATCTTGTTAATTCCAATCATGTCAGCAGCCAAGATTTTAATATTGAGCATGACATGGGTCTTCATAAAGTAAAAAACCTTGTAAAATCTACAATACAAGTTGGTTAAGAATAAAAGTTTAAATGCGCGACTAAAGAAATTCTCATAGGTTTAGTTATGTACGGGTTTAAGCTTAAAATATCATTAAAAAAATAATTGAATTCAATCAAGTATAATTAAAGTAATTAAGGTTATATAAAATATTATTTTATTAAAATATGTTTTGTTAATCCATTTCATCATATTTAAATATCTTTAATGACAATAAACTCAAGATTAATAAAATATATTGTTTATATTTGATGAAAACAATTCCTTTATATAAAAAGGTAAAATATCAAAGTATATTGGCGTAATTATTGTCAATGATTATATTATTCAACAATTTTTAATTAGATAATTTTAACTCGAAATCTAATCGTTGGATTGATTTTTTTACCACGTAAATCACTCACAAAATTTAAGATTAATATTTAATTATCTGATATGTCATTTATATGGATTAAAATTAACGCAATATATACTTTTTAAAGATATATCCCTTCGTGGCCAAAGAAAGGTAGAAGAAGTTCAGAAAAACAAACCATTAAGGCAAACAAACCATTTTTTTATTTTTTTTTTGATAAATGAGAAACAAAAAAACTCTGAACTTGGTTATGGAAAGGTACGTTATATTGTTCTCTTTTTTTTTTTCTTTCTGTGAATAAAAAAACAAGACTATTGCTCTGAAATTGAAACAAAAATTTGTTCTGAAATTGAAACAAGAATGCAATAACAAATAACTTGTCATATGATTTATTTAGAAGCCAGAAAACCAAAAAATGTCCCACCCTATAAACCTATCGCATTGCACTAGGCATGGGCTTTAACGTTAAGAGCCCCACAGATACGCGGATGTTCCAGAAGGACCACGGCATCTAATCTCAATATCAGCGTCCCATTAGCACCCACCAACCAACACAAACACAAACACTAACCTAAACCTAAACTTTCTCTCTCATCAATCAATTTAAAAACATTATTCTTTTCATCATCATCAACAACATTCAACATCATCGTCCTCGCAAGACACTCGCATCTGCATATGCCCGCGTCGATCCGCATTATACGCGTCAGCACACCCTCCAACAAAGACCCTTTCAATCTCTAATCTCTAATTCTCTATTCTCAAAGTCCAAAAAGCATTCCCGTTTTTTTTTTTTTTTATATATATATATATTTTTTAAATTTCTTGGTCACCAAACTCTTACTTTCTTTCCCTTTTTCACTTCCACTTTTATTAGTTTATTACAATTACAATTTTTAATTTTTAATTGATAATCCAATCCAGCATTTATTTCTTTTCTACCTGATACTGATGCAATCTATAAGGAAGTCCTTTAAATCTCATGGTTCCTACAACAAAGATTCTAGATTTTTCGGCGCCGGAAACACCGATTCCGATCACGAGCAGCTCCCCATTCTCCTCCACCAACAGGAAACTCATCGTCAATCCGCCATGCCCGCCGGTGACTATGTGGTCAAAATCAACGATGACGGAAGCGAGGTCCCTCAGGACAACAAGATTTGGCGCGAGTCTAGCTACGAGTTCTGGAACAACGACACCACCACCACCACCATCCCCGGCAGCAGCAACGAGAGCTTCGATTTTCGCCAGTCCGAGGACCCGCCTTCGCAGCTGATCGGACGCTTCCTCCACAAGCAGCGAGCCTCCGGTGAGATGCAGCTCGATATGGATTTGGAGATGGAGGAGCTGCAGCGCGAAGGCGACGACGACGGAAAGTTAACGCCGGTGGAGGAATCTCCGATGACGCACCGCGTCTCGAGAGAGCTCAAGGTTTCCTTCGAGGAACCTTCCTACAATGTGAATTTCCTCGAAGCTCAAAACGACGCCGTCAGAAGAAGGCACAGCAAGGACTCGCCGCCGCTCGCGGAGTTCCAACGCCCTCCCCAACCGCCGCAATACGACCGTCGCCGGTCTCCCTCACCGTCGCCAGCCTGCGGCGACGAGGTTGTTCGGTGCACCTCGAACGCTTCCTTCGAAAGAAACCTTTCCATGCAGAGAAAATCGGCCTTGTTGAAGGCCAAAACGAGGTCTAGGCTAATGGACCCGCCGGAAGACCCCGACAGAAAATCGGGTCGGGTTTTTAAATCGGGCCAACTCCTATCGGGGTTTTTGGGGAAGAAGAATGACGAAGAGGATGATGATCCGTTTTTGGAAGAGGATCTTCCTGATGAGTTTAAGGAGACTCATTTCAGCTTGTGGATTCTTCTCGAGTGGTTGAGTTTGATTTCGATCATTGGGTTGTTGATAACCACCCTTTGTGTTCCCTTTCTGAGGAACAAGAATCTTTGGCAGCTTAGGTTGTGGAAATGGGAGGTTATGGTTTTGGTTTTGATCTGTGGCAGGTTGGTGTCTGATTGGGTTGTTAGGATTGCTGTGTTCTGCATTGAGAGGAACTTCCTTTTGAGGAAGAGGGTTTTGTATTTTGTGTATGGTGTGAGAAAGGCTGTTCAGAATTGTGTTTGGTTGGGGCTTGTGTTGATTGCTTGGCATTTGTTGTTTGACAAGAGGGTGCAGAGGGAGACCCAGAGTGATTTCCTGGAGTATGTGACTAAGGTGTTGGTGTGTTTCCTTGTGGGGACTTTGGTCTGGTTGTTAAAGACCCTTATGGTGAAGGTGTTGGCTTCCTCTTTTCATGTGAGTACCTACTTTGACAGGATTCAGGAGTCGCTGTTTAATCAGTTTGTGATTGAGACGCTTTCAGGGCCGCCTTTGGTGGAGATTCAGAAGGCTGAGGAGGAGGAGGAGAGGCTCGCTGATGAGGTTCAGAAGCTTCAGAATGCCGGGGTTAACATACCCCCTGATCTTAGGGCATCTGCTTTTTCTAATATTAAGAGTGGCAGGCTGAGGAGTGGAATGTTGCCGAAAAGCCCCAGAGTTAAGAGCGGCAAGTTTTCGCGGCCACTTTCCAAGAAGTCTGATGAGGGGAATGCGATCACTATTGATAACCTGCATAAGCTCAATCCCAATAATATCTCTGCCTGGAATATGAAAAGGTTGATGAACATGGTCCGGCATGGGGCTCTTTCTACCCTGGATGAACAGATTCTTGATAACTCGAATGATGACGAGAATGCCACACAAATTAGAAGTGAATACGAGGCAAAGGCTGCAGCTAAGAAAATATTTCACAATGTTGCTAGGCGCGGCTGCAGGTTAACCCTTGATCTGTTGTTGCATACAAATTTTGATAACTGAGGATAACTTTTTCCTAGTTTATTATATCCTTTTTCCCGTTATCTTATCGCTTTCTGTTTTGCAGGTATATATACCCGGATGACTTGATGCGGTTTATGCGAGAAGATGAAGCTGCAAAAACCATGAATCTCTTTGAAGGAGCGTCTGAAGCTGGGAAAATCAGCAAATCATCCTTGAAGAACTGGGTGGTGAGAATTAACTAACATAACATATGGAGCTTAATTTGAAGAACTGGAAAGATATATTTACTGTAGTGTCTGAAATGTGTCCTTTTTCTATTCATTGTCTGATTTAGTTACTTGATGTTTTTGTTTCATTTTCAATATGGTTCTATGACATTATTTAATTGTGACAAACCTTGGCCTACATATAATAGTGTATTTAACAAAGCTCAGCTGGAAGGGGTTGTAGAAGCCCAATTCACTTCTTAGAATCTGTCTGTCAGTTTTGCAATTAGCACAGTAGTACGCACAAGATTGGTTGCATATAATTTAACTTGCCAATGACGTTTTTATACTTCTGATCATTTGTAATTTTAAATTCTTAATTCATGCATGTACTCACGTGCTTTGAAAGATCTTTTTGTTATTAAGAATACATCAGAGTCAATATTTTTATCCTTGACTGGTTTCAATTGATGTTTACATGCAACTGTTTTTGCTTGCTTTTATAGCATTTACATAGTGGTTTTAATTGATGTTTACATGCAACTGTTTATGTTTGCTTATATAGTATTTACAGCAGTTTCTTGCATTTAACTTCCCAGGTCAATGCCTTCAGGGAAAGGAGAGCACTTGCTTTGACATTGAATGATACCAAAACGGCAGTGAACAAACTTCATCGAATGCTCAATTTTATAGTTGGAATTATTATACTGGTTATTTGGCTCTTGATATTGGAACTTGCCACCACCAAATTTCTTCTCTTTGTGAGCTCACAGGTTGTCGTGGTTGCATTTATATTTGGAAACACCTGCAAGACCATATTTGAAGCAATTATTTTCTTATTTGTCATGCACCCATTTGATGTGGGAGATAGATGTGAAATTGATGGGGTTCAGGTAATGTTCATCTATCCATCCACGAGTTTTAACTGATTCTGTTTTCATGTAGACATGGCCTAATTTTCCCCCCATGTTTGCTACAGATGGTTGTAGAAGAAATGAACATATTGACGACCATATTTCTGAGATTTGATAATCAAAAGGTCATCATCCCTAACAATGTCCTTGCTACCAAGGCCATATATAACTATTACCGGAGTCCTGACATGGGAGATGCTATTGAATTCTGTGTACATATATCTACCCCAGTTGAAAAGATTTCACTCATTAAACACAGAATACAAAGGTATGTGCTGTAGTGTCTGTCTCCGTTGTCTTGTTGTATTTCTTGTTCTATATCTCTGATTGACTGATACTAATAATGACCTGACCTCCATGCAGTTACATTGATAACAAGAAGGAGCACTGGTATCCTTCACCTTTAATTGTATACAGGGATTATGACCAATTAAACATGGTGAAATTGGCTATCTGGCCAACTCATAGAATGAACTTCCAAGACATGGGAGAAAGGTTTGTGAGGAGATCCCTTTTGCTTGAAGAGATGGTCAAGATTTTCAGGGAGCTTGACATTAATTACCGGCTCTTGCCCTTGGACATTAATGTGAGAGCCACTCCTACCACTTCTGATCGGCTTCCACCTAGTTGGACATCAGTTCCAACTCCAAGTTGAGTATAAGAAGGAAATTCATAGCCTCATGTCATCTTGTGTTTGTGGAAAACCCGCGGCATTGACTGCTAGGAAATGCTATATTTTAGCAGGATAGCATATTGTAAAGAGAGGGTCTTTTGTTTTTAGATTAGTTTGATATGTACTGAGGTTAGTTTGTAGTAGCTATGAAGCCATGCCTAGGTTTCTCATGTAGTTGTTTTGTTCAAATGATTAGAGTATTATTCGCTACGTCGTTTATACTATAACCATATTCAGTCTAAGATTTCTATATGTCTACCTTCTGTCCCAACATAAGAGAGCTAATTAATTTCTAATCACTTTTTATGAATTCACTTGTTTTAATTTAAAGCGCTAAGATATATATAGTGGAGTACTATTTATCGCAATTAGTAATTCCATCCTTGTCTAAATTCATGGAAGATTAGAAATGTCTTTTTGTTGGTTATAAGATTAGAAATGTCCATGTTAGCGATTCATCATTATTTATCGCAAATAGTAATTCTATCCTTGTGTAAATATAATGGAAGGTTCTGGTCAACATATATGAAGCACGGAATCCACGGTTGTATATTATTCTGTTAATTTGTTACTAACTAATGAGTACAATCGCGAAGATCCTTGACTTGACAGCTTACGTCATAATCATCCGCTCTGTCGTTTTTTTTATACCAAAAATCGGCTCTGTCCTGACTTTTTTGAGTTTTCACTGTCGTGCCAAAAATATTTTCCTTTTGAATGATAAATTCAATGAGTTTAATACGCGTAATTTTTAATATAAAAGTTGTATATTATTAATTAATAAAAGATTATCGTATTTTTAAGGTAGTCATCATATCAACACTCAGCAAATTTAACATTAATCACAGTTTGTTATTATGGTAATATAAAAATTCACGCATAACAATTTATAATTGATAACAATGAATATATTATTTATTATTTTTCAGGAAAAAGTGAGTTTAATTTTATCTACAATGTAATTCTTTTATATAATTAATCAATTAGGAATAGTTTTGATTTAATTTTAAAAGTAATTATAGGAGAAATCAATATATTAACTATACATGAATAACAATTTATAATTGAATGCTGGTAGACCCAAAAAATAGACTGAGTTGAGTTAGATTGAGAAAATATTAGTCCAAATAAAATTAAGTTAGTTTGATGGGTCGGATTGGATTCAAAAGTATTGAATCAAATTCAATTGAATTTGTTTTGGTTTGATATTTTTTAATTTTAATTTTTTATCTTTTGAATTTGTATAAATTTAGAAAAAAAGTAAAATGGATCGATAAGAAAAAATCCAATAAATTAGAAGACCTTATTGGACTTAAAAAAATGAGACGCATATGAATATGGATTGGTTTGGTCCATTCCATTTTAATATTTTATCTCATAAATTGGATTAGTTTAGGTTGGATCGATCCATTTATTTTGTTCTAATTACTAGTGTAATTTATTTTATAAAAAAATTCTTTATATTTTCAGAGCACTTATGAAGAAATGTTAAAAGTATTTCTTTTTAATTTTTTTCTCTCTCTCTCCTGTTTTCTTTGTCAATTTTCTACTTTCTTTTCTTAAGCCAGCCAGAAATGAAATCGGTTAAAAAAAGAGAAACACAGTATGGTTGGGCCGATGGGCTTAAAATGGGTGGGAGGGAGATACTTGGAATTTAAAAGAGGCGAGGAGAAGAGAAGAGGCAAGCGTTATAAGGTTTTAGGAGGGAAGAAAAGAAAAGAAAAGAAAAGAAAAGAATTGTGATGGGAAAGGCAAACCTGTCGAGTCTAGTTCACGAACTCCGCATAGCAGCAGCATCCTCTTCCACTCCCACTCCCAACAATCCCTTAAACGACGACGCTTTGGAAATCAGGTTCCGCACCGTTCTCCCCAATCTTCTCCATGCCTACGTCGTCCCTTCTTCCTCTTCCTCCGGCAATGAGCGAGAAGTGATTGCTGTTGTGAAGCTTATCTCTCACACCGCCAGAAACTTCCCCGGAGTCTTCTACCATGGCGAGGCCACCTCCGCTATTCTACCTATCCTCGCGCGAATTCTCCCCTTCTTCGCCGAACCTCTCTTTCGGTCTCATTCCTAACCACTTCCTTTTTCTCTTCTCAGTCTCTCTTCTCTTCTCATTCCTTTTCCCTAATTTCAGATCTCGCCACGGTGTCTTCTTCGAAGCTCTCGGTTCTCTTCTCTCCTTGCTTCGCTCCGGAGCACGAGATGCTTACCGCCAGTTTTTCGTCGATTCCATGTCGCTCATTCAAGGTACCCAAAAAATTACAATTATGCACTCAATTTCTTTGTTCCAATACTTCAAACTTAATTATTTCTGTTTTCGTATTCACAGATATTGCATACGTGGCTTCAGTCAGTGTTAATGTTAATGGATCCTCCAGGTCCAGGGTGACGCTCAAGTGTTTTTGCGACTCCTTCTCTGGAGTTGAAGACCTTCCATCCACCAACAGGCTGGTCGATGGATGTGGTTTATTGATTGACGTCACCGCCCGAACCAGATGGCAACCCTTTGCAACTTGGATTTTGAAGCTTGTCAGTAAATGTCTAACTGAAGGAACACTCTATGTTGAGGGATTGATCCACGCGTCCTTTATTTCTGCTGTGTGTTCTCTTTTATGCTATGGGGATGCTGACCTGCATGTGGTGTGTATTGGTTTGTGAAATTTGGAATTGAGTTTTTCGCTTGATTTTTACTTTAATTATTGTCTGATTATGTTGTATCTTTATGGAAGGCATGCTTTGACTTTGTACATATCATTGGGACGGTCACAAACTATGATGTCATTCCTTATCAGAATTTAATCCTGTCAATAGCTGCTATCTTGAATTTGGACAAGAAGGGGCTTCCTGTTTTCAGGTTTGATTATGTTTTTTTCTTTCTGAAATGAATCATTCATATAATTGGGATTTAATAGTAAACTATGGCTATTCTTGTAGAAATCTGTTTCCAAATTCAATTAGATTCTTACATTTTGATGCATTATATTTAAATTTAGATGACCTTATGCAAAACTTCTTTAAGTATACAAGATTGTTTATTAATAACAAACATTAGGATGACACGCCTGCAGAAACATGGCTTATGACTCATCGTTGGGTATTTGCCTGAATACACTTTACTCTAGCTGTCCTGAAGATATTGTCAAATTAACAGCTGCTGATTTAGTCAGTGTATTCCTTCAATCGACGCGGAGAACCAAAAGCCAGCAACTTAAGGTTAATATTGATACTTAATTTCCTTAGAACAGCTTAGTTAACTGGGAAGCTAGTCACTGATTCCCTTCCCATTCCGGAATTTGATAAATTTGAGGCAGTAAATGGTTCAAGAGGATCTAATAGTATTCCTTTTCAGGTTGCATTATGCAGTGCCTATGCTAGGATTGCTCAAGTTTGTCCCCCTCATATCTGGAAGCCAGAATATCTCATATCTGCACTTTACTATTCAGAACCATGTTTGCCTCTGATAGAGTGCTTCCAGGTAGCTCTGTCTACACTTGGCCCACATCTTGTTGGGGGAATCCGAGGAAACATTAAAGATTTAACCATTTTAACATCTGGAGATAAGTCAATTGAAAGCACGAGGCTTTGCCAAAAGAGGCCAATTCAGGATATGGATAATTTAAGCATCAAGAGACAAAAATTGAATGAAGAAATTGTTGTTGCAGATGCCAGTCGTGAGGTGGAATGTAAAAGTAGTTACATTGTTACTTACCAAAGAGTAGAAGGTTATGTTAGCCATATGAATAAATCTCTTCTTTCATTTGTTGAATCATTAAATGCTCCCGCTGTCAGACCCAGTTCTTTGAGGCCAGATATTGCTTTATCTGCACTTAGCATGCTATGCATTGCCTTTTCTATTTATCCAGAGACAGATCTGTCTCTGAGAATCTTTGAGCAGATGCTTGCATGGCTTCCATGGATAGCTGATCAGGTAGGTAGGTCATGGTTTCAAATTCCTGTTGTATAATTTGTTTCTTTTTCAATAAATTAACTTGCTGCTGTTATAGGCAAAACAAGGAAACTCAATTACCATAGATATTTCCACATACCTTGAAGGAATTCACAGTGTGTTGCTTGTGCAAAGTAAGCTTTGGACCTTTCCTATATTGATACTGTCAGTTAACTTTTTCTTTTTCCTTAGAATAAAAATGTTATATTTCTT
Organism: Glycine tomentella; assembly: GCA_007407185.1. Classification (NCBI taxonomy): domain Eukaryota; kingdom Viridiplantae; phylum Streptophyta; class Magnoliopsida; order Fabales; family Fabaceae; genus Glycine; species Glycine tomentella. Next base: position 1,270,674 of record PYAF01005195.1, read on the forward strand.
TCTAGTTGATTACATTTACTGTGCTTATTTGTTTGATATCAAATTATAGGGACTGTTTGCATTCTGACAATTGTCTTAATAGTCTGAATTGGATTCTTTGTATTTTGGAAGAAATAACTTTTTGATGAACTAGCTGTCCTTTTTAGCCTCACTCACTTAATGCTACTCATGTCTTGAACAGAAAATCATAAGGATTCGAAAGTAGAGTATCTTGTTTCAAATTATTTATTCCATATGGTGTTCTTCCATTGTGTATGTAAATAATGAGAACCTTATTAAATATATTAAATAGATAAGTCTTCGGTTGCAAATCATGGCTCTTTGCAAACATTATCTTTTTTTTTTTTAATATCTTGTTGGTAGGGATTCTAGGTTTCTGGTACAACTCTCTGATGTCCTTCTGTATATTTAGTGATAAGGACAAGCAACCAAATATGGGAATTTTTTTGGCCATATCCTTTAATTTACTTATACTTTAAGTTTGTGGTATCTGCTATTCATGCTCCTGATTTGTATCACTTGTGCCTGATCTCAATCAGATGCCTTTCTCAAAGAACACAACCCGTTAGATGATGAGAATTACCATGCAGACCTTATACTTGTGCTTAAACTTCCATGGACTCATATGCTTGTTGGTATTGATAATAATTGTCCATGGAAAACAAAATGCCTTTCTCTTCAAGTAGTATCAAAGCTAGGCCCAAGCTTGAACAGAAAAGTTTTTCATGAAGTTTTAGATCTGGGTCTTCATGATGAAGCTGAAGAAGTCAGAACTGAAGCTGCCATTTCTATTCCAGTGATGGTTTTGTGGTCTGGTCTCGATGTATCATCTCTTGTTTTTGAAATAACTGAGTAAGTAAACTGTGTGGATATTATCTCATACATAATATCAATAACACGTTGGTCAGACTTGTCATTCAGTTAGTTTGAATATAGGCGTGTGATTAACATGAAGTTACTCATATTAGTTTCAAAATCTGAATTACAGGAGCTGATTGAAAGAATATATTCTTGCTTAAACATTTTTTTCCCTTTGAACTCTTGCTTCTATTTCCTAGGATGGATTTGTGTTTTGAATGCAACATACTTGAGATGTTTCTAAATTTATCACACACACACACACACATTCGGAACTTTCTTTTCAATCATTAGTCCACTCGGATTAGATTTATGATCCATGAATGTTCAAATGGTGAGACTGCAATCCTTCTAGTGAGTTGTCCCTTTTATGTTTCGCCTCTTCAATAGTTTTTTTTTTTTTTTTTTTTTTTTATCGAGATCCCAAATCGACTATAGATATGACCAAAGTAGAGCTTATAAAGGCTTAGAAAATCACACCTCATGAGCTAGTTTTTTGAGTTGAGTTATGCCTAACCCAAATTTGAGATGGCGTCATAGCCTATCATAAATCTTATATTGAGCCACCCTAAACCAAAAATTTACCCAGCACTGCATTTTTCCAAATGCAATATCAGAAGAAAAATCAACATCCCAAGCTTTAGATGTCCATTCCTGGGCTTTTTTTTTTTGGGGGGGGGGGGGGATATTGTTGAGATCCCGCATCAACTATAGATATGACTAAAGTAGAGCTTATAAAAGGTTTGGACAATCCACACGTCATGAACTAGCTTTTGAGGTTGTGATAGGCCCAGCCAAATTCAAGAGTTTTCAATAGTTTTTTGCATTCCAAAATATTTATTATAGTTGTCCTTTGTTCTGAAGCAAGTTTTTTATTTTCCTCATTGTATATTTGTTTGTTAAATTTGGCTATTACATGGAAGTGCATCATTGAAAGTTGTATCTCTTGAATAAAATGATGGAGAAACAAATCCTCTGGTAATCTGTTTTTTTGCTTTTCCCTATCCAACATGCAGGTACTTAAAGAAACATAATGAGAAGGTTAAGAAATTTCTTCCCTTATCTCTTGGTCTGTTATCATGTCTTTATGGATGTAGAAGATCTGTATTTGATTCACATATAAACGAATGCAAATTATTTGTAAATGTAAAAAATGGAAGAATGTGTTGGACAGTAGATTGTTTACTGCAAGGTTTCTGCTGTTCAAAATGCAATAGCAATTTTATTTGCAATCTCGATGAGCAGCAAGCTCCAATCATTCATCGATCTGGTATGCATGGAGCAGATGCAGATTTTAGCTTGGACCGTACTTTCATTCAACTGCAATCTTTATTTTTTAAACTTCTATTTGATGAGTCATCAGAAGATGTTCAAATTTCCTGTGTGAGAGTTATTCATCGGATCCTTGCACACGGAGCCTCTGATATTCTGACCAAAACAAGGTCTGAGTGGATAAAATGTGTGGAGTTTCTTCTTACTAGCAGGAGCAAGGAATTGAGAGAAGCATTTTGTAGTCAGATTAGATTCTTTGTGGACGATCTTATTTTGAGTTCAATTTTTTCTGGAAATGCTGACAAAAGCAAGGAACAAAATTTCCTGGATACAATTAAACATGCCATGACAGTAGATGGTGGTCCACATATATTGGAGACTTTAATGGAATGTACAGCTGAAATAATGGTCGCTGTCAATATAAATAGCAAACTGTTCTTATGTTCTCTTATACTGTTGGTTGATCAACTTGATAGCACACATGTGACTGTGAGAATGAATGCATCCAGGTTAATACACAAATCTTGCTATTTCCATCTTAAAGGTGGTCTTGAGTTAATTCTTTCAAAAGATGTTCATATTTGTAATGAACTGTATGATTATCTCTCTGAGAGACTTGCCAGCCACCCAGTCTTAGTGAGGGAGTTTGCGGAAGCTGTTTTTGGTGTTGAGACCAAAGAACTTGTCAAGAAAATGATTCCTTTTGTTCTCCCAAAGCTTGTGGTGTCTCAGCATTATAATAGTCAAGCAGTTGACACCTTATATGAGTTGGCCGAGTGTTTGAACACTGATATGGTGCCTCTGATAGTTAACTGGCTACCAAAAGTTCTTGCTTTTGCTCTTCATCAAACTGATGACCAACAGTTAGTTTCTGCTGTGCAGTTTTACCATGCACAGACTGGTTCTGACAAGCAGGAAATATTTGCGGCTGCTTTACCTGCTCTTCTAGATGAACTTGTATGCTTTACAGATTGTGGTGATTCAGAAGAGATAAATAGAAGGTAATTTGTGTAGATTTCTGGAACTTGATTTTAATTTGGTTCCTGAGTGGAAAACTTTCACACCTGGATATTAATTTTTTGGAATTCATGTGTTTGTCTTGGAAACTATGTTGCTGTCACCACAGATTTAGCTATATTATTATATGTAATTTTTATTTATTCACTCATCATTGATTAGCAGAAATTGATTTGTTTACTGGCAATTATTGATTAGCAACTATATTGAATCTCACATTTCTTTCTTTCATGGTACTTGTATAGCCTTCCATCATATACCAAACAAGGGCTCATTCTTTAGTGCAGAGTTATATTGTTATATAGAAATTAAAAAATGGTAATTAATGTATGTAAGTTTTTCATGTCCTTGACTCATTATTCTTCTGTTTATTGACAGGTTAGCAAGAGTACCTCAAATGATTAAAGGCATTGCTAAAGTTCTCACTGGTGCAGAAGATCTCCCAGGGTTTTTGAGGAATCATTTTGTTGGCCTTCTTAACAGTATAGACAGAAAAATGCTCCATGCTGACGATTTCATGCTTCGGAGACAAGCACTTGACCGTATTGAGATGCTGATTAGAATGATGGGTTCTCATCTTAATACCTATGTGCCAAAATTGATGGTTCTTCTTATGTACTCTATAGATAAAGAACCACTGCAAAAGGAGGGTCTGTCTGTCTTGCATTTTTTCATAAAGCAATTGGCTAAAGTATCACCATCTAGCATTAAGCATATTATTTCTCAAGTTTTTGCTTCCCTTCTTCCCTTCCTGGAGAGAGACAAAGAAAATCCCTCAATACATTTGGATAAAGTGGTAACAATTTTAGAAGAACTTGTTCTTAAGAACAGGGTTATCCTAAAGCAGCATATATGTGAGTTCCCCCCGTTGCCCTGCATACCTGCTTTGATAGAAGTGAACAAAGCAATTGAGGATGCTCGTGGGACAATGACTTTGAAGGATCAATTGCGAGATGTAGTTGATGGTTTAAATCATGAGAACTTAAATGTGAGGTACATGGTAGTGTGTGAGCTTCGTAAGCTTCTGAACTCAAGATGGAAGGATGTTACTGCTCTTATCACTGCCGAAGCAGGTTCAGACTTGGATGTCTTGAGTTCTTTGATCACATCATTATTAAGAGGATGTGCAGAAGAATCAAGGACCACAGTTGGGCAGCGGTGGAAGCTAGTCTGTGCTGATTGTCTTGGAGCCCTTGGTGCTGTTGACCCTGCAAAAGTGAAAGGTTTTTCATGTCAACGTTTCAAAATTCAATGCTCTGATGATGATCTCATATTTGAGCTGATCCACAAACATCTAGCTCGGGCTTTTAGATCTGCACCTGATACTGTTATTCAAGACTCTGCTGCATTGGCTATACAGGAGTTGCTAAAATTTGCTGGTTGTGAGGCATCACTGGATGAAAATGCTTCAACTACTACGTCACAGGCACAAAAGGATGAAGATAATCACAAAGCTGTTTCATCTAAGATCAAGAGTACTAATGGTAGTAAAGGGATGAATAATAGGGGGCAGAAATTGTGGGATCGGTTCTCTAATTATGTGAAAGAGATAATAGCCCCATGCTTAACATCTAGGTTTCAGCTTCCTAAAGTAGCTGATTCAACATCTGCTGGCCCTATTTACCGCACTTCTATGTCTTTTAGAAGATGGATTTTCTTTTGGATAAGAAAACTGACTGCACATGCTACTGGATCTCGTGCAAGCATCTTTAATGCTTGTCGAGGTATTGTGCGCCATGATATGCAAACAGCCATATATTTGCTTCCATACTTGGTTCTCAATGCTGTTTGTCATGGTACTCAGGAGGCACGTCAAGGCATAACAGAAGAAATCCTGTCTGTTCTCGATGCAGCTGCATCAGAGAACAGTGGTGCTTCAGTTCATGGATTCAGTGGTGGTCAAAGTGAAGTTTGTATTCAAGCCGTGTTTACTCTTCTTGATAACCTAGGACAATGGGTGGATGATGTTGAACAAGATCTTGCTCTTTCCAGTTCTCAACCAATGGTTTCTAGGCAACAAAAGTCAAAGGGTCAAAGTTCAAATTCCTTGACAGATCAGGACCAACTCCTTGTACAGTGTAAATATGTCTCAGAGCTTCTGTCTGCAATTCCAAAGGTGACTCTTGCTAGGGCATCCTTTAGGTGTCAGGCTTTTGCAAGGTCCTTGATGTACTTTGAGTCCTATGTGAGGGAAAAGTCGGGTGCTTTCAACCCTGCTGCCGAGAGGAGTGGCATATTTGAGGACCAAGATGTTTCACATCTCATGGAAATATATAGCTGTTTGGATGAGCCAGATGGACTATCTGGCTTGTCATGTTTAAGTAAAATTTTGAGGTTTCAAGATCATCTATTAATGAATAAAAAGGCCGGGAATTGGGCTGATGTTTTAACTTCCTGTGAACAAGCTTTGCAGATGGAGCCTACCTCAGTTCAGAGGCATTCTGATGTCCTTAACTGTTTACTAAACATGTGCCACCTTCAGGCCATGGTCACTCATGTTGATGGTTTAATTTCCAGGATCCCTCAGTACAAGAAAGCCTGGTGCATGCAAGGTGTGCAGGCAGCTTGGAGGCTTGGCAGGTGGGATTTGATGGATGAGTACCTTGGTGGAGCTGAAGAAGACGGTTTAGTTTGTTGTAGCTCTGAAAGTAATGCTTCATTTGATTTGAATGTTGCAAAGATTCTCCAGGCAATGATGAAGAGGGACCACTTCTCAGTAGCAGAGAAAATTGCTTTATCCAAGCAGTCACTAATTGCTCCCCTAGCTGCTGCAGGAATGGATTCTTACATGCGAGCCTACCCATTTGTTGTGAAACTTCACTTTCTACGGGAATTGGAGGACTTCCATTCTCTTCTGGGTGATGACTCTTTCTTAGAGAAATCGTTTGACTTGGATGATCAAGCTTTCTCTAAATTAGTTGACAACTGGGACAATCGACTAAGGTTTACGCAGTCGTCACTCTGGGCTAGGGAGCCACTCTTGGCTTTCAGAAGACTGGTTTTTGGTGCAAGTCGTCTTGGTGCTCAAGTTGGCAATTGCTGGCTTCAATATTCAAAACTATGTCGCCTGGCTGGTCATTATGAAACAGCCAATAGAGCAATTTTAGAAGCTCAGTCCTCTGGTGCACCTAATGTCCACATGGAAAAGGCAAAACTACTTTGGAGCACCCGGCGGTCTGATGGTGCCATTGCTGTGTTGCAACAATCTCTCTTGAACATGCCTGTTGAGGTTTTAGGCTCTAAAACAATATCATCTATTACTAGCCTTTCCCTTTTACCACTTAATCCACAGCCTATTGTTTGTGAAAGTCAGGCCATGAATGAGAATAGAGATATTGCGAAGACCCTTCTTCTGTACTCAAGGTGGACACATTACACTGGGCAGAAACAAAAGGAAGAAGTAATAAGTCTTTATACTAGAGTGAGGGAACTGCAACCCAAATGGGAGAAAGGGTTCTTTTATATTGCTAAGTATTGTGATGAAGTGCTTGGTGATGCCAGGAAACGCCAGGAAGAACTGCTTGGTGATGCCAGGAAACGCCAGGAGGAAAATTCTAAACTTGGTCCTAGAAGGGTTCCTTCAGCAACTATTGCTGTTGGCTCATCAAACTTGAATGGTGAGAAGCCTTGGTGGTCCGATGTTCCTGAAGTGCTGTTATTCTATGCTAAAGGACTTCACAGGGGACACAAGAATTTATTTCAAGCACTTCCAAGGTTATTAACCCTGTGGTTTGATTTTGGAAGCATGTATCAAAGCAGTGGTTCATCAAACAAGGATTTAAAGGATGTACATGCGAAGGTGGGTAGAGAAATTTTCTTCTCTTGCGTTTTCTTTGTGTTCAATTCATGGAAATTCTTCTTTTGCATTTGTAGTTTTGTACTATTTGGTTTTTTGTCTTTTACTTTTTTAGGTAATGAGTATTATAAGAGGCTGTTTGAAAGAATTACCACCTTACCATTGGTTGATGGTGCTACCTCAATTGGTTTCAAGAATTTGCCACCAGAATGAAGAAATTGTTCGACTTGTCAAACTTATCATTACCTCTGTTCTCCGCCAGTATCCACAACAGGGCCTATGGATTATGGCTGCAGTTTCAAAATCCACGGTTCCTTCAAGGCGGGAAGCAGCAGCAGAAATCATACAAGCTGCTCGTAAAGGTTTCAGCCCAGGAAGTAAGGAGAACAGTTTGTTTGTTCAATTTACTACCCTGATTGATCATCTGATCAAGTTATGCTTCCATGCTGGCCAGTCAAGAGCAAAGACAATTAATCTCTCAACTGAATTTAGTTCTCTAAAGAGGATGATGCCCCTGGGAATTATAATGCCAATTCAACAATCTCTTACTGTTAATCTTCCAACATATGATGGGAATCTGGGTGATTCACATATGTATAATATCTTTTCCTCCACAGACCTTCCTACTATATCAGGCATTGCTGACGAGGCAGAAATTCTTTCGTCTCTTCAGCGGCCTAAGAAAGTAAGTTAACAATTTTCTACCTTTCCTTAATTTTATTCTTGAGTAAGGGCAGCTTGCTTATTTATGCAGTGTGTGGTATAGCACTGTTTTTGGTTTCCACATAATTTCAATTTAGTGGGCATCATAACTCATTTAAGACCAAACTATGGTATTGGTACTGCTTATTGTGTTACTTTATTTACATAGCATCAATTAATAGTAATTTAATGGTTGGATGGGATAATCTGCTAACGCATGCATTAATCCTAAGTTTTTCAAATTTCATGGAAGAATGGATATATCATATTAGAGGAAAATTCATTCCAATAGGAACAATTATTGTGGTAGTGGACAACTTGAAGGGACCAATTGGGCAGTAGTGTGAGGTTGTGGCCTGCTACCAGCATTAGTTGGTCTCTAACTAGGGGAAAGTGGCTGGGGCCTGGGGATAAGTACTACATGGATGGATTAGGATGATGATTGATTATAGTAATTACCCAATTTTGGATAAAGATGATAGTGGTTGCATTCCAATAATTGATCATGATGCCAAACAAGACTATAAAATGAATGTGGCCTTGTATTTACAACCTCATTGCAAAGATCAACAGTGCTGATTTCCTACCCCTAGATAATTTTTTACTTAATAGAGTAATCCATTAGTAAAATTGTGTCTTGGTGACTTGTTGGTCATGAGTTCGAATCCAGAAACAGCCTCTTTGCATATGCCTCCCTCTTACTTTCGCATAGTGAGGAGCCTCTGGACAATGGAGTACCTAGTCTTTTAGAGTAATCCATTTTTTACATCAAAGAAAATATTTGTTTAAGATACTGGATAGGTCTAATCTAAAGAACTTACTTGCCAATAAACCCACCAACTAAGTAATTGCCACTATTGTCTGTTGTATTGTATGCACCATCTTTTTAATAAATGCCTTTGATTTCAGATCATTCTATTAGGAAGTGATGGTCTTGAGCACCCATTTCTTTGCAAACCGAAGGATGACCTCCGCAAAGATGCTCGCATGATGGAGTTCACTGCAATGATCAACCGATTGCTATCCAAATATCCTGAGAGTCGTCGAAGGAAGCTCTATATTCGAACATTTGCTGTGATTCCTCTGACAGAGGACTGTGGCATGGTAGAGTGGGTGCCCCACACTCGTGGACTTCGACAAATTCTTCAAGACATATATATTACATGTGGAAAATTTGATAGGCAGAAAACTAATCCTCAAATTAAACAAATTTATGATCAATGTCAAGGTAAAAGGCCAGAGGACGAGATGCTAAAGAACAAAATCCTTCCAATGTTTCCTCCTGTTTTCCACAAATGGTTCCTGACAACATTTTCAGAGCCTGCCGCATGGTTCAGGGCCCGTGTTGCTTATGCTCACACAACTGCAGTTTGGTCCATGGTTGGGCATATTGTGGGGCTGGGTGACCGGCATGGTGAAAACATTCTTTTTGATTCTACAAGTGGTGATTGTGTTCACGTTGATTTCAGTTGCTTATTTGACAAAGGCTTGCAGTTAGAGAAGCCTGAGCTTGTTCCTTTTAGGCTAACTCAGGTAAGAGAAGCACATCATTGGAAAATATTTTGTAAATCAAGCACATACTCTTTTATTTTTCCTCCAACGAACACAGATATCATTGGCAACGATTAGCATATGCCTTACTTCTCCAGGCTATTGCAGATCGTACAATTAAATTTTTGGGAAAAAAATTCATTACTAAGAAGTTAGTTAAGATGTGCTTTGTGACACATTAAAAGTTAAAACATTTACCGTTGCTAATTATTTTTGTTTCTCATATGTATGAATGCTGGCATCTATGTTATGGATTGATCCTGCAACAAAACCTACAGAACATGATTGATGGCTTAGGTATCACTGGATATGAGGGTATCTTCTTGAGGGTTTGTGAAATTACACTTTCGGTACTGAGGACACACAGGGAGACTCTCATGAGCGTGCTTGAAACTTTCATCCACGATCCTCTTGTGGAGTGGACAAAGTCTCACAAATCCAGTGGTGTAGAAGTGCAGAATCCACATGCACAGGTTTGGTATTCAGTTCTTGTTTTCGTATTGTAAGTAAAAAAAGTTTGGGCTACGTCTTTATCAGCTTCATTTGAAAAGAGACTTTGTTCGTTGTTTTCATTGATGATAGTTTAGATTTTTTTTTAAATCTAATTTATGTGCCTTTCTTATTTTCAGATAATGGATTCCTATCTCTGATAATGTATTCCTTTAAACAAATAATTGTTGCAATTGGTTGTTGTAATTAATTTCTGATAATTTTAAAATTAATTGTTGTAATTATATTTTATGGATTTTATCAGAGAGCAATTAGTAATATTGAGGCAAGGTTACAAGGAGTGGTTGTTGGTGTTGGAGCTGCCCCATCATTGCCTCTTGCTGTAGAAGGTCAAGCTCGTAGACTAATTGCTGAAGCAGTCTCTCACAAGAATCTTGGAAAAATGTACATATGGTGGATGCCTTGGTTTTGAAGATTTGGATGAGTGGAGAAATTCTGTCCATATAGATTGACGGACGGTGTGTCTTAGGACGGAGTGGAGAAAAACTATAAGTTTGGTGGAGGGTTAAACTCATTAGTATGTTTATGTTTCAGCCGTTTTCTTTTTTTTAGTTCTTTTTCTCTTCATTTCTCCTCTCTTTTCATCCTTATTTTATTTTTAACTTATTTTCCCTTTCATTTGTCTTATTTTCCCTTTTTCTTCTCATCTCCCTTTCTCTTTCTTTGTCTTTTTTCCGATCTATCATTAGGTTCATTTATTACCGATCCCAATTAATTTGGGTTAAAGGTGCTGTTGATGTTGATGATTAGTTTCATTTCCTTCCTCAGATTAATTTTTAATGTTCTTTCTGTAGATATATACAGAGCACCAATCTAGAATTCCAACCAGCAAGCGAAGGGAAGGTATGAAGTGGCACACAGAAAGTACAGGACTTGAAGAGGTAAAACTGTTGGAAGCAGAGATTTGACCTCATCATAAGGTTGGGCAAGGAGCGGCTGAACGGGAGGTTGACGCTTCATAGTTGAAACTATGGGACTCTGCTTCACAGCGATCCATCCCATAGAAACATGTTTAGAGTTGAAAGTACAGGTGTTCTGGTATTTGTTTGTATATTCTTTAAGGTGATTTGTGGACGCATTCTTTTGTATATGAATTAACCTTTAAGCCTGGGAAACACACCGAGTGCCACAATAATAAATAAAAAAATTACTCAGATAGTCAGATATTGTCTTTCTTATATCTCAAACATAACAGTTTTAGCATTATCTCTTTCTTTTTCTTAGATTTGACTTGCCTTATTCGAGCTCAAGCGGAGTAAAACTACAACAAAACTACCAAGTGTATTGAGTTAAAGAAATAAAGTGGAACTTCCTACTTTGGAAGTCAAAACAACAATAATTGATGATGATAATATGACGATAATGATGAGGAGGAAGAGACATTTTTTTTGGTGAATTGCACTAAGAGGAACTAAAAGCCTCTAGGGAAACAAATTTGAGCTATTTCAGCTCTTACAGCCTCAAGAACAAAGTTAGGGACAAAATCAAAGACATGGAAATTAAAATCTTCCTCCATAGCGTGTTTTGTCATACCATCTGTTACTTGGTTGGTTTCTTGAAAAAAAACATGGTTCCAAGTAATGTTTGGAGAAGGAGACATGATTCAGCTTCAAAAGAATGAAACAGAAATAATGAGATTGAGAATGTGGAAATACTCGATCAAAATTAAATAATGACATATGACTATCATCAGCTTTGAAAGAATGAAACAGAAATAATGGAATTTCGAAAAGCTTCTTTTGCTTTTTTGTTTGCCTTATTGACTCATCCTTCTATTGTACTCACACCCTACCCATAGCCACAGGTTCTGTTGCACATACAAATCAATTTCACAGTGGAACTTAAGATGAAAAAACAAGCAAAACAGTATAATAAGATCTCAATCATAAGGCTTACCATACTTTTTTTTAGCCACCTATGACAGTAAGTAGCAAACAAAGTTTGAACAGTACATATAAAATTACATTATTTGTCAAGCAGTATGCATTAAGCAAGTCCCCATTAGTTCATGTTACTCATCCATGTCCCTCCTTTCCAATCATTTCACAAGATAATTGTGTCACTAAGAGCTATTTAATTTCCCACAATCATAACCTGACTTCTTCGAATATTGACTTGCCAACATTGTAGCCAAAATGTTGGCCCTCAAAAAGGTAACCAATTTAGACTCGGCCTGCTGAATATAAACCACCATATAAGCTGTAGCAGTGACATCAATGCTTCTCCATCTTCTATCATTTGCATATTTCTTCAAGCTTTCCTCAATCCTTCTGCATTGGTTCGCTTCTTTATCATTCTCTTTGATATGTGTGCTTGGTTCGGTGGAGAAGGCCTCAGCTAAGCACCTGGATAAAACAACTCCATCCTCTAAGGCAAAACATCCTCCCCGGCCAAGGTCAGGAGTCATGGGATGGAAAGCATCTCCACCAACAGAAACATTGCCTTTACTAATATTCCCAAACATCAGTTCCCAGGGGTGTCTATATCTCATTGGAGCTAATAGGAAGACATCTAGTTCGGTTTTTCAATGTAGCATCTAACATCACTTGGCATCTTCTCAAGCTTATTTAACACACATTCTTTCAGTTTGGCAGGGTTATCTTCTAGCTCTTTGTCTGCAAGCCAAGAAAAGTGGACTAGTAAATGTGACAAAGGCAAGCATCTACTGTTAAATGTTATAAATAAGATAATAGGCATAATGAATGAATGCTATTTTTTGCAATTAAAGTTTCCACAATTAAGAACTATTTATTCATGAAAATTCACCTTGGCTGTTAGGTGTCCAACTGAAAAACCAGTAAACAGCCTTCCCATCACAAGGAACGACACCAGCTCTAAAACCTTTGCCAAAGAACTGCATGAACCTGGGTTCTAACCCGTGACTGAATATCTCCCTGTAAAAGAGGCATTCTTGAAGCCTGGCCACTTTGCCACTATGGAGTTCACTCCATCACACCCAATCAATATCTTTTTCAATTGCAAACATCCATGTATCAATAAAAGTTTACTAACTTGGACTCATAATTGAAGTTGTTGGCTTCTTATTTATGAAAGATCTTAGCTTATTTTTTCATGCCAATGACATATGATATATGTCATCATGTCAGACATATTGTTTACCTTGGTTTTGATGGTTGTCCTATCAACAAGATGGAGTATCTTGTAGAAGCCAGATACCTCAATGGCAACAACCTTTGACAAGTATACTCGGAAGCTCATTGGCAAGAGCTTCCAACAGTAGCTTTCTTTTAACACAACGAATTTCACGGTCTCTTCTGCATCACACCAAAAAAACACCCAACATAGCAAGAATATAATCTGACAAGTTAGTTTTAAACTCAAACTGAAACATGTACACACACTAATTCAATTCTTGCATGATTAGGGTGAATTTTATTCATAGAGTGCACTTACTGCTGATTTCCTGTTTCTGTGAAAGGCATAACTGATGTTTGGGTCCCTGTAACCAATGAAGTAGTGACAATTCTGCACTCCAATTCCACTAGTTTAGTTTCGTTGATAACTAAGTTGGTTAGCCATCAACATCCTAAATAATTTGAATTGTCTTCTTTTATTAACAAGACTAGTATAAAATTTCACCGAATAATAGAAAAAAAAAAAAGGAATAAAATGTGTTTTAAGTTTCTCATAATTTTAGTCCTTAGATTTTTGGCCTTTGTATTTCTAAAATGTGACAGAGTTGTTCCTGATTAAGTTAAAATGAAGCAAAGGGTCAAGGACAAAAACCACCCTATTCTAATAGTAGGAAGACCAAAATCATTATTTTCAAAACATAGGAATTAAAACCAATTTTCATCAAATATTGGAAAATCTAAAATGCATTTTATCCAAAAAAATAATAATATGGAAGTTAAAAACACGTGGCTGTGTACCTATTGAGCTGGGGATGTTGCTGGCGAAGGAAGTCCCCAACACCAACAGCATCCAATGCCTTCCAAGCATTTTCCCATATTGACAAAGCAAACCCAGTGACCCTCAAACTTTCTGAAGATTCTAACACCAAACTTCGGATGCCCAACCTGCCAGCATCAAATATCAAATACTAGCTTAATTAATAATCACATGTGAGAGAGAGAAAGAAGGGAAATTAAATTACGGTACCTGTGAAGTCCTAAGGATGTTGTAAGGCCAGCAATTCCAGCTGCCACAATCACAATATTTTCAACCACTTCTTCTGTTTCCATTATTACTGTTAGCATATGATCTCCAAGGCCGAACCTTGATGTGTGTGTAAAGGGAATCCTTTTAGTATTGAGTGGCCCAGATTAAGTAATTAAGAATATCTCTTCGAGTGCAAATGTTTATATAGAGAGATACAGATGATGGGCACTATGATAAGGGTGTCATAATTCAATTTGATGATGGAAGACCATGCGTAAGAGAATGTTCAATCCTCCGAATTATCCGAGAATAGTTACTAGATGTCATCATGGAGTGTGTCCACGTCTTATATACTATACATTACATATATCTCAAGCTACCAAAAAAAAAAAATCCCAAGCAGGAGCTACCAAACATAATCAGTGGATGAGGCTATGAGCATAGGGAGGATTTTCAATCTGATCCTCGTGATAATCACTATTCCTTGCGGAAGCAGGTGAGAACGAAGGTGATAATTTGGGTTTGTGGGGTTTGGTGGGTGAGATCTGTGACTGTGTGGGTTGCTCTGGTTCGAGTTTTCTATGAGTGCGGCGGTGTGGGTGCCCCGGAGTTGTTGGAGGAGAGTGGTAACTGGCATTTGTTCGGAGGTGGTGCGGTTCTTCTTTAATTTTCTCCACCGTCCCCAACTCTCTCTCTCTCTCTCTCCCTTCATTTTCAGCACTGTCATACTCATACATTGCATTATCAGCCACCAAATATATTTCTGTCATATACTTCTCTGGGCTATAATAGATGAAGCAACATTGCATTGTCGTGTTGTGTTGCCACTGGGGTACTGTACCATTGATGGCGTTTGTCTGCATAAATATTGTTATAAATCTTAGTGATGCCTAATAGCTTGCTGATTTTACCTTAAGTGTGTAGCCATTGTTCTTCACTCATCTACTGTTGTTAAAGCATATCTAATGGGGTTTTTGTTGCTCATAGTACATGCATTGCTAACAACCAAGATTCAGTGATGTACAGTGTTTTGGGTGCAAATCTAACTGTTGTTAAAGCAAAAAAACAAATTCTGGTAAGGTTTTGATTTGTGGTTGTAACTTCTAGTTCTTGTAATGATTGCAGAGATATACTGGTTTTGGGTGGTGCGGCAGTTTTTTAATTTTTTCCTACAGTTTGTGGCGAAATTTAACCGCCACAAATTGTGTTTCGATGTTTTTAATTTTTTTTCCTGTAATTTATGATTTTCTTTAATCCCCATAATTTATATTTTTAAATTTAAATTAAAAAATATCACATAAGTTTAAATTCGTTCAAACTTAGTTCCAAAACAAAATGTAACACAATATAATTTTACAAGAACTAAAAATAAACAAAAAATTTATAGGAATTAAAAATAAACATTAAGGATTTTGTAGGGGTAAAAAACATCTTTTAGTCAATTTAATGATACCTTTTAACTCGAGTAATATTAAATTTTATAATTAATAAATAGTTTTTTAATTGGTAAAAAATGAATTAAGCAACTCACTTGTAAAGTAATATTAATATTACTTAATTCTAAGTAATTTATAAAGTAAACTGCATTGAAAATGCTTTAACCAATATATTTTTTTTCTCTCTAATCTCTCTTTTTATTTCACTAAATACATTAAATTTTATATAAATTATATTCAGATAATTAATATTAAGTAATTTAGTAAATTTTATATTATTGTACTTGTCATGTTCATTTAAACGATGTATTAGATAAAAAATTATCTTATACCTTGTGTCTTTATCCTGTGCTTTTTCCTTTTGTCTTGTAGAGCCACATGATATTTATATTAACCCTTACACTTTTTTATAATCTTCTATTAAATATTTTTTATTTTAATAATTTTATAATATTTTTAATTATATTTGATAATCAAGTTTGAGAAAAATATAAGATAAATCAAATAATTAAAAAAATTATTTAAAATAAATGAGTTGACAGGTGAATCGTAACTCAAATTCACCCATGAATTGGGTTAAAATTTTAAACTCAATATAAAAATAGAGTCTTATATATAGAAAAAAAAATATATAAATAATTTTATAAAATCAAATTATATAATCATTAATTCATTTATAAATTTTATTGTCAATTATTAATATTATAAGGAATATAAATAAAAAATTAATTAATATTACATTAAAGTTAACACAACAATTATTTTTGAATTTTTTCCTCTTACATAATAATTATAATGAACTGAGGCCGTATTATTTTCTCTTCATGTATTAAATATTTAAGGATAAATTTGGAAAGTTATGATTATAAAAAAATTTAATACTAATTCCTTGAATTATTTAGTTTTCTTAATATACTTAAATTAATCAATACAGTAATATCTTTTTTTTTAGTTAATAAGTTAATTAATTCCTTAAACTAATTAATTTTCCTAATAAATAGGAGAAATATACTATTTCAAAGAATCATATTATAGTTAATAAGTTAGTTAAAATTGATTCAAAATGAGTAATTAATAAAACTTAGGGTTTATTCGTTTGCAATGAAAGAGAACCAAAAAACTAAAATAAACAGTAAAAGGAAATGATAGTTATATTTTTACATTTTTTTTTACCAAAATTATATTTTAACACTTTACTTTAATTCAAAAATTTAATATTAAGAGTGTTTGACAACAGAAAAGTTTTTCATTTCCATAAATCATGTTTTTTGAGAATTAAAAAATATTATTTAATTGATCATTATGAATCTTTAGAGAATTTATTTAAGAATCAAAGAGTTACTCATATTTTTATTAGTTATCATATTATGTAATTTTTTAAAAATAATATGATATTTTTACTTTAATAAAAAATAGATGAATTTGATAAAATAAGATTTTCACCTCTCCCATAAAAAAGATTCATGAAAAATTAATTAAAAAATTAACATGAAACATCTTTTCTCAAAAATGTTATTTTTTATTAAATGCATACCAAATATGATTACTATTCCCATTGAACAAAACACTTCTCTATTGTATGTAGGGTTTGATTGATATTTTGATTTGTTAAAAAGTATGATATTAGATAAGATAAATATTTTTATTTTATATTTGATTTAAAAAATAACTAACTGATAACACATATTAATTAATGAGAACACAATAAAATCTCTAAATTTTATTATTCAACAAACCAGGAGATAACTTTTTTGTCTAAAAACAAAATATTAAAAAGATATTTATTTTCATTTTTATCTATTTAATAACCAAAAAAAATAACGGACTTACATAATTATTTTAAAAATAAAACACTAATTTTTTTATTTTGATAAATATATTAAATTTGATATAAAGTATATTAAAATAAAAATATTAAAATATTTTAATAAATTTTAGATTATTTTACGACTTTCTTGAATGTTAGATATTAACGAATCATACATAGCTGTAGTCTCAGATAAAAAAAAAAAGAAAAGAAAGAAAGGGTATGACAGTGGGCAGTGGCAGTGGCAGTGGCGTGCCACGTTAACAGCAGTTTACATTTACGCGAGGATTCCACGATCATCTCATCACAGGGCAAAGTAAAAAGGACCCTCTCTCTCTCATCATCGCTGCATCCAAAACCTATCTATCCATCCTTCTCAAGGTATGAATCGTGAATCATCTTTCTTCACCAATCTCTGCTTACCCACCCAATTCCTTTCTTTTGTTTTCTTAATCCACAGGTCATTATGAACAAGAGGCCATTAACCGCCGTCTACAACACGGCGCTCCCCGATCTTTTCAATCGAGAACTCGGCCACCTTCCCCCAAGGAATTTCGCTCTCCGTCTTGGCGCCTCCGAGGTCCCACACTTCTCCCATTTTATTTTTTCATTCATTCGTTCTCGTTAAGGGTATTATTTTATTTTGTTTTTTCGCTATCTGATTGGTCATTTAGGATCTTGTCCTTCGACTTGAATTACTGAGGAATCTGCAAAAACACAGAGGTTGTGTCAACACTGTGAGCTTCAATGCAGATGGTGACATTCTGGTCTCCGGTTCCGACGATTGGGGGGTTATTCTCTGGGACTGGGAAACTGGCCGCATTAAACTCTCCTTTCATTCTGGTCATTCTAACAATGTTTTCCAGGCCAAGTTCATGCCTCACTCTCATGATCGTACCATTGTCACCTGTGCTGCTGATGGACAGGTACTTTTATTATTCATTCTTAGATTATTGTTTTACTAATATAATAATATAATGGTTTTTGTCAATTTTAATTATAATTATAGGTGAGACATGCTCAAATTCTTGAAAATGGACGAGTCGAAACTAAGTGTCTGGCCAAGCATCAAGGAAGGGCTCATAAGTTGGCTATTGAGCCTGGTAGCCCTCATATCTTTTATACCTGTGGTGAAGATGGATTGGTGCAGCATGTGAGTCTTTTTTCTTTTTTGTTTACCCCTCCGTAGTCATCCATTTCTCACTAATTGTGTGTTTTGACAGTTTGATTTGAGAACTGGGGCTGCAACAGAACTTTTTACATGCCAGCCAATCAAGGATAGGTGGAGTTACATGCCAGTCATCCATCTTAATGCAATTGCAATTGATCCAAGGAACCCAAATCTCTTCGCGGTTGCTGGTTCTGATGAGTATGCTCGACTTTATGATATTCGCAAGTATAAATGGGACGGATCAACTGATTTTGGCCAACCCACTGACTTCTTTTGCCCTCCACACTTGATTGGTGATCAGCAAGTTGGAATAACAGGCTTGGCCTTTTCTGAACAAAGAGAGCTGCTTGTGTCATACAATGATGAGCTTATTTACCTTTTTACCCAAGATATGGGTTTGGGACCAAACCCCCCTGATCCTGGGTCCCCTAAATCTATGAACAGTGATGCAAGTGAAATTGGATTTAGTCATGGATCTGTGTCATCTCAATCTAACATGGATGCTGATGACAAAATCACCCCGCAAGTTTTTAAGGGACACAGGAATTGTGAGACGGTGAAGGGTGTTAACTTTTTTGGACCTAAATGTGAGTATGTGGTGAGTGGGTCCGATTGTGGTCGGATTTTCATATGGAAAAAGAAAGGTGGCCAGCTTATTCGTGTCATGGAAGCAGATAAGCATGTTGTGAACTGCATTGAGTCTCATCCTCATACAATGGTTCTTGCCAGCAGTGGTATTGAGCATGACATCAAGATATGGACTCCAAAGGCCCTTGAGAAAGCTACTTTGCCCAAAAATATTGAGCAGGTGTGAATTCAGTCTTCTTGAGTTAATTATTGCAAGTCGGAACTTAAAAGCACATAATGATATTATTACCTGTGGATGAATGCCTTTTATGTGTAGGAAGCTAGTTATGTTTATAAATCTTACTGAGAGTTTCTATAAAAACTCCGTATAGATAAAATCTATTATAACATACTATAAAATATTATCATAAGAAGAACCCAAATACATAATGTGAAGATATTATCCCAAGCTTTTCTGGCCCTTATTCCTCCATCTGCCCCTAGCTGTCCCTCAATCTTGATCAGTCAAGAGCCAGAAAAAGTCTGATGTTATATTGTTACTAAAGCATAAATTTGATTCAATCAGACTTTATTGTTTTGGTCATGTAGTCAGAATTGTGTGAATCACAATTCAATTCTTACATTCGATGTGATTCAGAAATGCAGTGACGTAGATTGCATGCTCACTGTTTTTGGTCCTGAATCACACTGAATCCTATCCTGGGTTAATCGCATGAATCACAGAAAAATTGCATATTGCTGTGCTCTGGACCAACGGGATTATGCCTAATATCAAGTTGGATTGTGCGCAACCTTGTTAGGAACCCATATTAGAAAATAAAAGAAAGAAAAGAGAAGTGACATTTATTGATTGCAAAAGAGCTGAAAATAAGAGAGATAACCCTCCTCCAAGGGTTTCCTCTTCACAAAGAGCAAAACTCAGTTCTCAAATGATCCAAGATAGAATGCCAATTCCCTTACACCCTCCCCCTATTTTTTTCCTCTCAAATCCCCTCTAACTGACTAACCCTTCTACTAACTATCCAAGTTTTATGTTGTTGAGGTCAAAGTTGTACTTTTCAATGCTTACTATCTAGTTCAGTTATTGCCAAGGCAATATTCAATCATTTTGGCTGAGAGGAGGAATATGTGCTAGTAGAGGGATATATGAAGAGCTATTTATTAAAGATTATGGTGTTAAGGGCAGAATATTTATGTTACAATGTGCCGATCAAAAAAAAATTTATGTTACAATGTGCTGGACATGATAGGAAATCCTAGGTAGGAACAATTAAATATGACGTCTGTTAGAATATCTCTTCTGTGAATAATTTTTTTTTCCTAAAATAGTTTTGTGGTTGGAGCTCATGAAATAATCTCTGGAAATTTTTTGTTTTTCTGAGTTCTCTGGCCAGGGCAGTTCATTTGGGGATTCTTGGTGGAGCAGTGTTTGAAATAGTAGACTGAACTAAACCTTTTTGACCATGGTAACTGGGAGCTAGTCCTGGTCCTGCCATCAGCACATTTAAGACCTTGTAAAACTCTATAGAGTTTGAACACACAAATTGGCAGATTTAATTGAAGAATTATGGAATCATTCCTGAATTTGTAGTATAGAACACTATCACAGACTTAAGCCCTGTCAAAGAGTCTCCTCCTTCAGCCAAACTTAACCAATTTAACACACCATGAATCAGAAATCTGTCAAATATCCTATATAAGAAATACACATAACTGCCTTACAGTATATCATATGACTGTCCAAGGGTTACTGACTGCCACACAACATGGCACATAACTATCTTATCAGAATTAATAACTATTTTTATTGAGAACCATTGTGAACAGTACTGCAGGAAACTTCTGAACTAGTACTACTGGCTTAGTTGGTTGGAACTTGGACCATTTCACATTTGATGGTATGGCAAATTGGCTAGCTTGTATGCTGCCACATCATTATAAGGCTGTGTGATTTGTCTTGTCTGGAAAATGAGTAAAAAGGCTCAAACATGCCGCTGGAGGGGAACTGGTGGATCCTCAATTGGGAGCATATTTTGAATGCAAAGCATGATATATGTTTATTTACACGTGATTTTATGAAAGAGCATGGTATACATTTTTAATCATTTATCTACCTTAGATATTTACTCTGATTTAAAAAACTTCTAAAAGATTTTTTTTCATATGCTTGTCTAGGAAAGTCCTAGGAGTACATGATTTTAACTTTGATACTGGTCTTTATTGTTAAATGATAAATCAGAGAAAGATTGATATTTTTGTTACATGATCTGCTTAAGCAGCAGAGGAACTAATTTCTCTGCTGGTACTTCTTTGAAGAGGGTTCACGTGTTTGATCATATTCATTGGTTTACAATTGGTGGTGGCTATGATGACAACGATGTTATGTTTGATGATGACTATGAAGTTGATACGTCTGACAATGATGATGATGATGAGGAGGAGGAGGAGGATGACGACGACGATGATGATTATAGCGATTATATCAATGATTATGATGATGTTGATGACAACAATGGTGTTGATGATAAAAATGATGACAGTGGCAACGATGATAATTTTGGTGGTGGTTGTAATGATGCAAATTGATGAAAATTTTGTGTCCGACAGAAACCGAAGGCTAAGGGCTGGATGTACCGGATAGCTTATCCTGAAGACCTAATGCAACTGATTTCACTTCCAAGACGAAGGGTCAGGACAGAAAGCAATGGAGAAAACTCATCTACAGATCGAGACCTTCTACAGTTGATACTGACATTCAATGCCAATAGTGACAGTTCTAACGAAGATGATGACGATGGTGATACAACCAGCCAAGACGACTTGTTCAGTTAGTTGAGAGTTACACATTGGTCAAAACTTGGCCTTTCTAAGAAAAATGCTAGCAACTGTAAATAATATAGGATTAATAGTAACTGTTGACTGGAATATTGCATAGTATGTCTAAACAATATTCTACATACAATTGTCGTAAAATTTATTTCTTGCCTTTTTTTTAATTAGTTTCTGCTCACAGTTTTTTAGTTATTTTTTAATTTGTGACGTATGTTTATTTTTTGTGCTGAGTTATCCGTAGATGATGATGGGAGTGATGAGTTACAGCACTAAGCATTTTACCTCTTTGAGTTGAGACGTTTAAGTTAATACTACTATTAAGGATTTGAAAGTTATTTATTTTAATTTGAATGAGATTTATGAGAAAATTGTACATTTTATCTTTATTATTGCTTCACTAATGATATATGTTAACTTTTAAAAAATTTCAAAGCTCATAATTTTAAATATCTGTAATTTCTCATATTTTTAACATTTTATTATTATTGATCAACATCCTCTCAAAACAAAAAATCTATATTTACCAAAACAAGATATGGATAGTTGATAACCTTTTACCCTTATAAAGTAACTAAAATGTGCAAGAGTAAAATAAGTAATGTCATTCTTTGATTTTTTTTTAATATTTCAATATATTTATGATTTTTTATGCATATGTACATAATATTGACTATTTATTTTCATTAAGGATATCATCTAAAGTATATTGTTACGGAAAATATAAATTAAAACATATTAATTTATCAACATTTATTTATAAATTTGAATACTTGTCCT